>JAJHZJ010000875.1:0-345754 GCA_023548195.1 Bettongia penicillata ogilbyi
CACTGACCTAATATAATTAAAATAAAGAATTCTACCTAAATGAATTTAATCATTCAGTGTCAAAGCAATCAAACTAAAAGAAAAAAAATATTTTCTAGAACTGGAAAAATAATATCAATGTTCATCTGGAAGAACAAATGTCCAGAATATCAAGGGAATTAATGAAAAGAAATGCTAGGAAAAGTTGTCAAAACCCTATCAGATTTCAAATTGTATTATAAAGCAGCAATCAACAAAATCACTTGGTACTGGCTAAGAAACAGAAAGGTTGATCAGTGGAATATGTGAGTCACTCAAGACAGAGCAGCCAATGATTATAACACTCTACTGCATGATAAACCCCAGGACTCCAGCTTGTGGGATAGGAATTCACTGTTTGAAAAAAAACTGTTGGGACCACTGGATTACAGTGCAGTGGAAACTGGGCATACACCAATGTCTGACACCATACACAAGAATAAAGTCCAAATAGGTACATGATCTAGGTATAAAGACTGATACTATAAACAAATTAGGGGAGAAAGGCATAGTGCATTTAGAAGATTTATGGAGAATGGAGAAATGTATGACCAAACAAGAGATATAGAATATTATTAAGTGGAAAATAGATAATTATGATTCCATTAAATTGAATAATTTTTGCAAAAACAGACCCAATGCAACCAAGATTAAAAAGGAAAGAGAAAACTGGGGAATAATCTTTACAACTGGTGTCTGTGTCAAAGGTCATATTTCTAAAATATACAGAGAACTGAGTTAAATTTACAAGAATACAAGTCATTCCCCAATTGATAAATGGTCAAATTATATGAACAGGCACTTTTCAGAGGAAGAAATTAAACCTATCTACAGTCTCAAGAAAAAATTCTCTAAAGTACTATTGATTAGAAAGACACAAATCAAAACCACTCTCAAGTACCACGTCATGCCTATCAGATTGACTAACATGACAAAAGTGGAAGATGATAAACACTGGAGAAGATGTGAGAGTTGGAACACTGATTCATTGTTGGTGGAGCTCTGTGCTGACCCAATTATTCTGGAGAACAATTCAGAACTATGTCCAAAGGGCTACAAAAAATGTGCATATCATTTCATCTAGCAACATCACTTCTAATACTGTATTCCAAAGAATTCTTAACAATGGGAAAGGTTCTCACACGTACCAAAATATTTATAGCACCTCTCGCTGTGGTGGCCAGGAACTGGAAATCAAGGGGATACTCATCAATTGGGGAATGGCTGAGCAGTTAGGGTATTTGAATGTAATTGAACACTAATGTGCTATAAGAAATAATGAACAGTAAGACCTCAGAGAGGCCTGGTAGAACTTATATGAACTGTTGCTGAGTGAAAGGAACAGAACCAGAAAATCATTGCATACAATAATAACCACAGTGTGTGAGTAATTTTTCTGGTAGACTTAGCCAATCACTGCAATGCAAGGACATGAAATGTACCCAAATAACTGTTGAGTCAAAATGCCATCCACAATCAGAGAAAGAACTATGGAATAGGAATGCAGAATGATGCAGAACATTTTCTTGTGTGTGTTATGTTTTGTTTTTATTTTTGTCATGGTTTTTTTCATTCATTTTAATTCTTGTAATGCAGCATGATTAATTTGAAAATGTGTTTAATAAAAATGTATTGTGTACAATCCATATAAGATTGCATGCTGTCTTGGAGAGACAGGGGAAAATGAGAGGGAAAAAAATCTAAGACTTACAGAAGTGATTACAGAAAACTGAAACAAATTAATAATAATAATGACTTTAATCAAGCAATATATCATTCAATTAGTTCAGGGGGGAAAGTTAATACCCTGAATTTCAGAGAAAATAGAAACAGAGAAATAAAAATCAACAGACAGGGCTTCCAAGTTTCTGACCATAAGCAATACATGTATTCCAGACAGAGAAGAACCAACATCTGGGTTTTCACCTTCAAAGTCAGAAAGCCAAAACCCTTAAGGAAATTAGAAAGTAACAAAAGGTGTGGGGCTTCCTACAAAACAAATGTCCCTTAATCAAAGTTCCCTTAATGAGCAGACTCACTAATGGATGGCATAGATATTTAACTCTCTAATTAACATTACAAGACACAAAGCAGTTTCCAAGAATGACATGATCTTGGGAAAAATAATTAAATATACCCTGAAGAAATGTTAAAAAATGTACAGAGTTGAACAACAAAAATGGACCCCTGGGTTAGTTAAAGTTTATATCTTAGAGATATACTGCAATTAGTTGGAGAACACATCACAAGCTATTATTAGGAAGCTAATAAAGTTTATTATTAGGAAGTTATTAAATTAATAAATTTCTATTAATAGGAAACTGTTAAAATAATTTTTGAAGCTATTAAATTTATTACAACATTTAGTAAAAACTATTGCTAACAGTTACTGACTTAATAGTTCATGTGGAACATGATAGGGGGCTGAATTGGAGGAAAAGGAGGAGGAGGAGAACAAGGTGAGCAAGAAGAAGAAAAGAAGAGAGAAGGAAATGGAGGATAAGAAAAGGAGGAGGGAGAAAGGAAAATACTTTTTTTGGGGAAATTTCACTCTTTTGGGATTAACTTTCTTTCTAGTAAAACTCAACACTCTATAGTGATGCAATTGCTATTTTACTTCTAATGATATATTAGATTACACTTACATTTATTAAATTTCATCTTAGATTTAGCCTGTTCTATGCATACATACATACATACACACACACATATGTGTGTGTGTGTCTATGTCTACATGCATATGGGAGCAACTCGGTGACAGTGGATAGAGTGCTAGACCTGAAGTCAGGAAGATCTGACTTCAATCTAGCCTCAGATATTTGCTAGCTATTTCTTATACCAAATTTATTCCTTTATTTGTTTTCTGTTTTCAGCTATCAAGTCCATTACTTCCAAATTTTCTCCCCCTTAGTCTTCATGATGGTATGCAATCTTATGTCAGGTTTACACATACATTCCTATTAAATAACTTTTCATATTAGTCAAGTTGTATAGAAGAATTAAAACAAATGGGAAAATACCATGAGACACATAACAAAACAAAACATAACAAAGGAGAAAATAGCCTCCTTCATTCTGCTTTATAACTCCACAGTTCTTTTTCTGGTTATCATTTGTATTTTGCATTATGAGCCCTTTGGAAATGTTTTACGTCCTGGCATTTTTGTGAAGGGCTAAGTCTATCAAAAATAGTCCTCACACACTATGGCTATTACTGTGTATAATCTTCTTCCTGGCTCTGTGCTCACTTCACTTAGCATCGGTTCATGTAAGTCTTTCTATGTTTTTTTTTTCTGAAATTCGCTTGTTCATCATTACTTAAAACACAATAGTATTCCATTATATTCATATACCACAACTTGTTCAGCCATTCCTCAGTTGATGGGCAATTTCCAGGTCTTGGCCACAACAAAAAGAGCTGCTACAAATATTTTTGTACATGTGTGACCATTTCCCTTTTTTATGATCTCTTTGGGATACAGCCCTAGAAGCAGTATTGCTGAGTCAAAGGGTATGCACATTTTTGTAGCCCATTGGGCATAGTTCCAAATTGCTCTCCAGATAGTAGAATCAGCTCTCCTACATCTTCTCCAACATTTATTTTCTTTCTGTTTTATCATGTTAGCCAATCGGATGAGTGTGATATTGTACCTCAGAGTTGTTTGGATGTGCATTTCTTTAACCAATAGTGATTTAGAGTATTTTTTTTTTCATATGACTAGAAGTAACTTCAATTTCTTCCTCTTAAAACTACTTGTCCATATCTTTTGACGATTTGTCCATGGGGGGAATGGCTTATATTCTTGTAAATTTCACTCATTTCTCTATATATTTTAGAAATGAGGTCTTTATCACAGACACTAGTAAAAGTTCTTTCCCAGTTGTTTGCTTCCTTCCTATTTTTGGTTCCATTGACTTTGTACAAAAATTTTAAATTGAACATTATCAGAATTATTCATTTTGCATTTCATAATGCTCTCTCTGTCTTGTTTCATCAAAATTCTTTTCCATTCTCTGCAAAACTGAAAAATAAACTATTCCTTGTTCCCATAATTTGTTTACAGTATTAGCCTTTGTAATTATATCATGTATCCATCTGGACTTTGTTCTTGCATAAAGTGAAAGGCATTGGGCTATGCCCAGTTTCTGCCACACTATTTTCCAGTTGTCCCTGCAGTTTTTCTCAAACAGTGAGTTCTTATCCCAGAAGTTAGGTTTCTTGGGTCAATCAAAGAGTAGACTACTATAGTCACTGACTATTATGTCTTATGTACCTAACTTATTACACTGATAGCCCTCTATTTGTTAGCCAGTACCAAGTGGTTTTGATGATTACTGTTTTGTAATATAGTTTGAGATCTGGTATGAATATCCTACTTATCCTGGTTTCTTTCCATTAATTCCCTTGATAGCAGATTCCCTGGACCTTTTGTTCTTCCAGATGAATGTTGATATTACTTTTTCTAGCTCTATAAAATAACTTTTTGATAGTTTGAGTGGTATGGCACTGAATAAGCAAATTAATTCAGGCAGAATTTTCATTTACATTATATTTGATTCACTCAGTCTACCCATGAGCAATTGATGTTTTCCAATTATTTACAACTGACTTTTTTGTGTGAAGTGTTTTTGTGTTCATATAGTACCTGAGTTTGTTTTTGCAGATAGACATCCAAATATTTCTTAATGACTACAGTAACTTTAAAAAAGATTTCTCTTTGTGTCTCTTATTGTTGGGATTTCTTCATAATTTATAGAAATGCAGATTACTTATGTAGGTTTATTCTGTACCCTGCAACCTTGCCAAAGTTGCTTATTGTTTCAAATAGATTTTTACTTGATTCTCCAAGCACATCATGATATCATCTGCAAACAGTGATGAGTCTCTTATTTGCCTTTTCTAATTCCTTCAATTTCTTTTCCTTCTCTTATTGCCACATCTAGCATTCCTAGTATCATATTAAATAACAGTGGTGATAATGGACATCCTTGTTTCACCCCTGATCTTATTGGAGAAGCACCTTGTTTATCCCCGTTACATATGATTCTTGCTTATGGTTTTAGATAGATACTACTTATTATTTTAAGGAAGGATGCAATTATTCCTATTATCTCCTATGTTTTCAACAGAAATTGATGTATTTTGTCAAAAATTTTCTGCATCTATTCAGATAATCATATTGTTTCTATTAGTTATGTTGTTGATGTGATCAATTATGGTGATAGTTTTCCTAATATTGAATCAGTAATGCATTTCTGATATAAAGCCTACTTGATTATAATGAATTATTCTTGTGATAAGTTACTATAAAGTTTTTTCTAATGTATTATTTAAAGTTTTTGCATCTATATTCATTAGGAAAATTGGTCTATAATTTTCTTTTCCTGTTTTGACTCTTACTGGTTTAGGTATAAGCCCCATATTTGTTACATAAAAAAAGACTTTGACAGGACTTCTTCTTTCTCAGTTTTCCCAAATAACCTACATGTTATTGGATTTAACTGTCCTTTAAATGTGTAATAGAATTCCCTTATAAATCTATCTGGTCCTGGGCAATTTTTTCCCCAAGGGAGTTTATTGATAACTTGTTCAATTTCTTTTTCTGAGATTGTGTTACTTAAGTATTTTACTTCCTCTTCTGTTAATCAGGGCAATTTATATTGGAATCTTTTCTTTTTGGCTCTTTGCAGTATTTTCTCCTTGAGCTGATAATTCTGTAATTTGTCAATAATATTCCTTGGCCTTTTCAACTAGGGATTTCTTTCAGGAGGTGATTGGCGGATTTTTTTTATGACTATTTTCTTCTCTGCATCTGGGACCTTCAGCCCTAACTCACTCAAATCAAAGTCAACTGCACCTCATGTCATCATCTTAATGTCATGGTCCTTGTTGAGAATGAAGGACAAAAAAAAATAACTCAAAGACCTCAGGGGAGTTTTCTTTAATGATTTCTGGGAAGATACCATCCAGGCTCTTTTTTTTCACCTTAGACTAATAATTCTTAGATTGTCTCTCCAGAATCTATTTTCCAGGTCAATTGTTTTTCCAATAAGATATTTTATGTTTTCTATTTGTTTTTCATTCTTTTCGTTTTGTTTGATTGATTCTTGATTCCTCATAGAGTCATAAACTTCTCTCTGTCTGAGTCTATTTTTTTTAATAAATTGTTTTCTTCAGTTAGCTTTTGCACCTCCTTTTCCATTTGGTCAATTCCACTTTTTAAGGCAATGATTGCATTTTTAAAATCATTAGTCGATTTTTCTTCTACCTCTCTAATTTTGTTTTTAAAATTTTTCTCGACCTCTTCCAAGAAAGCTTGAGACAGGTTCATATTCCTTTTTGAGGTTTCAGATATGAGTATAGTGTCATTGCTGTCCTCTTGTGAATTCATATTTTGATATTGCCTGACCCTGTAATAAGATTGTATAAGATTTGCTTTTCTAATTTGCTTCTTACTTATTGTAATTGCTTTTTCCCTGGCTTTTAAAATGGATCTCTCCTTCTGAGGCACAGGGTGCTCTGTCCCACATTTCTTTTGCTAGGATTTAGGGTCCTGATTACTGCCTTTGTATGCTGTGGCCTCTGATTCTTTCAACTAGAAAGAATATTATGCTGTAGCTTACCTAGTGCTGAACTGGCAGGTGTGTGCCAAGGCAGTGGGTTACACTGAAGCTCAGGGCATGAGGTATGGGGGAGCTGTGGTGTGGTTGCTGGAGGTCTCCACCTCTCCTAGGTCTGAGAGCTTACTCTGCCATCTTGGCTCCTGGTAATTCAAGTAGGCGACTTTCAAACATTCAGTGTGTGGAGTTAAAGCCCCAGGAGCAGTCATTGTTACTGCCACCAGTAGCAGACTTCCCTCTCACTCAGTTGTACGTAACTCCTGTCTTGTGCTGAGAGGTTTTGGAATTTGCAGTACAATTGGTTACTCAGAATGTCCTGGGCTGTTCCCTCTCTTCCATGACTGAGTCTGTGCTGGTGCAGCCTGCACCCTCTGAACTTCCCTAGCCTGGTGTAACAGATGTTCCCATTGATCTTTTGCACTGTCCTGGGCTGGAAATCTATTGTAGTCTGCCTCTTAATGGATTCTGCCACTCTAAACTTCGTTCAGATTCACTTTTAGAAAGTATTGGACAGAATTTCTAGAAGAGTTCAGTTGAGTCCCTCCTTTGACTCTACCATCTTTTGCTCCGCCTCTTGATAGGCATTTGCCCCTGGGCATGTAACTTAACTTGATTCCCTGAAAAGAAATGGAAAACCATTTCTGCATCTTTGCCAAGGATGTTCCATGGATGGCATTAGTTTGTGTGGTCCATGGGGTGAAGATGAATTAGACAAAACTGATGTGCTGAACAACAACACCCAATATACTCACACATGTGTATGTATGTATACACAAGTAGATATATGGACACTCATGCGTATTAGAAACCAAATCTGTTAATTAATCTATTAGTATTTACTCTTCCTCTCACCTTCATGCCCAGTTCAAGTCTTATTAGCTTGATATCAACAACTATCATGTATAATCGAAGTCTCTCTGAAGAAATATATGGTTTAGATTGAGTCATGGACCTATCTTCAAGTAGTTTAGAGTCTAATAAGAGATCCAAATATAAGGAGTCAATGTTAAATTTTGTACAAGGATTAGCAAGGTAGTTTACTCTGGAAAGAATATTTCAAGGATCTATGATTTCATTCATGCATGGATGAAAAGTGAAACTTGTGAGAAACATGATAAATAGACTGAGGGATTTGTCCTAAGCTTAAGAGAAAATAAGGTGAGTGTGAGTATTTGAATCCAAAATCTCTTGACATTGTGTTCAGCCTAAACAGAACACAACATGAAATATACCCAAGTGAATAGTTTAATTGAAATAGCTTGTTTACATCAGATTGATATAAAATGGTTCTACTATCCCCAAAACCCCTTTTATAAATTATTATTGCTCTCAGATAGACAAAGACAATATTTTTTATAACTTGAATAATCTGAAAAAAATTTCTGTAACTAGGAAAAGGCTGGTGGGTACACAAGTTTGTTAACAAAAGTCAGTATCCAAAGGCTAATCAAAGTAAGCAAGTTTGTACAAAAGTAGAATAAAATAATACCATAGAATTTAAGAAATGATAGACCACTTAGTTGTGATTTTTTAAATATAAAATATTCAGAGACAACTACTTATCTCAAAAAATAGAACTTTAAAAAGTCAATGTGTAGCTACCATTTACAGTTAATATAGTAGTTTTGTACAAACCTAAGGACTCAGATTCAATGCTTTGAAATATCTTATGCAAAGAAAATACCCATTGGAGCAATGGCACTTAAACAAATTTCACAGATTGCTGCATTCTATAGTGACAGAAAAGCTTTTATGCAGTTTTGCTTTTTGATTTTCAATGACCTGAGTTCACACATCTGGCTGGGTTGAATGAAAAGAAAAGGTTGTTTGAAGAAACATGCTTCAGAGACAATATTGAGTCAATATTTAGTTCCCAAAAAGGAACTGCTTTAAAGAATTTCTCTTCTATTCAGGTTACCTTATTTTCATTTCAAATAGCATAAATCCCACCATTATCTTATTAGTAAAAGTACCCTGATCTTCCAGGAAGAATATTTGTGTTTTGTACTGAACATCATTTAATAATGGTGATTTTATTTTCAAATTTTATAGTTATTTAATATTTATTAGTGTCATATGCAATATTCTTTCACTATATATTGTTAATCTATACTTTATCCTTTTTTAAAATGTTATACTATTCTATCAATATTGCCAAGTTGCATATTTTCTTTTCATTTTTTGGTCCCAAATTTTTTAACGTTAAAATTTCAGTTTGAAAAGGCTTTCTTCAGGCGAGTCTCCCTGTCAGAAACATTAGTTTATGAAGGAGACAGTGTTGGATGTTGGACAGTTCTCTGTATCCTATGTCTAAAAAACCTCTCCTATTTCATGCCTTTGCAATCACCACCTACCCATACCAAAACCATTATATATCCTACAACTGAATTTATATTTTTTCCACCCTCTTGCTGTCAAAGAAGCTATGATTGGTGCTCATTTATCTCCTTTTTGGGGAGGTGATAGTCTGAAGAAGAACAAATTCTTTTCAGAAAAACATGTCACATTAAATACCAGCTCCACTACCCCTATGGAATCCATAGCAAGACCATCATTTTAACACTTTCCACTCCAGCCAACTATGAGGAAAGATACATTAAGCTTTCAAAAATGATCATTTCTTATCTCTAGTCCTGTGGTCCTTGCATAGACAGTGATTTTTACTACAATTTTATCTACCTTGGTTAGGAGAGAATTGAAAAAAGAAAATTACAGTGTTCTGTGGTCTGGTTGTAGTGTCAAGCTAGAATGCCTTCTTACTCCTCCCCTGGTTCTTTCCCCTGTTCTTATCCAAGCAGTTTTGTTTAGGATCTTGCCATCCTAAAAAATATTCAATTATAGGAAATATGGGCTTCAGAACAAGAAACACTAATAAAATTATTTTTCCTTCTTTCCTTTTGGGTAGTGTAACTTTTCAGAATGTCTGCCCATAAATATCCTTTATATCCCTTTTTGTATATAACTGTTCATATGTTGCTCCCTTTTACCCCCATCATATGATGAACCACTTGAGGGCAAGGATCATTTTCTTTCTTTGGAGCCTAATTACAGTTCTTGACACAGTTAATTTGACTTTGTTCTCTTATTAGTTCTTAACCAACGTGAAAGTTTTTCTTTTTTTGTGCTTTTTTAATGGCCTTGTCTAATCTTTAAGGGGAAAATACAACTTTGTGTAGCTTAGTATTTGCTTGGTTATTCTATTTCTTTTCTCACTTACTCTATTTATTTTCTTTAATTGATCTTTTTTTCCCTTGTATAAAAGGTCACCTCATAGGCATGTAAATAGTTGTGTTTGCTGGTTAAAAATTGTGTGATACATGTGAGTCTTTTTGTCTTGCTGTCTGATAATTTGTGAACTAAAAGGGCTTGTTTTAGTAAAGCATTTAGGTGACATAAGACATAAAGCACCAGGACTGGTGTCAAGAAAACCTAAATTCAAGTCTGGCCTCAGACATTTACCAGTTGTGCGACCCAGAGTAAGTCAAGTCCTTTAAGTTTTGTTTGCTTCAATTTTCTCATCTGCAAAATGGGGATAATAACATCTACCTCTGAGAGTTGTTGTGAAGATGAAATGAGATTATAATTATAAAATGTTTAGCCCAGTGCCTGACACATAGTATGATATATAAATATATGTGTGTTTATATTTATATGTTAACTATTACTATGCATGGCAGTATTATGTAGCAAAACATAAGTAGTTCTCTGGAAAGCTCCAACTGGAACTGTCTTGCTTCAACAGTCCAGCTGGGACCATGTGACTCTGAGGGAAAGGACAGACAAACTCCAGTCTAGTATTATTGTGCATTTAGCCACAAGGTAGCTAACTGTGAACTATAGTACTGAAATAAAAGAGATTGTGCACAAGCTACTGAGTAGATTTTGCTCTCTTGTGTTTGCTAATTGCTCATCTTCAGTGAGTGAATAATTATCCTCAGACAGACTTAGTGAGACTTAGAGGTGATCAAAAGACTTGCACCTTCATGTAAAAACTCAATGCTGTCAATGGAAAAAGTCTCTGGCAGCTAGTTACTTAAGGGTAAGATTGCCATGATACTGGGAGTAGAGAAGTTCAGCTCAAATGCACACCTCCTTGGAAACCCTACAGCTGCTCTGTAGGAAAAGTGAGACTGCTGACCAGTACAGCCCTCCCTCACTCAGAACAAAGTCAAGTGCAAATCATGTCATCATTTCTAAGATGGCATTGTCCTCTTCGACAATGAAGGATGAAAACAATCCTGTGAGTAGACACAATTGGCTTAATGGGGACCC
This sequence comes from Bettongia penicillata ogilbyi, assembly GCA_023548195.1. Lineage (NCBI taxonomy): Eukaryota > Metazoa > Chordata > Mammalia > Diprotodontia > Potoroidae > Bettongia > Bettongia penicillata. The sequence continues at coordinate 10,912 of JAJHZJ010000875.1, forward strand.
AGCTAGCTGAGTAACTCAACTCCTCCTCTCCTGTCTGCCTCCCCCTCCCCTTCCTTCTCCTCTCCAAGGGAAGGTAAATTTGGATGGTCAAATGATGCCTAGTTGACTGTGTGTTACTGGCTAGTTCCTCTCCTCTCCTCTTCTCTCCTTTCCTCCTCTCCTCTCCGCCCTATCTAAGGGCTATTCCGGACTCTCTTAGCTTTAGAGTGATTATCAATAGTAACTGTTGCTGATTCCCTCCCAGCCTAATGTCTTTCTTTTTCTTGGCCTCATTAAAAGGGCCATGCCCTGGCTATCTCTTAAAAAAGTTCTATTCAATGAATATGTGTTGCCTCACCCTAAGTAAGTACCTTCAAAGACCTTGGCCTAAAGGGGCCAAGATCTACCAGTGGATCCTGGGTCATCCATCTCCAGCATCCTGAGGAGTATCTGGTCACTGGATTCAGCTGGCTGTGGAGGAGAAATGAGGCTGGTGACCTGCACAGACTTCCCTCACTCAAAACATAGTCAGGTGCAAGTCATGTCATCATTACTCTGATGGTGTGGTCTCCATTCGGCAATGAAGGATAGACACAATACAGTTGCATGATTTAACCAAGAGGGTTAAAGCAAAAAATACTTTAAATTTCAATATGATGTAAGAAACCTGGAGTGGCCCCTATGTGTTCCCCTACCCTGTGATAATCGCTGATAAGTGGGATGCTATATAAAATAAAGAGCCTTTAATTTGCTATACTCTAATTTGAAAAGTTTGCATGCCAAATAACATACTTTAGAAGGAATAACATTTTTTGTTTTGCATTTTGTTTAAGGTGTTTCATTTTTATTGATGTTTCAGCTTAACTCTATATGGTATATTATTTCGTAACATAAACTTGTTCACTTAACATCAACATAGCTACATCATATTTTAATACTATATTTTATATTTCTAATAATGTCAGAACTGGAAACAAATTATACTTACTTTCTTACTTAGTTGACAAGTTTATTCTTGGAAAGATAGAATATTTGCTGTTTGACACGGAAGGTCAGAAATTTGACCACTATAATTCCTGGCAATGTAGATTTATTGTTCCTCACTATTAGTTACTAATGAATTCATTTGAGCAGTAATTTCCCCTCTACTTATAATATTTCAGACTATTTTTCTTATATTATTCCTAATAAATAAAGTTTATTATATTTTTAGCTGGTTATACTTTACCTTTATTACAATTAAATTGCATCTTTTTTTAAAATATAAATTTATTTATTTAACTTTTTACATTCATTTTCAAAAAATTTTGGGTTCCAAATCTTCTCCCCACTTATCCCCTCCCCCACTCCAATACACCAAGCATTCTAATTTTCCCTATCACCAATCTGCCCTCTCTTCTATCATCCCTCCCTTCTCTTGTCCCCATCTTCTCTTTTGTCCTGTAGGGCTAGATGACTTTTTATTCCCCATTAACTGTATTTTTTATTTCCTAGTAGCAAGAACAATACTCAACAGTTGTTCCTAAAACTTTGAGTTCCAAATTCTCCCCATCCCTCCCTCCCTACCCATTCCCTTTGGGAAAGCAGGCAATTCAATATGTGCCCTATCTGTGTAGTTTTGCAAGTGACTTTGATAATAGTCATGTTGTGTAAGACTAACTGTATTTCCCTCCATCCTATTCTGCCCCCCATTCTTTCTATTCTATCTTTTGATCCTGTCCCTCCCCGAGTGTTGACTTCAAATTGCTCCCTTCTCCCATTGCCCTCCCTTCCATAATCCCTCCCTCCCTGCTTATCTCCTTCTCCCCCACTTTGCTGTACTGTAAGATAGGTTTTCATATCAAAATGAGTGTGCTTTTTACTCCTTCCTTTAGTTGAATGTGATGAGGGTAAACTTCATGCTTTTTTTCTCAGCACTCCTGTTTTTCCCTCCACTAAAAAGTCTCCTGCTTGCCTCTTGAATGATAGATAATTTACCTCATTCCATTTCACCCTCTCTCCTTTCACTACATTTCTCTCTCACCATTTACCTTAATTTCTTTTAAGATACGGTCCCATCCTATTGAATTCACTCTGTGCTCTCTTTCTCTGTGTGTGTGTGCATGTGTGTATGTGTGTGCGTGCAGGCATGTACGTGTGTGTGTGTGTGTGTGTGTGTGTGTACGTCTGTGTGTGTTCCCACCAACTACCCAGATACTGAAAAGTTTTAAGAGTCACAAACATTGTCTTTCCATGTAGGAATATAAACAGTTCACCGTGGTAAGTCCCTTATGACTTCTCTTTGCTGTTTACTTTTCAATGCTTCTTCTCATTCTTGTGTTTGAAAGTCAAATTTTCTTTTAAGCTCTGGTCTTTTCATCAAGAATGCTTGAAAGTCCTCTGTTTCATTGAAAGACCTTATTTTCCCCTGAAGTATTGTACTCAGTTTTCCTGGGTAGGTGATTCTTGGTTTGAGTCCTAGTTCCTTTGACTTCTGGAATATCCTATTCCAAGCCCTTCTATCCCTTAATAGATGCTGCTAGACCTTGTGCTATCCCGTTTGTATTTCCACAATACTGGAATTGTTTCTTTATAGCTGCTTGCAATATTTTCTCCTTGACCTGGGAATTCTGGAATTTGGCCACAATGTTCCTAGGAGCTTCTCTTTTTGGATCCCTTTCAGGTGGTGATCGATGGATTCCTTCAATACTTACTTTGCCCTCTGGTTCTAGAATATCAAGGCAGTTTTCCTTGATAATTTCCTGAAAGATGATGTCTAGGCTCTTTTTTTGATCATGACTTTCAGGTAGTCCCATAATTTTAAAATTGTTTCTCCTGTATCTATTTTCCAGATCAGTTGTTTTTCCCATGTGATATTCCACATTCTCTTCCATTTTTTCATTCTTTTGGTTTTGTTTTATGATTTCTCGGTTTCTCAGAAAGTCATTAGACTCCATCTGTTCCATTGTAATCTTGAGAGAACTATTTTCTTCAGTGAGCTTTTGAACCTCTTTTTTCGATTTGGCTAATTCTGCTTTTGAAAGCATTCTTCTCCTCATTGGCTTTTTGAACCTCGTTTGCCAATTCCGTGAACCTATTTTTCAAGGTATTATTTTCTTCAGCATTTTTTTTTGGGTCTCGTTTAGCAAGGTATTGACCTGTTCTTCATGTTTTTCTTGCATCTCTCTCATTTCTCTTCCCAGTTTTTCTCCACCTGTCTAACTTGATTTTCAAAATCCTTTTCGAGCTCTTCCATGGCCTGAGCCCACCGGACATCCACCTCGAATGTCTGGGATGGAGAGGCCCTGACCTCCATGTCTTTCCCTGATGACAAGTATTGTACTTCGTCATCAGAAATGAAAGGGAAGGAACATCTCTTCCCCAAGAAAGTAGCTCTCTATGGTCTTATTTTGATTCCTTTTTCTGGGCATTTTCCCAGCCAGTTACTTGACTTCTGAGATTCCTCTCCACCCCTGCCTAGACCTGCCCAGCTAGTGCTTGGGGTCTGAGATTCAAATGGGCTTTCTGCAGTAGGCGCGGCTGCTCTTCAATGTGAGCTTAAGTTCTGGTGCTCAGGTGGGGGAAGTACATTCATCACATCCCCTTCATTAAGTTACAATAGCTAAAGACCTCCCTCTTGTGAGAGGGGAATCAGACATGAAGACATGACACTGTTTTTTCTATTCAATAGAGAGTCTGTAAAGAAGTCATGGCTGCTCTATTGTGAGCTTTATTCTATGGTTTTGTTTGTGGAGATGTTTGAAAAGGCTAAGCTTCTATTCAGATATCTTTTAATCCTTCTTTTATGTATGTGTCAAGGACAATAAAACAAAGAAATAATCTCAAAGAGAGTAGAATGTAATTTCAACTAAATATGAAATTGTCTGAAAGAAAAATATTTCCTCTTTTTGTTCCCTAAGTATTACATTTAATTAATTTGCCTTTTGCATTTGTCCTATATTTTCAAGTTTTCCCATTGTGGTAATAGTAACAGTAGGAATCATAATATAAAGAGGCCAGATTTTGATACAGGCAAAATTAATGCATATTAAAAAAATAAAGCCATACCATCTTTAGTTTGGTGGAGCTCACATTCTTCTGTCTAGGATCTAATGGAAAGAATATATTAAAACATTGCTTTTCATTTAATTATTTCTATGAGCTGAAGAATTCTATTTCTAAATATGCTACTATGCATAGCTATGCAATTATATATAGCATATGTACATATATAATAGCTATATAATGATATATAATTTTAATGCAATTCTGTTCCTGTCTGCACTTATGATTACACTTCCACTATATAAATCAATTGAAATAGCAGAATAAATGAAAACAAAAGAAATAAAGTGATATGTTCTGGGTTATTTAATGTTATTTTTATTTAATGTTTTTAAATCCTTAAGTAGTATTTTATTAGATACATAAAACACATTTCTTTGGTTTCCTTAATCAGAACAGAGGAGTAAATGATGAAATTGAGAAAAGGATTTTCTTGGCATGGATTTTGTCCACATTTAAGTTTTTACATAGCTCCATCCCTTTGTTCCTTTATATACTCTATCTTTTCTCTCCTGCCTTGCTTGGATCAATCTTTTATTTTTTAAATTAGTCAGTTATGAACTCACTCAGCCTTCAGAGGATTTTACTAATTATAATTAATATCTCACCCAATTGGTCAGTCATTTGTTACAGATAATCTCATTTCTAAACATTTATGGATATAGTGACATAAATATTCACTAAAAAGAAATCTTTGGCATCATTTCTTAATGAAATACGACTACCTGCGTTCTCTCCAAATCTGACTGTGTAGAAACACAAATTTCAAATCCTATTTCTCCACTAATATAGCTTCTGAAAGGCAATATAAAGTGACTCCACCAATTCAAAAAAAAAACTCTTTTTGTGGTAGTAATTCCTTTCTCTAATGTTATGTGGTGAAATTCTTTCACATTTTAGTAAATATTATTGATAAACTGTTGTGATGGGAGGTCCTTACCAAATTGACACCCTCTTAGACTACTGGAATCAAAGAAAACAACAATCAAAAGTTAATAAAAGAAAATATACTTGTTTATATTTACTTAGCTCTATCTAATATAGCTATATTATTTAGAGTCTGTCTATTACAGCACTTAGCTGGGATATTACAGCACTTAGCCGGATTATGAGCAATACCCTGAGCCTCTACATGAAAGCACATCTTTTCTGCAGGCCAGGTTTTGGTGACTATTGTGAGTTTGACAAATCTGCTAGTTTTCAAAGGCCTTAACTTTAGGTTTTGCTTTCTTTTTTATTTTCCTCCTTTGTTAACTTTACTTTCATAAAGCCGGAGGCTACTCAAAAGTTTTTGCAAGGGAATCTTTCCCCTTAAGTCAATGACATACTTGGAAATACTTTATCATTTTTCAGAAAAGAAAGAAAATGTAACCCAACATACTTTGCAGGTGAAAAGTCACATGAGTTGTAAATATCATTTTTCCATATAGGAATGAAAGAAGTCCAGTTCTATTAAGTCCTTTTTGAAAGTCAAATTTTCTATTCAGCTTTAAAGTTCTTTACTTCATTGAATATTCATTCTCCCTCCCACCCCCAAGGATTATATTCAGTTTTGCTGGGTAAGTGATTCTTGTTTTTAATCCTAGCTCTTTTGATCTCCAGATAGACTGATAGTTTTGTTTTGCCATTGCCCATTTTAATTCCTCCAATTTATTTTTCTTCTCTTAATGCAAATGCTTACATTTCTAATAAAATATTTATTAGTAGTGGTGATAATGGGCATCCTTTCCTCACCTCTGCACTTACTAGGAGAGTTTGTAGCTTATCCCATCATATATTGCCTGCTGATGGTTTCAGATAGATACTACTTTTCATTTTTAGAAAAACTCCATTTATTCCTATGCCTTGCATTGTTTTAATAGGAATGTGTTCTCTATTTTATCAAAAGCTTTTTTCTGCATCTATTGAGATAATTAGTATTGTTTGCTCCATTGACCGGGTTGGGTGTGGTGTGTCTGGGGTTGTTGGAGGCTGAATGGATCTTGTATCAGCACCAGCTTATCTGGTGCTGACCTGGTGTCCTGGTGGTGGTGGCTAGCCTGTGCTGAGACCCAGTGAGTGGAATATTTCTGTGTTTCCCAGTGGCTACATTGACGGATATGAGATCAGTCCTCTTCTTTGCCCAGGGCTATGTTGAAGTATGACAGGGCTAATGCTGGCTAGGTTTTGCCTGTTTACTACGCACCCATAAGGTTAATGTCTACCTATTTGGCCCAGGCTGTGTTCAAACATGTGGAGATTTGTTCACTGGGTGCCTATTTGCCCAGGGCTGTACTGAAGCAGGTGGTGGATTTTGGAGCTGGAATCTTCTGATTCCCCTTGCTATGCTAAGGTATGTGGTGGGTACCAGTGTTGACATTTGCCTATTGCACTACACTAGAGCTCCAACTCTCCTCCTGGGTTGCTGACGTGGGAATTGTTTCTAGCTTGGTAAGATAAAGCTCTCTGCCCTCGAATGTGCTCCCCTTTTACCAGAGAGAGATGGACCTTTTTTTCCCTGTTATTTAAGTTTCTTGGTCAAAAATATTGTTCAACTTGGTCTTTATGCTGGTTCTGCTGTTCCACTGTTTGTATTGCTATGGAATTTTACAGTTGTTCTGATGTGAGTATGGGAGAATTACAGTGATTTACAGCTTTCTCCACCACTTTTTCTCCTATGAAGTGTCAACAAGAACTTATTAAACCTTAATTATGTGGTAGACATTGCACTGAGCACTGGGAATACAAATATAAGCTGAAACATACTCCTTTCCATCAAGGAATTTAGAAAATAAAGGGTGATAACTCCTAAAGGAAAGCTGAAAACCAAAAGGAAGGGAGGATAAGTCTACCCCACCAGGGACATGGTATAGAAAGCCTTTAGAATCCTGAGCACAGTCTGGAGAGAAATAAAAACTAGTTTCTTTTATCTTTGTTTTCAGATAATATGAGTGACAATATTTTCAATGTTTACGAATAGAAAGTTGCTACATTTACATTCAAATGACTTAAGCTCAAATGCTTCTCTACCATTTGCTATTTTTGTTACCATATGTGAGCCATTTAAGTTCTTGATCTCAGATTGTTTTTCTGGAAGATGAAGGGATTGTCCTATATGATTTATATTTTATAACTCTAAGCCCATGATTCTATTTGAGAGATAATATGGAGTCAATGAAGGTAAGATCTATGCACATTTAAGTAGTTATTCTCTTTAAGGATATGTTTCAGATAAAAAAAAAATCAACTCTTTTTTTATTTTAATAATATTTCCCCAATTACATATTAAGACAATTTTTAGCATTCATTTTTGCAAGATATTTGAGTTCCAAATTTTTCTCCCTCCACTCCCCTCTTCCAAAAATGTATGCTATTTATTATAGATTATATATGCTCTATCATGTGAAACATATTTCCATATTTGTGAAACAAAAAAAATAAAAATAGAATAAAGTGAAAAAAGTATGCTTCAATCTATATTTGCAGTCCATCATTTATTTTTCTGGACATGGATAGCATTTTAATTCCTGAGTCCTTTGTACTTTGTCTTGGATCATTGTGTTGCTGAGAGGAGCTAAGTCAGTCATTTAACAATTGGAAAAAGAGTTGAATTCTTGTGAATTTGAGTCAATTCTCTATAAATCTGTGAAATGAGGCCTTTAATCAGAGACACTTGCTGTAAAAATTGTTTCCCAGATTTATGCCTTCCTTTTAATCTTTGGTGCATTAGTTTTGTTTGTGCAAAAGCTTTTTAAATTAATGCAATAAAAATTATTTGTTATGCACTTCATAATGTTATTTCTTGTTTTGTCATAAATTCTTCCACTCTCCATATATCTGACAGTAGACTATTCCTTGCTAGTCTGATTTGTTTATTATGTCACCCTTTTGTTCAAATCATGAACCCATTTTGATCTTATCTTCGTAAAGGTAGTGTGTGTCCTATTGTTTTTCAGTTTTCCCAGCAGTTTTTGTTAAATAATGAGTTCATATTCCAAAGGCTGGCAAGGATTTATCAAACACTAGGATACTATGGTAATCTACTACTGTTTTGTGTATGTAACTTATTCCACTGATCCACCATTCTATTTCTTATCCAGTACCATATAGTTTTTATCATTACTGCTTTAAAATATAGCATGAGATCTGGTATTCCAAAGGTACTTTCCACTGTATTTTTTTTCATTAATTATCTTGATATTCCAGAGAGTCCTGGAAGGACTTGATATTAATTATCTTGACCTTTTGTTTTTTCACATGAATTTTATTTTTGCTTTTTCTAGATCTATAAAATACATTTTTGTAGTTTGATTTTTATGGCACTGAATAAATTAACATAGTCAATTATGTTGATACTTTTCCTAATTTGGAACCAGCCCTACATTCGTGGCATAAATCCCATTTGATCACAATGTATAATCCATGAGATATATCACTGTAATCCCCTTACTGGCATATTGTTTAAAATTTTTAAATTGGTATTCATTAGAGAAATTGCTCTACAATTTTCTTTCTCAGTTGTATCTCTTCCCAGTTTAGGCATTGGCATATTTGTGCCATATAAGGAGTTTTTAGGACTCCTTATTTAGCTATTTTCCCAAGTAGTTTATAAAGTATTTGAACTAATTGTTCTTTAAATATTTGGTAGAATTCTCTTATGAATCCATATGGCCTAGCAGATTTTTTTTTTCTGAGGTGGGGTCATTAATGGCTTGCTTAATGTCTTTTTCTGAGAAAGTGTTATTTAGGTATTCTATTTCCTGATCTGTCAATTCAGATAATTTATATTTTCATTAATATTCATCAGTTTAGCTCAGATTGTCAGATTTATTGGCATATTATTTCATAATATTGGCAAAATATTTCATAAACATTCATTTAATTTCTTCTTCATTGGTGGTGATTATGCACTTTTCTTTTTTTGAAAATGGATATTTAATTTTCCTTTTCCTTTCTTTAAATCAGATTAACCAATGATTTATGTATCTTATTGATGCGATAAAACCAACTCCCACTTTTATTTGTTAGCTCAATAATCTTTTTTTTAACTTTCATACTTATTAATAACATTAATTATTTCAGGTCCTCCAATGTGGTGCTCAATTAGGAATTTTTAATTTGTTCTTTTGCAAATTTTTTTTTTGTTTTTTGTTACATGCCCAATTCATTAATCTATTCTTTCTCTATTTTTTTGATGTAAGAGTTTACAGAAATTAAATTTCCCCTAAGTATTGCTTTGACTGCATCTATAAATTTTGGGATGTTGTCTCATTTTTGCCATTCTCTTTAAAGGAAGTATTGATTGTTTTGGATATTTTATTCTTTGACCCATTTATTCTTTAGGATGAGAATATTTAGCTTCTAATAAATTTTAATCCATCTTTCCACTGCCCTTTGTGGAATGTAATTTTCATTATGGTGTGAAAGGAATGCATTCAATATTTCTTTCTTTCTACTTTTAATTTTGAAGTTTTATAGCCTAACAGATTGTCAATTCACATGTCAGTGCCATGTTCTACAGACAAAAATGTATATTTCTTTCTGTTCCCATTCAGTTTTTTCCAAAGTTCTATCACACCTAACTTTTCAAATATTCTATTGACTTCCTTACTTTCTTTCTTGGCTATTTTTTGGTTGGATGTATCGAGTCTGGAGAGAGGATAGTTGAGTTCCCTCACGAGTATAGTTTTGCCATTTCTTCCTGTAATTCAATTAAATTTCTCTTTAAGGATCTGGATACTTTGACAAAACAGGAAGATGATAAATGTTGGAGAAGATGTAGGGGAGTGGGAACACTCATTCATTGTTGGTGGAATTGTGAGATGATCCAACCACACTGGAGAGCAAATTGGAACTATGTCCAAAGGGCAACAAAAATGTGCTTTCACCCAGCAATGTCACTTCTAGGACTGTATCCTAAAGAGATCATAAATTCCTAAAGAGATCATAAAAATGGAAAGGGTCCCACATGTACAAAAATATTTATAGCAGCTCTCTTTGTGGTGGTCAAAAACTAGAAATCAAGGGGGTGCCCATCAATTGGGGAATGATTGAACAAGATGTGGCATATGAATATAATGAAATACTATTGTGCTAAAAGAAATGATAAACAGGAAGACTTCAGAGAGGCTTGGAAGGACTTATTTGAACTGATGCTGAGTGAAAGGAACAGAACCAGGAAAATTTGGTACACAGCACCAACCACAGTGTGGGAGGAATTTTTCTGGTAGATTTAGTCCTTCACAACATTGCAAGGAACTAAAAAATTTCCAGTGGACTCTGGAGGCAAATTGCCTTCCACATTCAGAGAAAGAACTATGGAATTGGATCACAGAATGTAGTGACCACTTTCTCTTGTATTATGTTTTGTTTTATGGTTTTCCCCATTTGTATTAATTCTTCTATGCAACACAAATAAGGTGAAAATGTTTTTAATAAGAATGTATATATAGAACTTATATAAGATTGCATACTGTCTTGGGGAGGGAGTGGGGAGGAAGTGGGAAGAAGGGGAGAGAGGGGAAAATTCTAAGACATATGGAGGTGATTGCAGAAAACTGAGAACAAATAAATCAATTAAAAAAGAAATAAAAAACTCAAAAAAAACGATTTGTATGATTTACCACATGGTGCTCATATGTTTAGTATTGATATTACCTCATTATCTATGGTACCTTTTGGCAAGATGCAGGTTCCTTTCTTATCTCTTTTAATTAGGTCATTTTTTGCTTTTAGTTTCTCTGAAATCAGGGTTGCTTACCTCCCTCCCCCATTTTTCCCCCAGCAGAAGCTTACTAGAGTCTACTCCAGATATTTAGCTCTACTCTGTGTGTGTCTCTCTGCTTCAATGTGTTTCTTGTAAACAACATATGTGGCACTCTGTTTTTTTACCTACTCTGATATCTGCTTCTATTTTATGGGAGAGTTCCTCCAATTCACATTCACAGTTATGATTACCAACTGTATCTTTTACTCCATCCTATTTCTTCCCCTGTTTGTCATGTCTCTCCTTTCATGTTTTCCTTCCTCAACTGCATTTTGCTTCTCTTTACTGTTATTCTGCCTCCCCCCTCTCTTATCAGTGCCCTCTGTTACTTTTGTTCACCTCTTCATGTGAAAGAGTTTACTCAGTTTTACCTCTTGCTTCCTTCTCCATCCAGTGCATTCCACTTTTTCATCCTTTAATTAATTTTTTTTGGCATTCCCTTACTGCTTCTTTGCCCAGGGATATACTAAAGCATGTGGTGATTGTAGGAGATAGAGTCGACCGATTTCCCTGGCTATACTGAAGCATCTAGGTATCCTGATAATGATGTTTGCCTGCTCTTCTACACTGGGACTCAGAATCTCGCTTTCTTTCATTGAGGTAGGGATTGCTACTGACTTGCTGGGAAGCTTGCCTTCTTGTACTGTACTCCCATTTTATCCAAGTGAGAGAGGGTTTCCTGGTTATCCTCCCAGTTTCTTGAGCTAAAAGGTTAATGCACTCCATCTTTTTGCTCATTCTGCTGTTCCAGGATTTGTTTTTGGTGTGGTTTTATGGTTGTTTGAAAATGAATATGGGAGAGGTATGGTAATTTGCTCCTTAGTGAAACATCTTGGTTACTGTCTGTAAGATTTCAAGTTGCAAATATAAGTGAAAAATGCATTATTCCCATTATAAAGTGAATGATCTCAAATTTCTTTTTCCTCTATAGTATTTTATTTCTTAATCCAATTTTTATTTTCTATCCAAATTTTCTCCCTTTCTGCAATCTTCCCTCACTCATTGAGAAGGAAAATATGATAATTCTTATAAAATATAAATTCATGGAAAGCATATGTCTGCATTAGCAATGTACCCAGAAAAGCAATACAAATGAAAGAAAAAAAACTCAAAATTCTTTAAACTACACTCTAAATCTTTCATTTCTATGTCTAGAAACAAATAACCTTTTATGTCATAAATCCTCAGGAATTGTAGTATATCTTTATATTGATCAGAATTACTAAATATTTTCATGTTAAATTATCTTTAAAATATCACATTCCCTATATAGATTGTTCTCCTGCTTCTGCTCAGTTTATTTTGCATCAGTTCATATAGGGCTTCTTTTTTTTAAACTATCCCCTTCATTATTTATTACAGCAAAATAGCATTCTGTCACAATCATATACCACAACTTGTTCAGCCATTCCCCACTTGATGGGCATTCCCTCTGTTTCCACTTTTTCACAATCACAAAAAGAACTGCTATAAAATTTTTGTGCATATCAGTTGTATTACTTTACATTTCATCTCCTTAGGGGATAGATTTACTAGTGGTATTTTAGGGTATGTGTAGTTTTATAGTCTTATGGGCATTGACAAATTTCTTTTTCATTGAGACTGCACTATGCATAAAATGTTATTTTTAAGTATTAGCAACTGCATAGAGTATTGGGAAGTGATAAACAAAGGCTAAAGTGTTTGCTACATCACCAGGTGAAGATGACTCAGAGGTGAAGATAAATCACCTTTATAATCAGCATGGATCTCAAGTGGAATATACAATTGATAAGACGTGGGAAAATGGATAGATGGCTGCATATGTTGTAAAAATGACCTGTATTTGGATCTGCATTTCTACATTTGTAGGCTATATGATCATGAGGGAGTCAGTTCACCTCTCTCAGCTAGAATTAGTTTGTCCATAATATGGCAATGACAATTTATACACTTTGCCTTGTGAGATTATTTCAAAGAAAAGGTTTCAAAAACTGAACAAATGTGAATTATTACTTTTCATCTGTTGTTATTGTGATGAAATAATTTTTCAAACCGAGTTGTGATTCAGATTGTCAGCCCAAATATTCCTGTCAAAAGATTAATTTCTCTTAGGTAACATGGAAAAAACAATGACCACTGCTTTTTAAGTCATAAAGTTTGAGTTTTGTCTAGGAAACTTGACTGATTCTTGACCTTGAGCAAATTACAGTCTTTCTAAATCTGAAGTTCCTTATCTACAAAATAGAAATTATAACTTTAGTGAATTCTTTCCTTAGTCAGAAGTATGAGATTTGGAATCAAGAAATGCCTTGTGTGACTCATTTTAATCATTTGTGATATAAGAAGGTGATATTAGCCAATCTATAAAGTTCCTTTCTAGCTCTAAGAACTAATAACTCACTTTGATTATTTTTAATCATTACTCTTGCTTTATTTTTTTCATTCATACCTGTAATTTGTTGACAAGATCAAATAGAAAAGAAACTAGGAACCACCAAGTGAAATATAAATGAAAGAAGTTCATATTAGCATTTGTATAAGTGTATATTATGCATTACCAGAAGTCTGGCCAACTTGTGATGTTTTTGTTTCTCTCTTTACCTTTTTTGTAACTATCATAAATACCACTTGCTAAAATGTGAGGAAAGATAAATGTGTAGACTAATAGATAAAATATACTGAACACAAATATATTTCTCCACATTAATATCCATTTATTTCTATGTGTAATAAATACATATATATGTACATATGTATGTATATGTGTATAAATATACATGTAGGTGTGTATGTAGATGTATGTGTATATACATGTATAATATATAATATATCTGCATGTATTGTGTTCATCCTTCATTGCCAGAGACCATGCCATCAGAGTAATGAAGACATGACTTGTGTTTGACTATGTTTTGAGTGAGGGAGGGCTGTGCAGGACATTAACCTCACTTACCCTCCAGATCCCACCGAATTCAGTGACCAGATATTCATCAGGATGACTGGTGATGACCCAGAATGCCCTGGGAGACCTTGGCCCCTTTAGGCCAAGGATCTTGCAGGTACTCACTTAGGGTGAGGCAACATCCATTCATTGAATAGGACTGTTTAAGAGGTAACCAGGGCATGGCCCTTTAATGAGGGCAAGAAAAAGAAAGACATCAGGCTGGGAGGGAAACAGCAACAGTTACTACTGACAATCACTCTAAAGCTAAGAGGGTCCAGAATAGCCCTTAGGCAGGTACCCACTGGCATCCCAGCTTCAGAGTGCAGAAGCTTTAAGGTTTGGGGAAAGCAGAGGAGAATAGAAGAAAGGAGAGGAAAGGAACTAGCCAGTAATACCCAGTCAACAGGGCATCTTTTAGTCATCCAAATTTACCTCCTTTTGGAGAGGAGGGCAGACAGGAGAGGAGGAGCTGAGTTACCTAGCTTACTGGATCTCCATTCAGTCAGTTGTGTCTACTCACAGGATTGTGCCCATCCTTCTTTACTGAAGAAGACCATGCCATGAAAGAAAAGATGACATGACTTGCACTTGACGTTGTTTACATATCTTGATGGTACCTATAGTAAGAAAATAACTGATCTTTGCAAAGGTGTGGTATGGTAGATGGTGTGGGCTACAAAAGAAGAGTGGGCTCAGTGTTTTAATTTATCCCCAAACATGGAAAACTTGAATTTATTGATGGCAATAGACTATCTTGTCTTTGACCATCAAATGGTCGTTATTTTTTTCACTTTTACTTCAGTTCATAAGGGTTAGGCTATTTTAAGCCTGTGAATGATGTATATGCAAAGAGAGAGGTACCATAGTAGAAAGAACATAAGACTTGAAGGCAAAACAACTAGGTTTGAGTTCCAGGTCTGATACTTCTTAAATGAGTTCTATAACAAAATATTTCCCTTCTCTGTGTCTTATCTATAAAATAAGGATTATGTTGAATTGTCTGTCTCACAGTTTTATTATGAGGACCATGGTTTGCTACATCTAGCAGAAAAAATAGAAAATAATGAATATGAAGCTTTCTGCAAATTCAAGAAACCTTGGGTTCAAGTCTCATCTCTGATACATATAGGATGAGAGAACCTGGGTGAGTTATTTATGCTTTTAAATCCAGAGAACTCCTTCTGGCTTTCTGAAGCCAATGCTCAATTTCCTCTAGCAGAGAGAATTTACTTTGTGGGAGTTCCATAATTGAAAAAGATTGGTGTTATGAATGAAAAATAAAGTAATAATAATATAATAAAGTGAAGTTCTAAATGCGTAGTACAGGAAAAGGACTTTACAGATCACCTAATCCTGGCGTCTTATCATAAACAAGTAAAATATGGCAGACAACAGTGAAATTATTTACCTAAGGCCACACAGTAAGTTAATGACAGAGCCCAACTTCAAACCAAGATATCACATTTCCAAATCCAATACCTTTTATCAAAATTATAATACATATATGTTATGCATAACACCTAGTGATTCCTTCTAGTTTTGATTATGAGTTCCCCAGACCAAGGCACTCTAGGGTCAAGGTACTTTGTGAGTTTTTTTATTTTCAAAAATCATAGCCTATGAGAGCCTACCAATGTGTTTGCTTTTACTTTTTGTTTAGAGGGTACAATTAATTCACACAAAGACCTTTAATGCAATAGTATATTTAAACAGCAGAGATCAAACATTTTTCTACATATTTGGAGCACACATGCATGTATGATTGATGGGAAAAATGGAGATACTTAGTGATCATGAGGAACACATGAAACAATCTAGAGTCATGGCATACACTTGAAGAACTAATTCAGGTGTCTGAGGTTTGAGGACAGTCAATGAGTTTTCGTGAGGTCCATGCTGTTTTGACTGGATCTACTCCCAGTTAAGGTTACCTGATGTGTAGTCTCTGTAATCTATAATCTAAGCAGTGGCATTTCTTGTTTACCAGTCGCAGAACTGTCTGAGATGCTCAAAGGTTTAATGACTTTTCCAAAGCCTCCAATTTTATGGATATCATTGACAATTCTTGAATCCAAGTTTTCCTGATTATGAGAAAACTCCCTATTCATCATTCCTTTCTGCCTGTTCTACAGTTAGGAAAGCATTTTCCTCATAATAACTCTGTAATTCACAGTTTTGCAATTTGCCCTATTTTCCAGATAAGAAAACTGAGGCTCAAAAAGGGGACATTTATTGCTACATGTTCCCTTTCGGAAGTCATAGAACTAAAATTCAAAATCTGCTTCCTGTTTGTCCATGACTACTACTCAAATTTTTTGTGGTGTTTTCATAGCCAGTATTGTTCACTACTACTGGCCATAAGTGTGTGGGATTTCTTTCTACTTCTATCTTGTAACTTCACCTGGACTCAACATTTCAAATGCTACCTGTTACTTGCAGAAGTATGAATGGGTTCTATCATTGCTCTTTGAGAGAAAAATAGAAATCTATTTCTTTGTTTCTCTTTCCTATAATTCTTTTAGGAAGACAAAAGCCCTAACATACTTAGTCACTGGAATTTAAAGAAAAGACAAAAAAACCCACAAACGTCCATTTTTTTCTCCCCTTAAGATCACATTTATCTGTTTCTCAAAGCCTTGCTAGGATATATGACATAGGCAAATGGCTCTATGTGCACAAAACCAAAAAATCTAGGTGTTAATGTATATAGAACACTGCATCTGGCATCAAAAAAATTAAAAACAACAACTTGAATTACAATCTTACCTTATGCATATATTATCTGTGTCACCCTGGGCAAATCACTTAACTGTTGGTTGTCTCAGTTTCCATAACCGTCAAAATGGGAGAAATGATAGCATCTATCTCTCAAGTTTGTTATGATGATAAAATGAGATTATGTTTGTAAAGCCCTTGGTTCAGTATGTGGAACATAATAGGCATTTAATGTAAATGCTTGTTCTTCTCCCTATGCTTGTTCTTCTCCTTTTCCTTTCTTTCTTGCTCTTTTCACCTTCCTTATTCACTCCCTCTTTCCCTCCTTCTTCTTTCCTTCTTTACTTCCTTTTTCCTTCCTTACTTTTGTTCTCCCTCTCTTTATCAATGTGAGCTGTGACATTTCCAAGAAGAAAGCCCTAAAACAAAATTCCTGAAATCTGTATAAGTAGGAGAAAGCATAAATAATCCAGGTCCAAAAATGATAGGTTGGTGAAATTAAAAATGTAGCCTGGAAACCTAAACAAAAAGCAAAATTAGAGAAGATTGTTTCAAACACAAAGAGATAGACAATATGGTGTGAAAACAGACACAGAGAACATGTAATCTGGGGCAAAACTAAGACTACAAGAAGAGGCTGTAACCAGATATAATGGAACTAGATAGCAGTGTGAAGATTTTGATAATGATGGTCAGAATCCTCCACAAAATGACTCAGTAATAGCTATAGGAGGGGAGAAACACAGAACCAGTAGCTTTTCTATATTGGAAATCACCTTCCTGGTGGATTAGGCCACACAAGAGACCAATCACATATTAGATGGTTATTTGTTGAGCACAGAATTAAAGTAAATGGAGCTATATGTCCTTAAGGGACATTTTGCTCAGGCTATAGTAGTTTGATAAATTACCCCTCTTGGCTCTAGGGATATTTCAGCCTAAAGAACAAGACCACTCATCTAAAATGTTCTCTCCTATAGAAAAACAATGACAAATTCTGTACTATTTAACTCTTCTCTTTTCAATATTCTTTGTCAACTATTAAAAATGCATGCTCTATTAGACAACCTCTTTTACATTTCAATTACCTTGGGTTGGGGACTTTGAAGCAGATCATTGCCAGATGATGTTCTCATGTAGACCTTCCAAATCACTATCATTCTCCCATACAATTTAGAATTTTAGGGCAGGTTAACTTCTCAAGTTGTTTTTTTTTTTTTTTCCTAATTTCTGCTGACTGAAAAATTCTTCTCTATAGACAGCATAATAACAATTCACTGTATATTGTTGTTGAAGTCTCAACAGTAAGGATTGTCTTTCTTTTTGTTAATTTCAACCCTAATGCTTATCACAGTTCCTGGCACATGGTAGGTACTTAATAAAATATTAAGTAATAGAAACAAAAAGTGCCAGGAAAGTGTGTGTATTGGAGTGTGGGGGGCGGGGTGGTACCATAAGGTATTCCAAAGGTTCATCTTTTTTCTTGGAGTTTAAGCCAGGTAGAACATCATATGCAAAATTGAGTGACTTATAGTCCACTTTCTGTCCTCTACAAAGGGAGGCACTTGAAAGACTTTGGTAATCCACAAACCAGCCCTCCTATCAGAAAGGAGAGGAGGTGATGTCAGTCAAGGCTTCAATGGGTTTCATGGTGCTGGGAATAGAAGTGATGAGCTTATTCTGAATTCATTGAAAGACATATATAAATAATTTTTTACATACATAATCATTTTCTACCACATTTCATTCTTCATGACAGTGATAAGCAGAGAAGCATAAAAGCATTAGGAATAGAAGCATGAACTCCCTGCTCCTACAACCAACACCTATCTTCTCTGCTTCCCACATAACGAATGTACATTGTTTAAGGGAAGTAACCTTTATAATGCCAGTACCTGATAACTACTTTTGTAGGTGTTGTATCCTCTGCCTCGACAGCAACAAAAGTTACTGAAGAGCTAGACAATAAATTTCTCACCAGCAAAATTCTTGGCACCATGAAAATGCTTCATATCAGAAATTAGTATGATTATTATCAGTGGAAAGACTGTTGTATCAGCAAGGACCCTGACATACACAGGAGAGTCTGCTCTCTCTTAAATGTTCTTAAATGTGCTTTTCTCAAAGGAAAGAAACTTTTGAGGGGTCAATAATCACTTAAATCAAGCACATATGTCATTCACTTAAAAAAGTCAGCACCCTGAACTTCAGAGAAAATACTGAGAAACAAAGATCAACCAACAAACAGGACTTCCGATTGTCTGACCATAAGCAATACATACATCACAGATCAACATACAGATTCAACTGTCTGACCATACATACACAGTTATCAGAGAGAGAGAGAGAGAGAGAGAGAGAGAGAGAGAGAGAGAAGCACCAATATCTGGGTTTTCAAACCCGGGAGTTCCTTAGAAGCTGCCCAGAATCTCATCTGACCAAATACTTCCAATGAGTAAGGCCCAAAATAAAGTCTCATCTCAAAGTATAAATATGTATGTGTGTATATGCATATGTGAGTATATATGGATATATGTGTATGTGTGCATATTCATACATATGTATTTATATTTGCGGGTATATGTGCATATATGTATATGTGCGCTATGCATGTATATATGTACATGTGTAGACATGTAGATGTGTATATGGATATATTCATACATGTATACATATTCATACACACATATACATATATACATACACATTTACACAGTCATATATAGTTATGTGTGTGCACATATATGTGTGCATATATGTATACATTTATATATGAATATACATATATATGCATATGTATGTGAGTGTATGCATATATATCTGTGTGTATATATACATAAATATATGTAATACACATACATATATATATTTATGTACATATATGTATGTATATGTGTATGTATACTTTTCAGAGCCAGAGACCATCACAACCCTTGAGAACCACTGCCTCATTATACATTAACAAAAAGTGTGGGCTTTCCTACAAAAAAATATAATCTCTCTTAATAAAGCTTCCCTTAATGGTCAGGCCCATTAATGGTTGGGAAAGATCTTTAACTCTCCTTAGAATTACAATAGTAAATAAGATGCATTTCATTTGCTTAGCCACTACTTTCTGAAGATCAAAGAAGTTTTCTACTTGAGTTGCAATCAAAACTTTAATCGTTTTTTCTCCACCATTAGAAGATGTCTTTAAAAGGCAGGACTATCTTGCTTTTTTGTTGGAAATATTTCTAGTGTTGAGCAATTAAAAACTTAATATATGGTCCTCCTTCCTTCTCCTCCTCCCTTCCTTTTTCCCTTCCTCCTTCCTTTCCTTATTGTTATTTAAATCCTCATAGGCCTTTTTAGCTTCCTTCTTTCCCACAATTTTCTCTCACTCAGATGTGTGATAGTGTGATAATGGAGTTCATTCATCTCAGTGGCAAAGAAAGTGTGATCTTTAGTACCGTTTACCATTTCTGGTAGCCTTTCTCTATACTCTTCAGTGTATCAAGTAAGTCAGCCCAAGTTTATTAAGTATCTATCATATGCCAGGTAGTCTTATTGGTCAGAGAATGTAGAGGGGAGGAAATAAAATATTTCCACCTTCTAAGAGCTTATTGTAGTCTATTGGAAGAAGTGTCATGGATGAATGCAAATAAATAAATGCAAAATAATTGAAGGGAAGGAAATTAGAAATGAATGGGAAAAAGTTAGGATCAAGGCCTGATGTTACAAGTGAGAAAATCTAGGAAGTCTCAAAAATAGAGGTGAGGAGAGAATTCATGCTATGAATGGGAGACAGTCTTTGAAAAGATCTGAAAATAAACAATAGCAGCTCTCAATGATTAATAGAATGTAGGACAATTTACTAAGAAATGGATTCTTTTTAAGGTAATGCAATAATTTGGTAGTGATATTCTGAACCCAACCTGTGAAGGACTTTTAAGTGACAAAGGAGTTTATTATTTATCCCAGATATGATAAGGAGCC
This sequence comes from Bettongia penicillata ogilbyi, assembly GCA_023548195.1. Classification (NCBI taxonomy): domain Eukaryota; kingdom Metazoa; phylum Chordata; class Mammalia; order Diprotodontia; family Potoroidae; genus Bettongia; species Bettongia penicillata. Next base: position 31,296 of record JAJHZJ010000875.1, read on the forward strand.
AGTGAGGCTTTTATTACAAAGAATTGATACAGTCAGACGTGCTTTAGGAATATAACTTTGTCAGCAGAGTGGAGGATGTATTGAAAAAAAGAATAACTTGAGGCAGGTAACTCAAATAGGAAGCTATTGCAATTGTCCACCTAAGAGTATGAGAAAAGACTTGAAATAGAGTTGTAACTGGATAAACAGATAAAAAGGCACAGAAATTCTCTGTAGTAATACAGAGTAACACAGTACTCCAGACTCTGTGTAAGACAAAATATATAGTGACTATCACCTCTATATTCCTGGAACTTAAGCATCACAATATCTGCCCAAAATAATATTCACTTTTTTCTGACTGTTATGTCACATTTTGGGCCAATATTGAGTTTAATTTCACACATATTCCCAGAACTTTTTCAGATGAACTGCTGTCTACCTGTATGTTTCCCCACTTTGTATTATAGAGGATGATCCTTAGGAAATGAAGAATTAGACACTGCAGCTATGCTTTTGGCATTCATCTTATTAAATTTAGCCCAAGTTTTCTTTTTTGTCAATATATTTTTTGGGACCTGACACCCAGTGTATTAGCTAGCCATCTCATTTTCATGTGTTTTGAAAATCTGATATAGACATAATATATTCTTTTATCTAAATCATTGATAAAGGTGTCAAATAATATAGGAATACTCCAGGGGAACATTAAACACAGATTCCCTTAGGTTTATATTGACGATGTCTTTCTGAAGTAAAAAAAACTACCACTACTGACCATTCTGGGAACAGGCATTTAATTGGATTTGCATATATTTAAATGTACCCTTCTAGTATACCCTTCTAGTTCAGAGATGCATCTCATGGGCAACCTTAAATCCAAAACATTCCTGAGTATAGCTTTAACCAGATCAGAATGTAATTCCTGTGTGATTTAAATGTATTGACTTAGTAATTAAAAAAAATTATAAACACATACGGTTTTAGAAGTCAATATGTGGCCTATGATGCTTATGTATGGTTTAGTGGATCCCATTTCTTTTTGAGTTTTACTGTACTATTTCAGTTCACACCTAAACCTTTTTCATGAAAATTACATTATATACTTCACAAACTATTCTGCTGAAAACTAGATAAACCATTTTTACAACAAGCCCATTTTTCTAGAAGTTTAACAATCTTTTCAAAAAAAAGGAAATAAATTTGACTTCTCTGAAGCTTATTTAATGTGTTTGGTGATTTATGATCTATATTATTAGAGTAAATTCCTACATTGTAATTTCCCTATGCAGATATAATCACAGATCCTTAACATAACTGAGATTAATCAATTAGCTAGGATCATATTCCTCATATGTCATTTAGTACATTGCTGGATTTCTTTCTATGTGTATGTGTGTCTTGTCCTCTTCCTATTCCGTAAAATCCATGATGGTAGATGCCACAGTTAATAAAATCTTTGCATTTCTCCATTGCCTAGTGTAATTCCCTGCATACGTTAAGCACTTAAAGTTTATTTAATTGAAGTAAATCCTAAAACAACTCTATGTCTAGTGTAATATGTTTATGAAGTGTACATCCAAAAAGGAACAAATACATTCGTGCTCAAAAGTTTTAAAGACTCTAACAACTTTTTCTATATGAATATACTTTTTTATTGCCTGTAATTGCTTTTTGAGAACAAACATATTCTCAAATAATTTAATTTTAATAGGTCATTCCATTTCACAAATGATTAGTTGTATCCAAAATTGTATCACTGTTTAGTGCAACAATTAATTAAAGAACAAAAATAAGCCACCCTGACAACCTTTAAAATGTCACTAATAATTTAAAATTTAGGATCACTTTCTAATCAGTGGCTAGAGGGGATTTATTTTCTTCATGATAAAATATGAATCTTTTACTTTCTCCCAGAAAAAAACGACTTCAAATAATCTGCAAATTTTGATTAAGCTCTAACAGGGGAAATGTGGAGTAAATAGGATTACATAGTCATTATATTTTATTTAATACGTACACACCTAAATAGGAAGACAGAATTGAAATTATAGAACAAAAGAGAACATAAACTACTGTATTAAAAATAAAAGGTTAATAAAAATAAATCTTATTTGCCAATGAAAACGTTCAAAATTATGAGAATTTTCTAGAGACAGATCTCTAAAGGATGTACAGGTAAGGGAGCTGTTTTTAAACCCCAGTGCCAGATGAGAAATAAGGTACAGGAGTCATGATGAGCCTTTTCTGTCCTGTTCACCCACTCACAGTATATCCCACACTTCCCATGGCCAAGCTGATTTAGAGAAAAGAGAAACAGATAAATATGTTCCCCAAGGTAAGAATATACCCTTTTTGCTGCTTTCAAATTGTCCACATTAACCATGACATTTTTCCAATACACAGCTTGATGAAGCAAATGACAAATGTGGTAGCACATTGTATTTTGAACCAATACACCAGGGATTATAACTAATAACATTTCTTGTTTTGATATAATCTTGAAGGAAGGCTAAGGCAGAACAAGAAGAATTAGACATACTTAATTAACTAGACTATGGCATAATTCAGGAAATGTTTAGCATCATGTAAAATAATAGTGGTATCAAAGCACTTTAATGTCAAAGAAAAATATTGTGACTTTAGCTCTTTCAGATTTATAAAAGAATATGATGGCTTTAAAGACTTAATTAAAAGAATATGTAATCTGTCATGTATGGTGTTTAAAATTCAGTATATGAATTTCCCTGGGAATTTTTTATCAGAGTCTGTTTATCAGTTTTCCCCTTATGTTAAGTAAACTTTGTAACTTCACCTAACAGTTTGATAAAAAAATCATATATTTGATGATGAATGAAGGAAAATTAGTAAAGTTTCTAATGGATTAAAATACATAAGCTACTAGAGAATTTTCAGATTTTTTCCATAGAATAGTTTTGTAGGAAGTCTGCACTTAACTGTTAATATCAGGACTCTCAAGTTTGAAGACTATAACCAAAATAGGCAGAAAAAGAATAAAAGATATAGAAAAATACATTAAAGGCAATGTTGAGTTGTTTTCAGAAAAATATCCAAGATTATCCAAAGAAGTCAAAGATATCTACATAGGACACTAACATTTACTTATGTAGAGATCAAGACCTAGAAAGATATGATGATGGATCTAGATATAGATACAGAGATATACTTTGTGCATTGTGTGTGTGTGTTTTCTCCCTTTTTGTAATGTGGGTTCTTTAAGGATCAAGAACAATTTAAAATTTTTGCAATGTCAGTACTTAGAATTCTAACTGGCAGATAGTTGGCACTAATATAATTCTTATTAACTTGACTCAGCTTACCCAGAGGACATCAAAATCAAGTTCAAATCCCCCAAATAATCTAAACTATCATTACTGGATTAATATTTGAAATAATATTTTATTTTTCTCCAGCTACATGTAAAGATGTTCTTTAACACTCATTTAAAAAAATGTTTGTTACAAACTTTCTTTTTTTTTCTTTTTTTTAATAAAAATTTATTTATTTAACTTTTTACACTCAATTTCACAAAATTTTGGGTTCCAAATTTTCTCCCCTTTCATCAACTCCCCCCACGCCAATACACAGAGCAATCTAATTTTCCCTATCACCAATCTGCCCTCTCTTCTATCATCCCTCCCTCTCCCTTCTCCTGTCCCCATCTTCTCTTTTGTCCTGTAGGGCCAGATGACTTTCTATTCCCCATTACCTGTATGTCTTATTTCCTAGTAGCAAGAACAATACTAAACAGTTGTTCCTAAAATGTTGAGTTACAAACACTCCCCATCCCTCCCTCCCCACCCATTCCCTTAGGGAAGGCAGGCAATTCAGTAAAGGCCCTATCTATGTAGTTTTGCAAATGACTTTGATAATAGTCATGTTGTGTAAGACTAACTGTATTTCCCTCTATCCTATCCTGCCCGCCCCCCCATTGTTTCTATTCTGTCTTTTGATCCTGTCCCTCCCCGAGTGTTGACTTCAAATTGCTCCCTCATACCATGCCCCTCCCTTCCATCATACCCCCCCCCCCACCCTGCTTATCTCCTTTTCCCCCACTTTCCTGTACTGTAAGATAGGTTTTCATACCAAAATGAGTGTGCATTTTATTCCTTCCTTAGTCGAATGTGATGAGGGTAAACTTCTTGTTTTTTTTTTTTTTTCTCAGCTCTCTTCTTTTTCCATCCACTAAAAAGTCTCCTGCTTGCCTCTTGAATGAGATATAATTTACACCATTCCATTTCACCCTCTTTCCTCCCACTACATTTCTCTCTCACCATTTACTTTAATTTCTTTTAAGGTATGGTCCCATCCTATTCAATTCACTCTGTGCTCTCTGTCTCTGTATGTGCATGCATGTGTGTATGTGTGTGTATGCATGCACATGTGTGTGTGTATGTCTGTGTATGTCTGTATGTGGTCCCACCAACTACCCAGATACTGAAAAGTTTTAAGAGTTACAAATATTGTCTTTCCATGTAGCAATGTAAACAGTTCACTTATGGTAAGTCCCTTATGACTTCCCTTTGCTGTTTACTTTTTAATGCTTCTTCTCATTCTTGTGTTTGAAAGTCAAATTTTCTTTTCAGCTCTGGTCTTTTCATCAAGAATGCTTGGAAGTCCTCTGTTTCATTGAAAGACCTTATTTTCCCCTAAAGTATTGTACTCAGTTTTCCTGGGTAGGTGATTCTTGGTTTGAGTCCTAGTTCCTTTGACTTCTGGAATATCCTATTCCACACCCTTCGAATCCCTTAAGGTAGAAGCAGCTAGATCTTGTGTTATCCTGATTGTATTTCCACAATACTGGAATTGTTTCTTTCTAGCTGCTTGCAAGATTTTCTCCTTGACCTGGGAATTCTGGAATTTGGCCACAATGTTCCTAGGAGTTTCTGTTTTTGGATCTTTTTCAGGTGGTGATCAATGGATTCTTTCAATACTTATTTTGCCCTCTGGTTGTAGAATATCAGGGTAGTTTTCCTTGATAATTTCATGGAAGATGATGTCTAGACTCCTTTTTTTGTTCATGACTTTCAGGTAGTCCCATAACCTTTAAATTATCTCTCCTGGATCTATTTTCCAGGTCAGTTGTTTTTCCAATGAGATATTTCACATTCTCTTCCATTTTTTCCATTCTTTTGGTTTTGTTTTGTGATTTCTTGGTTTCTCAGAAAGTCACCAGACTCCATCTGTTCCATTCTAATTTTGAGAAACTATTTTCTTCAGTGAGCTTTTGAACCTCTTTTTCCATTTGGCTAATTCTGCTTTTGAAAACATTCTTCTCCTCATTGGCTTTTTGAATCTCTTTTGCCAATTGAGTGAGCCTATTTTTCAAGGTGTTATTTTCTTCAGCATATTTTTGGGTCTCCTTTAGCAAGGTATTGACCCGTTTTTCATGCTTTTCTTGCATCTCTCTCATTTCTCTTCCCGGTTTTTCCTCCAGCTATCTTACTTGATTTTCAAAATCCTTTTTGAGCTCTTCCATCGCCTGAGCCCACCAGACATCCACCTGGGATGTCTGGGATACAGAGACCCCGACCTCCACATCTTTCCCTGATGGTAAGAATAGCTCCTTGTCATCCGAATTGAAAGGCGGGAACATCTGTACCCCATCAAAGTAGCTTTCTATAGTCTTATTTTTATTCCCTTTTCTGGGCATTTTCCTAGCCAGTTACTTTACCTCTGAGATTTCTGTCCACCCCTGCCTATATCTGCCCAGCTAGTTCTTGGAGTCTGATATTCAAATGGGCTTTCTGTGGCAGGCATGGCTGCTATTCAATATGAGCTTAAGTTCTGGTGCTTGGGTTGGGGCAGGGCCGCCTCCTAGGCTCAGTTCTCTCAGGGGCTTTACACAGAGACCTTCAGTAATGGGGAGGGTGGGGGCAGGGCCGTCTCCCAGGCTCAGTTCCCTCAGGGGGTTTATGGAGAGACCTTTGGCCCTGAACTTCTGCCTGCTGCTTGGGGAGTCCTGGGCTGCCACTGCTGCCTCTGCTGCTCCCTCTGCCCCTTCTTCCCTAGGGGGCCCGAGTCATGGAGACAAACTGCTCCCATCTTGACCAGCCCAGAAGTCTCTCTCACTGACCTGTAGTGTCTGTAGGTGGAGGGACCTTCCCAGCCACCAGAGATTCTATCCCTGAAGCCTGCTTGGATCTGCTCCTCTGGGGCCGTGCAGCCAGGGCAGCACAGGGGTGGACTCCACTTTCCGGGGCGCGACGGACCCCTGGGGATGACTCTCCAGGGCTCTCTGGAATTGAAATCTTTTCCACTGTGTTTCTGTACACCTTGCAGTGCTCCAGAATTTGTGGGGATTTCTTCTTGCAGGAAATATATGGGCTGTGGGTTCGGAGCAAGCATACGTGAGTCTTTCTACTCCGCCATCTTGGCTCCACCCCCCTTATTAATATTTTCTTAAAGTATAGTGTCTAGATTCTTTTTATGATAACTTTAAGGAAATCCAACAATTCTTATATTGTCTCTCTTTGATCTCTTTTCCATATCAATTGTTTTTTGTAATTAGATACTTCACATTTCTTACTATTTTCTTTTTCATTCTTTTGGTTCTGTTTCATTATTTCTTAGTGTCTTATGAAGTCATTAGCTTCAATTTACACAATTCTGGATCTCTTTTTCCAAATTAGTTGACTATCTTTTCATAATTTTTTTGAATTATTCTTATTTTTTCCTGTTTTTACCTAATCCCTCTAATTTGTTTCTTAAAGTCCTTTTATACTCAAGTTTTTGGGGCTTGTGACTACTTTACATGTTTATTAGAAGCTTTAGAAGTAGATGTTTTGACTTCATTTTCTTTCTCTTCGTTAGAATGCTGATATTCTCTATCACAATAGTAGCTATTTGTGGTCATGTTCTTTCTATTTTGTTTATTCTTTTTTAAAAGTGGCTTATTTCTTGACTCTGAATTTTATATTAAAATCTAGCTTTATTCCTGAGGTTCAGGGAATCATATCTTAAGCTTTAGAGGTTTGTTTTATTATTATTTTCTGAGTACTCTCTGGAGGTCTGACCTCAAGTATTCCTCTCTGCCCCTGAATTGTGACATGGGCCCCCAGCAGCACTGGAATAGCAAAGTCTCTAATTCCCTGCAGTCTCTCTAATCCCTGTAAGCTTCAACTAACCCCTCTGTCTTGAAACCAAAAACAGAGGTCCTAATATTCTTGGAGTGACCAGAATCAATAGAATCCCAGACCCTTTGGAATTAGGATTTCATTTACCAGCTCCTCCTTGGCTGTAGCCTGGGATCATGTCACATCAATCCACTACGGTCCAATGTCTACTATCAGTGGAGAGACCTACAATCTTCTGCTGATCAGCTTTCTGGCCCTTACAGTGTTTTGGGAGTGAAAGTTCCTGAGGCCTCAACAAACACAAATATCTGCCAAGATTTGTTTTTTGATGATTCAATGATATCTACCTGGATTTATCAACATTTCCACCAGGGCAGAACAGCAAAATACCACTCTGGAAAGCACGGTCTTTTTCTAAGGTCCTTCTAAGTTGTCTTAAGCTGGACAACTATTTTCCTATGACTTTTAATGATTTCTACCACTTTCAAGTTCACTTTGAAAGATTATTTTACGTTATTTGTGCTGGAACTTAGGAGACTTAGGAAATTTCATGCTTTATTCTGCCGTCTTCCCCAAATCCTCCTTTTTGGCGGGTTGATTTTGACTAATTCACAAGGGCAAATTGCTTCATCAAAATGCCTCAGTAACACCTGAAGAGCATCCTTGTAGCATTTTCTAATAACAGGACACTTTTTAAAATCCATATGCAAATTCTTGTAATGGACTTCTCACGGAGGGAACTTACTCTCTTCTTATGTCAAGTTATTATAAATGAATGGAATCTGGAGTCTCTTCTCTCTGTCTAATAACTCAATTCTCCTCATACTGCTGATCAAACCATAATTTATTTTCTATTCCTTGATTAATATGTTCCAACCCATTATTTTTCTTCAGCAAGGTCTTATCTTGCATTGGAAAATATAATTATCTTTATCATTGCTTTCCTTTGATTCCTATGAATCTCATTCCTTTATGGTCATAGACAATTTGTAAACAAAAGTTTTGGGGAAGAAATATATACATTAATATAAGTAAAAATATAATTGATACATTGGAATGCTACAGAGAGTTTAGAGGTGCCAAGATTAAACAGTTAATAGAAGGAACTGGAACTTACATTCCAATGGAACAGGGAATTGTAAAGGTAGAGAGGCAAAAGAGACTGCCAGAAGTATTATGGAAGAACTGGAAGCCTAGAATTTGGTAAGAAGAAACAAATAAATGACCCAGTAGAATCAGGGGAGGCAGACCTGGAGTCCAAATTTTTGATTAGATAGAGCTAGTTAGAAAGCAATGCTATGATAGGGCAATTGTTCAAATTTCTGATGGTCTGGAGAAAGTTGGAGAGAAGGATCAAGATAAGGACAATCCTATTCCATCAGAAATAAAGAAGGCAGGAATACAAAGTTTTCTTTTAACTTTAAGATTTCAATTTATTATCTCTTGAATGTTATTATAATTTCTGACAGCCTGGCCACCCCTATATATGATCATCAAAAAGGAAATCAGAAAACAAAGTAAAACAAAACAAAACCTTGAAAGTGGAACATCAGCTAACTTTTAACAATAAATCATGAGAGCAAAGACTTGACCCATATTTCCTAGGCCGAAAATGAATCCAAGGACCCAATTGGGCAATAACTTGGAAATGATTCAGGTGATCCAGGACATTTGAAGTAATCTTCCTGTCTCTTCCCTTTTTAGATTTCAAGGGAATCTGTGATCTTAGTGTAATTGCTAAAGGGAAAGTTAGGAATCAGACAAAAGTAATTGTTGAGGAGGGCAAGGGAGTAGCATAAAAACAGAGCTGCCTTTTCATATTTTTCAGGATTAACTAAAAAAAAAAATACCTCACTTTCAATGTCCTGGCGCCATCAGTTCTGATGCATGTTTTGCTTTATAAAGAATTGCATTTTTGTTTGAAAGAGATTTCCAAGATATATCTCCTCCAAACAATGTCCTTACATGTCCAAATGTAAAACTAACAATCTGTTCAAAATGAAATTAATTAATATTTAGCCATCACCCTTGTCATCATACTATGGAAATATGATACATACACAGAAATCTAGGCATAGTTATTTAAGTAAATAGAAATTATATCATTCAATTTTCAATGTAAAATATACTGTATTGTGAGGGAAAGTTTTTCGGAGACATATATTTAGAAAATATATTCCCCTAATAATTAATATATTCTATCTAATGAAGCTTTATGTCTTTATTTAGATGCTTCATTATAATTTAAAAATATCGATTCATCCAATAACTTTGTCTAGAACAGTTCTGATTCATGAATGTAGATTCATGACTGCATTTTCATTGAATGTCCTGCAAAATACCTGATCATGGTTATGTTATCTCTTGGGATTTATATGGACTCTTAGCATTTTATTGTTGAAAGTGTTGTCCTTGCTTTGTCCTTCATTCTCCAAGAGAACTGTGACCTCATTGAGGTGATGACATGACTTGTAATTGACTTTGACTTGAGTCAGCAAGGGCTGTGCAAAGTCAACAGTCCCATTTTCTCCTCCAGAGTCATTTATTTGGGTCCTGTGATCAGATATGGAGTTGAAAGTGACTTGAGATATGAAACTCATTCAGTTCAGAGGGAAGATCAAAACAAAATAAAACAAAAAAAACATGAAAAGTTGAGTGACTTAACATCAGATAGATAATTAGAAACCTATCTGGTACTAATCTAAGTTTCCAGAATCACTCTTCTGCTTAAACCATGATACTTCTAAAGTTTTGCTTACATTGTTTTTTTGCTGTAAATTAATTTTATATCAAATGTCAGCTATCCTTCATTCTTTTCACTTCACCTTCATACCCTCTATGGTGTTGTCTTTTACCATAGAATATAAACTCCTTGAGGGCAGGAATTATCTTCTTTTTTAAACTGTATTTTTACACTTAGGCTTATCATAATAACTAGCACATAGTGAGCACTTAATAAATGCTAACTCACTTGCTGACTTGACACAAATATTAATTATCATATTCCAAATGTAAAGTTTAAATGAATAGTAAATTGTACATCTTAGATAAAAATTCAAGTATCTGAACTGGATGGAAGGGTGATGGAGTCAAAAGAATATGAAGAGAGTTGACTTTGATAAGAAAGTCTCTTCATCAGAAATTTGAATAAAGGCAGACTTGATAAGGTCTTTTGATATGTCAAGTAGTAAGAGTGAGTATACAGCAAATTATCTTCATTTTCTCAGTTCAGTATGAAGGGAGGACTTCAGATAAGAGAAGAACAGATATTACGGGAGACTTGTAGTGAGAAGAAAAGAAATGGAACAATCTTTGTGGGTTTAGGTATATAGGACAAATCAGAGAGCAGTTTAAAAAAATCATTGTGGCAATAAGGGCCCAATTAGTAATAGATAATATAAATGTATTGTGGACCTAATCAGCTTATTGACTAGACTTCTTCTGACTCTTTAACAGCACCTGAGAGCATATAAAGTAAATTAAGGATTAATCAGTGCAGGAAACTTCAGTGAATAACTGGAATAAAGAAGATAATAATAAAGAAGATAAAAAAGAATAGTTATAATCTGCGATGGTCATGTTTCAAGCATAACAGGCAATAGATTAGGAGTTTAATGCTTCATTTCAATCTCCTTTGTGTCACAAGAAATTGTGAAAGGCTCCCAGGATAGTGAGTAGACCATGTAATAGTAAAATTAGAGACAACTAGGTAATGCAGTGAATAGAGGCTCAGGCCTGAAGTCAAAAAGAACTAAATTCAAATATGATATCAGATCCTTTCCAGCCATGTTATTTAACCTCTGTTTGTCTCAGTGTCCTCATCTATAAAATGGATATCATAATAGCATAGTGCTTTACAATTATTATCAAATGAGATCTCAAGATTAAAAGATCTCACTTGATCTTTACATTTGTCATGGGAGGGAAATGCTACTAACATAGCTACTAAATAGCACATAAGAAGTGCTATAAACATGTACGCTACAATTAATATCATTAAATTTTGGAAGCACATGAATAAGAGTTCTTCAAGTTGTGTTGGCATGGTTACAATTTTCATCACTGAAGAAAACATGAAAATTACCAAGATTTCATATATATACATATGCACACACCAAACACATATATGTACATTTTGAGTTTCAGAGTTATCAAGCAATATACACACATATATGTATGTATGTATGTATGTATATATGCATGTGTTCAAATTTCAGTTTTAAATTTATAATAATAATATAAAATAATTGTTATTTACTACTTACAGATTTATTTGTTGTTCTTGGTAGTGGTACTGGTGATGTTGTTGCTGCTTTTCCCAGTTGAGTTAAAAAAAACCAACTTTCTGATACCTTTGGGCTGTATAGGTTATTTACCATATATTGAGCCCACAGAAACATATTTTCCATTTATGGGAGACAACACTTCATGTCTTGCATTAGTAGAGCGCTTTGCTTCTTTTAAAACATACTTGCATTAATTATCTCATTAAATCTTCAGTACAAAATAGGCATGGCAAATATTTCCCCATTTTAATGATGAATTTCGAACAGGGTTATGACTTTCTTCCAAAAAGTCATTTGGTTAGTAAGTGGTGGTGTCAGGAATGGAAACTTAGCATCCAAATTTGGAAAGTTGATTGCACTTTCCATGTTATTTCACTTGCTTCTCCCTCCTCACACAATATGCCTTTAAGCTAGCCCCACTACCACACCATTTCTGTGACATTTTATTTGTTTCTTATGATGAAGACTGGAAATCTCTTTCATTGATGGCCACTGAAATCACTACCTTTGAATGAGCAATTTCTCAATTGAACCAGGAATGATTTCTTGTAGAATCAGTCTCATAAAAACAATCTTAAGCAATTTTAGAAGTAAAAGGGACCTTGATATTATTCAATCCGAACCCCATCTTTATTTTTCAGACTTGAAAGGAAGCCCAGAGAGGAGAAGTGATTCATTTGAATGGTCACTGAATCAGTGAATAAGCATGTATTAAATGTCCACAATGTGTCAAATTATAGGCTAAGTATTAGAGAAAACAAATATGAAAAAAAGTCTGCTCCTTCTTTCAAGGTTCTTATTAAGGGAGAGAAACAACTCAAAAAGGAAGCTGAAAAAGGGTGTGTGACATGAAGAAGGGAAGGCATATTGGGTTCCAGGGCATCATGAAGTACTGTAGCCAAGAGGAAAAATGAAAAGATGACTGACTTCGGCTCCCTCCTTGAATAGAGGCTCTCCATGTTTTGTTCAAATGTATATTAGGGGTGGAAGCTGCTGATGAGGTATAATTGACAAGACTGATTTGATCATGAAGGGCAATGAAATTGCTGTGGGCATAAAGTAGTCTACATAGAAAGTAGAAGACTAGTCAATGCCAAATTCAGTATGTAAATCCAAATCTCCCTACCACCAATTTCATATTGTTTTTACCATGCCAACATATTTAAAAATATTCTTTTGGGGAATAGCAAAAATAGGAAAACAAAGAAACAAAAAGAGAAGAATGTAAAACATGCTTAGAGGAGGCCATGAAAGCATGCTTTCTTAATTTGAAAAGAATTCTCTTCACTCCCTTTCTACTGTTCCTCTTTTATACCTTTTCTTTGTTCTTGAAAAATTTATCAACATCCAAAGCTTCCTACAATTTGCACCAGCGTCAAGTGTGTATCATGAATCATAGAGGTTATTTTTGCCTTCTAAGTGCTTTCATTTACACATTGATTTCAGAATATTTTGTTATGCTTTAGTGATGCAGTAGATAGATGGTATTGTGTGAAGAAGAAAAGAAAATAAACTCGGGACTGAGAATCAGAAAACCTAAATAGCCTAATCAATAAAAGAGGTTGGAGGATCTCTAAGGTCCCTCCCAACTCAAAACACTATGATTCTTAAAAATTAAATGTGAATAATGACCTCTATTCCCTAATATATTTATGATGAAAGCTCTTTTTTCTTTAACTGAAAAGTATATGAAAATTATGTACATATCTCATTTAAGTGTTCTTCACTTAGAGTTTCTCTTTCCCTGCCATTATATTCATGTAAACAGGAAGGTGGTATTGCATCATATGTGCAAAAGAGCCTTGGCTTCATTTTCTATCTGTCTTCCTACTGTCCCTATGCATATTCTTCAGTGATAGAAACTCTAGCTCTATAGACAATTTATGTTTCTTTATCGTTCCCCATCATCATTAACAATCACACAAAAATAACCTCACTTAGTGTTATAAAATATAAACTTCTTGTGAGTATGTGTCATTTTAATTTTGGTTTTGAAATCTCTTCCTAGTACTGTGTCAGGCAAGGGTTAGAACTTAGTAAATGCTACCATTTAAGATCATTAGACTTCAAATCAAAAGAGTTGGACCTTCATTGAAACTCTATCTCTAGTTTTCCTATTAAGTATATGACTTGCAATCGGTGAATTAGCTAATTATGTCAACAGTGATGGGTTCAAATTAAATTACTTCAAACCTCATTTCCACCTCTTACATTGGATAAGTCTATTAACTACATTGCTCAGATACTACATTCACATTAATTCTTGGACCTTTAGAAATGACACAGATAAAAATGTTGGCTTACAGAACTAAAAATATTTCTGAAATATTATTTGATTCAACTAAATCATTTTACAGATGAGGAAACTGAGACCTAGATTTAATGGATTTACTTAAGGTTGTAAAATTAATGAGTGATGATACCAGACATTGAATCCAGATCCTGCGTTGTTCCAGTCCAGTGTGCTTTAAAGCATACAGCATATGTTATCACCAGTTTATTTCATTTCTTAGTAGACTGTCTTCCCTGAAATAAGTTTAGATAGATAAACATGTCTGCAACAGAAATTCATATTAAGAATTTGACAATGTGAATATAAGAATTTTCTCTAGGCTAGAAGTGATTTTGTTTTGTATAGTAGCTTATGTCAAATTTATCTGATAAAAACAATCATCATCATTAAGTAGAAAAAATGAGGAAGTACATTATTATTTCCCTACAGGTCTTTTATACAATGTCGTGTATAATGCATCCCCTGATGTAAAAACAGAAATAAAAGAATCATAGCCTCCTTACTGTTTGTCAATTTCACTGCCTGACTGCTAAGATGAAATTATAATCTTTATAGCAAAGAAGTTAAAACATACCCTTAAGGAATTGGTAAGAAAGAGCCTCTTATTCACGAATCAAAAACATTTGCCTTAAAGCATAGCAAATAAAGACAAAGAACATGGCAGAAATTAACATCAAAAGGAGTCAGAAACAAGTAAAGTCAAACAATTTACTAATTATCCATCTATAACTTATAACCTAAAACTTCATAGAACTTAGATTGTTGGCAACGAAGCCTGCATGATGGAATGGAAAAAATATTGACCAAAAGTTTAAAACACCTGAGCCTTATCCTCATTCTCCCTTTCAGTAGCTCTGTCACATTTGTTAAGTCATCTAAATCCCGGGACTTAGTCTCTTTATTTTTAACATAAATATAATTTTTCTACTACTATGTCACAGAGTTGATGAGGAGAAAGTTATTTTTAAATTTCAAAGTTCCACATAATTATTAGTAACTGCCCTTACTTCATTTCAGAGATAAAGAATTTGTGACTTAATCAAATGACTTTTTAATATTTACAACAACAACAAAAAATTATATGTTTCAACCAACTTCCACAAGTAAGTTTTTTGATGTTTGTTAGGTTGCAAAAATAGTTATGTCAGAACAAATGAAAGTTTTCTGTTTCTGTGAAGCATTACAAGGAGATTTCCCCTAACCCTTTCATTACAAAACTTTGAAGAATATCAATGTACTAATTAAAGGTTTTGAAAATTTGTGTGTGTGTCTGTCTAAACAAATCTGTTTGCTTATTTCTTTGTTCTGAATAGACCACACAAATGCTCTTTGTGTTAAGATTGTGATCATATTTTCAACTCAAAATTTTACTGACATATTTATATTAATAATTAAATCAAAACAGAAAAAATAAAGACATTTTTATTTTGATTCTTTTAAGTGAACTTTATAGAAAATATTTTTGGTTGATCTACTTTATAAGATTCAAATAAACTATCTGATCTTTTCCAAATAGATTATATTCTACTTGAAGTTCATCTCAAACAATAATCCAGATTTGAGACAGGTTTATAACAATGTTAGTTTGTGTGTTTACCCCTACCCTCTAGTTTTTAAACAAAACAAAAGTAAAAACACAGATAAAAAAAAATCTCAAAACTTGCACGACTCTGAAACATTTATTAGTTGTTAAGAAATACTCAATATTTTTTCAATTTACTTAATTGCTGAAGCATTTTATTCAAGCCATAATTGAAGACACTACATTTTCAGGATAGCAATCCATCCTTGTAATCTCATTCAATTCTGGGGCTAACTTGTAATCCATCTATAATACTTTTCTAAAAAATTGATATGGATAGGCTAATTTAATGATATACATCCAAGTACACATTATAATGTAGGCAATATGCATTTTTAATCCACTTTGTTTTTCAAGCATGAATTAATGTAGATATTTGATAAGTATCTATATTCTGGTTGATGGTTTTGTAATAAGGTGCACATTTATATGATTTAGATTCTATTATTTTTGATCCAAATATTATTAATCATTTTGCCAAGGCTAAAATTGAATTAATAAAATAAAGAAATGAAGGAATAACTTTTTTCATAGTTAATTTGTTAAATTTGTTATTTATAATAGCTATGTAAGCATTTGATCACAGGATCATAGTTCTGAGTGTAAAGAACTTTAGAGGCAATTTAGTCCAACCCTTTTATCTTACAGATTAGAAAATAAAGGTGATGATAGATTTACAGATACAGATATTTGTGTTATATATACACATGTGTATTTTTGTGTTTGTATGTATACATATACCCATAAACACATATTCACACATATACAAATGCATATACACATATATATGTACTTCTAGCATTGCTCTAATATTTGTACATTTACATTCAAAGATAAATATATATATATATAAAATTATAAGCAAAGGTATATTAACATTTTAATTGATTATAGTTTTTCCACAGCAATATCAGTTATTGAAACAGTGTCTAGATCGATAGATGATATGCATATATTACATATGATATTAATCTTTATTATATTCAATTATAGTCACTAATTTGATAAATATTGTTTAAACAACCTGTTGTTTACAGAATAATTTCATATGCTGGAGGAAAATAGAAATACTTAAGTAAGACACTGTGCTTGTCCTTTTGTACTCATGGATCTCTCTCTCTTTTGTCTCTTTTTTTTCTCATTCCATGACTAACCCAAACCTTCACCCCACTCTTCTCTCCTCCCCTTAAGTGTGTTTATATCTTGGTGGTTAGAACATATTTCATTTATGAAGTTATGCTGTACTTTTAGTTACCCTAAACTCCTTGATACTGTAAAATCTCATTTCTTTAACAACAATATTTTTGGTATAAATAACAGCAAATTGTTACCTAACAAAAGTAAAATCCCTCACAGGGCACTGAATATTATATACTAATCATATATGTCTTTATTTCATTTGGTATACACTAAGGTTCCAAATTTATTGTACTTATTTCATTTCAAAAAAATACCTTGAGTTTATGTTTTTTGACTTTTACAACATTCAGATAGATATATCAAATAGACATGAAGGAAATAAAAGAGATTTTCATGAGGAGAGACAGTACTAAGAATTGAATAAAGAATCAGGAAAGGCCTTATATGTACATAGCACATTTTTTGGATTTTGGTATTCAAGAAGGTGGAGAGCATTCTAAGGGTGGGGATAGACTGTGCAAAGGAATGGAAACAAAATTTGGAATGTAATATATACAGAGCAGATAATAGACTTATGTTATCAAAGAGAAGACTAAGAGGAATTGATTTGAAATATAGCTAGAAATTAAATGAGACCTAGATTGTGAAGTTTATTAAATGTCAAGTCAACAATTTTCTGTTTTAACATCTACAAAAGAGGGAGGCATTGAAGACTAAATGACATAATCAGACCTGTGTTTTAGGTAAATGAATTTACAGGTTTTCTGAAGGCTAGATAGAAGAAGGGAAAGACTAGAAAAAGGACATCAATTAAATACCTTTTAAAATAAAGAAAGATAATGACCTATCCTAAATAAATTATATGCTAATGAAGAGTAGATTGATGCAAAAGAAGATTTGATCTGAAGTCTATAACTTTACATTTTTAATGTTGAACCAAAATTATTACAGAAATTTACTGTGGAGTATTTAACCTATATTGCTGTTATTTTAAGTCATCTACTTTTCTTAACCACAATTCATCATTCACTATTCATTAAAAATTTTCCATAAGGTCTACCTCAGGAAAATTATAAATCGACGACAATTTTTGTGAAGTCCTGAAAAGTACAGATTTACTCGTGCAGCAATGGAAGATCACATTTGTATGCTGTCCAAAATATAATATATTTGCATTTGCATGACTCAGCGAAGATGCAGTATTATTACTTGGTACATGCACAATGAATGATAAATTTGGTTGCACTTATTATATATGATTTCCTTGCCTATAACTTACCTCTTTTGAATAAAAAATAATAAAATCAGACAGCTAAAATATCCTGGGAAAAAATTTTCAGTATATACACGATTAAGAAAAACTATCTAAATTAGGAGAGATTTTTTAAAATAAGAAAACCTTCACAAATCACACTTTTTTCTTTGACAGGCAGTATGATTTAATGGGTAAAGTCAGCAAGCCAGGAATTCCAGTCCTATTCTTGACACTTTCCGGCTATGTAACTCTGCAAAGTGTCCAAAACAATTGATTGCCACTGAAATATATGAATTAGTTGCCAATCGGTGTCTTTAAAGAGAGATTCCAATTGAGAAGGTCTTTATACAAACAAAATCACAAATTAAGCACTCACTAAAATAAAATGAAATATATAATTCATGGTAATGATGAACATAATAGATCACATAAAAATGTTAACAAACAACATTTATCTAATATAAAAATGAATTATTTATTGTTAATTTAACCTAAAATGTGGTATCTCATCTGTTTACTGTATCTATGAATATCATTTCATCAACATCAGTCTGAATACCTGTTTTCTTTTTTTTATTCTGAAGGTGGATTTCTGAAAGCATCAATATTACTGATCATCTCTAAAGAAAATTAAAGTCATACCCAGGGAAAGTAGAGTGGTTTCTGATTATTCTTCAAATATTCACTTTTAAATTACCTTAACCAATTATGATAATCAAATCTGCAATTATTGTTATTCTACTTTTCCTAAAAATCTGTGTTACTAGTGAATATACAGTATGTAAGAGACAGACGACTACAGAATGGCATCCCCAACCTAAAACAGTTACAGTGAATTGGACTCTCAAAGAAAATATCTGCTTTGATTTCTATAAGGAATGTTGGAAAAACAGTTCCAACACTCATAACAGTTCCTCAGCCCATCAAGGGCTTAATATCCTTCAGATTTGTCCCTTGCAGCTTCAAGTTGGGGATGCGCTTATTATTTCTTCTGAACCATCTTCTCATTTACTTGGAATGAATCTGGTGAATGTTTCCAAAGACACTTTCATTAATTGTCTGCAAAATGACAGTGCTGAAGATCAACTGGTTTTAGGCTGCAAACTAAAAGGAAAACATGAGGTTAACCCTCAATGGCTCAACATTGGAACACATTACTTCCTCACAAAAATGACAGGAGGCCCATTGCTGTGCAAACTTGGTCTTCGTTTGAATGTAACTGTTAAACAACAATTTTGCCAGGCATCCCAGAATGCAGCATTTTGCTCTGGGCATGGCAGATGTCTAAGTGAAGTTTGGAACAAGACATATGTCTGTCATTGTCATCCTCCATATTCAGGGGAATTCTGCCAGGAAGTTGATGAATGCATTCAAAAGCCATATCACAACAATGGAATTTGCATTAAAAAAAGAGAACAGAATGAGGATTCCTATGACTGCACCTGTCATCCACACTTCACAGGTAAGATTTTGTTTTGCTATAAACTAAATTCACAAGTTAACAATTACAAATTGAAATGTATTTTTTTCATAGAAAGACTATATTCTACTGAAAGTTGTATTTGGAGAATTCATATAGAATGAAGTTCAGAATTTGCTTTCCATCATGGCACTATTTATTTTATTAGTTTAAATATTATATTTTACATGTTTTTTGCATCATAAATTTTTCTGACTACATATACCAAAAATGACCATGTTTGACGTTCCATTCATGTAGTGTGCCACCTCAAAAACAAGACAAAACTATGGGAGTAACATTTCTGTTCAGGTCAAGATTGATTGCTACAATTATTCACTTGGGCATTTTTCTATTATTCTTTATGTTTCCCATTGTTGTAGTCATTGTGCATATTATTTGGTTTCAGCTTATTTTATTTGGCATCATTTCATACAGCAGATAGTCTATTTGATTACTATCTTTTCCTAAACAGAATAAAAATTCACTTGGGCAAGAAGGAAATGAGTTGTATATGTGAGCATTGTTTGTTTGTGTGTGTGTGTGTTTGTGTTATGTGTTGAACACACTTGAATACTTTAATAAATGAGTTAAAGTAATAAGCAAGATGATTTCATTATGACTTTGGACTTTGACTCTCTTGGAAAGTCCTATGAAAAATGCTTTTGATTCTCTCAGTACTCTCACTTTTCCTGCCAATATGAATAATATGTGGCATATTAGGTATGGTGAAGACATGGAGAATAATTTTTCCTTGGGCATTGGAAAAGAAGGCATAAAAAATATTTAAAATAATAAACACATTTATGTTCACGTGTTAAAGTTAGTTGGTTAAGCAAACAGTGAGCACTTAGTAAATGTAGATAAATTAAATAATGAGTAAATGAACTAAACAGAGATGAATCAAGGAGAAAAATTAGAAAAGAAAAAACAACCTTGAATAAGAAGGGAGGAGTAGGTTTCTAAATGGTACTAAACTTGTCTTTGTAATCACTTTCTTCGGCATAGGGCCTACAATATAGCAAGTATTTAATACATTCTTGCTGATTTGACTGCCATTCATATATTTAATTTTAGTAATATTTTATTTCATTGCCCTACTCTATCAACAGCAAAAACAAGAGTCTTACCATGCTTAGCTTGATTCAGAGTTCTTTTCTGGAGAAGACAGCTTCTGCAAAGCCTTAAATTCTTTCTTAAATCCTGTTTTCTCTTTCCATTTTTCCTTAATTCAGAATTGCCTTCAATTGCAGATGGTCATAAAGTCATAAAGTCTGTATTATATCTGTAATACTCTCTAAATTTGTAATCTCTGACACAATAATAAACTCTACAACTCAGCATTTTACAACTTGACTTCTTCAAAGAAACAGAATGATTTGCGGCATGACAAAACAAGTTACAATTGAAATCTAATTAAAACTTCAAGGACTACAAATATAAGTCAGACAAACAAACTTTTTTTTTTCACAAAACTTATTTAAGTTGTTTTCCTTATGTATCTGACTATTCCCAGGACTGGACAAAAAGTAATTATACCCCAAATTCTTCAGAATATCTACTTATCTTTATAAAATTAGTACTTTACAGGTTGCATTTCTCAAATGTATCATTTTTAGATCTATTTAGATTGTCTTCTTATTTACTCTATCTTTATTTAAACTAATTGCTGGATATAGATATTTTGTGTCATATGTTTTATTAACTATGATCATTGTCCATGGAACATATAACATTTTACAAAAAAAAAAGTAGATAATACTCTAAGATGATTATCTGAGAGTAATAAAATTCTTAAGTGAAGAAATTGAAATATAATAGACTCATTCATTTACATTTACATTAAGTGAACTTCAAAAACAGAAAATAATTTAGAATAAGGAAATGGGAAAAATTTAAGATGTCTGAAATTCTGAAAATATCTTTGTTCTAAAAAAACCTTTCTAAGTAAAAAAGGCATTAGATTGGGGGAAAAAATGAGAAAGATACAATGTTAGAGATTATTTTTTCCTCTTCCCACATGTTAGATCATCAAAATATTGAAGAATGCATGAAGTTTCCATAAGTATTCCCTACTTCCATTCCATAATCAATCTTCATATGGCAGAATAATGGTCATTCATCACACTGGTAAAGTTTTCTGGATGTTTTCTATCTTAGCAAATGTTATCCCTAACAAAAGATGGACAGAACTTAAGCATTATCTGCCTGATGTATTTGTAAACACTTAATTTTTAACTTAGCAATCATAAAGCATAATACTATAAATGGAAGAGACTTTATTTAAGAAACAAGAACTTTTGACTGAAAACACCCATGCACAAATAAATTTATCATGATAGTTACAGAACAGGTGTATTTGTGTGCAGATGTGGTCTTAAGAGTAAAAGAAGTAGGTAGAGCCAAGATGGCAGACAGAAGCCAGGAAGTTGCCTATTTCCTTCCTCCTACCCCAATTTCCTTCAGAAACAACATTAAATCAAGCTTCCAAATGGATTCTGGAGCAACAGAACATAAAAGAAGATTGGGTCAAAAAGTATTATGTTGGGGGGCGGAGCCAAGATGGCGGAGTAGAAAGATGCACGTTTACGAGCTCAAACCCACAACCCATAGAATTAATGTAAAAAGAGACCCCCATAACTTCTGGACCACTGAAAGGGGTACAGAAATGGAGTGGAAAAGATTTCCGTTCCAGAGAGCCCTGGAGAGCCGTCCCCAGCGTCCGTCGTGCCCCGGAAAGCTGATCCCATCCCAGTGCTGCCCTGGCCGCGGCCCCAGAGAAGCTGACCCGAGCAGGCTTCAGGGATGGAGCCTCTGGTGGCCTGGAAGGTCCCTCTGCCCACAAAAGCTACAGGTCAGTGAGAGAGAAGGCTGGGCTGGACAAGAGGGGGTGCGGAGTGTCTCCGTGACTTGGGCCCCCTCGGGAGGAAGCAGCGGCGGCAGAGACAGGGGGCAGGAAGCGGGAGAGGCAGAGGCGTGGGCTGCAGCGGAGGCAGGCAGCAGCGGTGCGGCCACGGCGGCCCAGGACTCCCCCAGCAGCAGGCAGGAACTTCATTACCGGAAGTCTCTGCATAAACAACCTCAGGGAGCTGAGCCTGGGAGACGGCCCTGCCCCACCCTGCTCCACTACTGAAGGCTTCTGCATAAAGCCCCTGAGGGAACTGAGCCTGGGAGGCGGACCCCCCCACCCGCTCCATTCCTGAAAGTCTCTGCATAAAGCCCCTGAGGAAGCCAGGCCTGGGAGGCGGCCCTGCCCCCACCCCAGCACCAGAACTAAAGCTTGCTGCGGAAAGCCCATTTGAACCTCAGACCCCAAGAACTAGCTGGGCGGATCTAGGTGGGGTGGACAGGAATCTCAGAAGTCAAGTAACTGGCTGGGAAAATGCCTAGAAAAGGGAAGAAAAATAAGACTATAGAGAGTTTTTTCCAACAAATGCAAATGATACTGACATTCGGATCTGATGATGAGGACATATTCTTGCCATCAGGGAAAGATGTGGAGGGAGGGGCCTCAGTACCCCAGACACCCAAGGGGGATGTCGAGTGGGCTCAGGCCTTGGAAGAGCTCAAAAAGGATTTTGAAAAGCAAGTTAGACAGGTGGAGGAAAAACTGGGAAAAGAAATGAGAGAGATCCAAGAAAAGTATGAAAAATGGGTCAATACCTTGGTTAAGGAGACCCAAAAAAATGCTGAAGAAAATAAAACCTTGAAGAATAGGCCCACTCAACTGGCAAAAGAGGTTCAAAAAGCCAATAAGGAGAAGAATGCTTTCAAAAGCAGAATTAGCCAAATGGAAAAAGAGGTTCAAAAGCTCACTGAATTTAATAGTTCTCTCAAAATTAGAATGAAACAGATGGAGTCTAATGACTTTACGAGAAACCACGAAATCACCAAACAAAACCAAAAGAATGAAAAAATGGAAGAGAATGTGAAATATCTCATGGGAAAAACAACTGACCTGGAAAATAGATCCAGGAGAGATAATTTAAAAATTATAGGACTACCTGAAAGTCATGATCAAAAAAAGGGCCTAGACATCATCTTCCATGAAATTATCAAGGAAAACTGCCCTGACATTCTAGAACCAGAGGGCAAAATAAGTATTGAAAGAATCCATCGATCACCACCTGAAAGAGATCCAAAAAGAGAAACTCCTAGGAACATTGTGGCCAAATTCCAGAACTCCCAGCTCAAGGAGAAAATCTTGCAAGCAGCTAGAAATAAACAATTCCAGTACTGTGGAAATAAAATCAGGATAACTCAAGATCTAGCAGCTTCTATATTAAGGGATCAAAGGGCGTGGAATAGGATATTCCAGAAGGCAAAGGAACTAGGACTCAAACCAAGAATCACCTACCCAGCTAAACTGAGTATAATACTTCAGGGGAAAATATGGTCTTTCAATGAAACAGAGGACTTTCAATCATTCTTGATGAAAAGACCAGAGCTGAAAAGAAAATTTGACTTCCAAACACAAGAATGAGAAGAAGCATGAAAAAGTAAACAGCAAAGAGAAGTCTTAAGGGACTTACCAGAAGTGAACTGTTTACATTCCTACATGGAAAGACAATATTCGTAACTCTTAAAACTTTTCAGTATCTGGGTAGTTGGTGGGAACACACACACACACACAGGTACACGCATGCACGCACACACACATCCACACATGCACACACACACACAGAGACAGAGAGCGCAGAGTGAATTGAATAGGATGGGACCATAGCTGAAAGGAAGTTAAAGTAAATGGTGAGAGAGAAGTGTGGTGGGAGGAAGGAGGGTGAAATGGAATGGGGTAATTGTGTTTTTTGGGAGGCAAGTAGGAGACTTTTTGGTGGAGGGAAAAAGAGGAGAGCTGAGAAAAAAAAAAACAATTAGTTTACCCTCATCACATTTGACTAGAGGAGGGAATAAAATGCACACTCATTTTGGTATGAAAACCTATCTTACAGTATAGGAAAGTGGGGGAGAAGGAGATAAGCAAGGGGGGGGAATCATGGAAGGGAGGGCAAAGGGAGGAGGGAGCAATTTGAAGTCAACACTTGGGGAGGGACAGGATCAAAAGACAGAAGAGAAACAATGAGGGGCAGGTTAGGAGGAGGGGAATTCAGTTAGTCTTACACAACACGACTATCAGGGAAGTCATTCGCAAAACCACACAGATATGGCCTATATTGAATTGCCTGCTGTCCCAAAGGGAATGGGTGGGGAGGGAGGGATGGGGAGAATTTGGAACTCAAAGTTTTAGGAACAACTGTTTAGTATTGCTGTTGCTACTAGGAAAGAAGACATACAGTTAATGAGGAATAGAAAGTCATCTGGCCCTACAGGAGAAAAGAGAAGATGGAGACAAGAGAAGGGAGGGATGACAGAAGAGAGGGCAGGTTGGAGATAGGGAAAATTAGATGCTTGGGGTATTGGGGTGGGGGAAAGGGATAAAAGGGGAGAAAATTTGGAACCCAAAATTTTGTGAAAATGAATGTAAAAAGTTAAATAAATAAATAAATTTTTAAAAAATATTATGTTAAACAAGCTTAAAATAACTTGAAAGATTTCAGAAAATGTCTTTCTTAATTGGCTGAAAGGGGAACATAGCTGAGCACAGCACAGGCCCTTCCATCCTTGAGCAACAGGCCAGTGTCACAGCAGGCAAGCTATGAAGGTTCTAGCTCCAGCACAGAAGAAAATTTGCCAGCCCTAGAAACCTGGCAACAACAGGCATTCCTATGCCAGGCCATACTTGGACAGTGAGCAAGTCACCAGCAACTGAGGCCTCAACTCACAAAAGCAGTGACTAGGCCCCTGGCAGTCAGTACAAGAATCTTGGGACAGTGCCCTTTGTGCACCAGGTGTAGAGTTTAACATTAAAAGTTACAAAATAGTTGAAAAAAATTAACAAAAATTAAAAGAGAACGTTGACCTCAGAAAGTAAATATTGTTACAGGGAAGATCAAAACCAAATTTAAAAATGGACAACTACATCAAAATACCTACATGCAAAAGTTCAAAGGGGAATATTAATTGGTCACAAGCCAAAAAAGCATTCTTGAAGACCTCAAAAAAAGATGTTAAGATTAGAATAATATAGGTAGAAGAAACATTGAGAAAAGAGATGAGAGGTGTGTAAGGGAGAGTTCAGAGCTTGGAAAAGAAAGCACAATGATTCACTGAAGAAACAATTCTTTAAAAAATGCAACTAGTCAAAGGGGAAAAAATACAGTGAATGAAATCACTCTTTAAAAAGCAGAACTGGTAAGATGGAAAAAGGTGCAAAAGTTAACTGAAGAAAATAGTTCTTTAAAAATTAAAATTAGGCAAGTGGAAAGTAATGACTTTATGAGACACCAAGAATCAGTCAAATCAAATCAAAAGAATGAAAAAAGTAAATGAAAATGTGAAATAGCTCATGGAAAAAGAAAACTGAGCTGGAAAATAGATCCAGGAGATAAAATTTATGAATATTGAGCTAGCTGAAGGCCATGATAAAAAAAAAAAGAGCCTGGAAAGTATCTTTAAAGAAATTGTCAAAGAAAACAGTTCTGATATCCTATAACCAAAAGACAAATTTGTCTTTGAAAGAATTTACTGAACACCTCCTCAAAGACATTCCAAAATGAAAACTCAAAGGAATTTTGTAATAAAATTCCAGAAAATCACATGAAAGAAAAATTGTACAAGCAGCCAGAAAGAAAAATTGACATGTCATGTACCAACAATCAGGATTACACAATATTTAGCAGCTTCTGCATTAAAGGCTCAGAGGGGTGTGAATATGGCATTCAAGAAGTCAAAGGAGTTTGGATTACAATAAAGAAATAACTACCATGGAAATTGATCATTATTTTTCATCAGGGAAAAGATGGGCATTTAATGAAATGGGTAACTTTTAATCATTCCTGATGAAAAGATTAGAGATGAATAGAAAATAAGATCTTCAAAGATTAAAGAGAAGCATAAAAAGGTAAGCAGGAAAAAGAAAAAAAAAACCAAATGTGTTGTTCAATAATGTTGAAGTGTTTACATCCCTACAAGGGAAAAAAAAAATACTTGTAAGTCTTGAGAACTGTATATTCATTAGGGCAGTTACAGAAGATATACATAGCCAGAGGCTGTGAGTATAAGTTGACTTTGATGTGACAATATATAAAACTAAGGGTTTAAAAAAGGATTGGTGGGAAAGGAGGAAAAGTCATAAAAAGGCAAATTACATCATTTGAGGAGATACAAAAGTCCTACTATAGTAAAGGGAAAAGGGAGGAAGGTGAGCATTGTTTAAAACTCACTCTCTTCAGATTTGACTCAAGGAAGGAATAACATACACACTCAATTTGGTATAGAAATTTTTTCTTGTCATAAAATGAAGTAGGAGGAGAAAAGGGAAATAAAAAGGAGGGGGACTGATAGAAGGGAGGGCAGATTAAGGAAAGTGGAGGCCAGAAGGCAAACACAGGTGAGATGGGACAAAATTGGAATGAGAGATAAAAGTATAAATGGGGTAAATAGGATGGAGGAAAACAAACATTTTGTAATCATACTTCTGAATGTGAATGGGATAAAATTTCTCATAAAACAGAAGCAGATAGCAGAGCTGATTAAAAACAAGAATTGTATAATACGTTGTTTACAAGGAACATATCAACAAGCAGAGAGAGACACACTGAGTAAGGGTAAAGGACTGGAACAGCATATGTTATGTTTTAGCTGAAATTAAAAAAAAGCAGGCTTAGAAGTCCTCATCTCGATAAAAGCAAAAATTCATCTAATTAAAAGAGATAAGAAAGGGTAAATGTTAAAGGGTAACATAAAAAAAATGAAATAATAGCAATACTAGGCATTTATGCACCAAGTGGTATACATCCAAATTCTTAGAGGAAAAGTTAAATGAATTACAGGAAGAAATGGATAACAAAATTATGCTAGTGGGGAACCTCAACCTCCTCATTTCAAAACTAGATGAATCAAACTACAAAACAAACAAACAAACAAGAAATAGATTAAGGAGGTGAACGGAGTTTTTAAAAACTTAGATATGGCAGACCTCTGAGGAAAACTAAATGGGGATAAAAAGGAATATAATATTTTGTTCAGCAGTACATGACAAGTACACAAAAATGATCATGAGATAGGGCACAAAAAACCTCAAAAATATAATGCAGAAAGTCAGAAATATTTCAATGTATCCAATTCAGAACACAATGTAGGAAGAATTATGTGTAATAAAGGGCCATGGAAAGTCATACTAAAAATGAGTTGGAAACTAAATTAATACAATCCCAAAGAATAAGTGAAGCAAAAAGGAAATCACAGAAAGAATTATTTCATCTAATATAAGAAAATAATGAGGAAACATACCAAAACTTATGAGATGCAGTCAAAGAAATTCATAGAGGGAGTTTTATATCTGTAAATATATGAATAAAATTGAGAAAGATGAAATTATTGAATTAAACATGAATCTAAAGAAACTCAAAAATAGAAAATTAAATACCAAATTAGAAATTCTGAAACTCAAAGGAGAGATGAATAGAAACAAAAGTAAGAAAACTATTGAAATAATAAATAAAAAGTAAGAACTGTTTTATGGAGAAAAAGCAATAAAATAAAAAAGACTGGTTAATTTGATTCAAGAAAAGAAAGAAGAAAACCAACTAACCAGTATGTAAAATGAAAAAAGTTGAAATCACAACAATAATTGAGATATTTTATCAATTTTATGCCAATAAGCCTGACTATCTAAGTCAAATGGATGAATATTTAGAAAAACAGAAATTACCCATTTTAAAAGAAGAGAAAATTAAATACTTACATAACTCCTTTTGAGAAAATGAAATTAAAATGTCATCAATGAATTCCCTAAGAAAATATCTTCAGGGCAGATGGATTTGTAATTGAATTCTACCAGATGTTTAAAGAACAATTAATTCCTAAACATTATTAACTAGGTAAAAAAAGGCAAAGAAGGACTCTTACCAAATTCTTTGTATGACACAAATATGTTGATACCTAAAACAGGAAGAGCAAAAATGGAGAAGTAAAATTGTAGACCAATTTCACTAATGAATACTGAAGCAAAAATCATAAATAAAATAATAGAGAAGAGACTACAGCAACATATCATGAACACAATACACTATGACCACATGAGATTCATACTTGGGAAGTGAGGTTTTTTCAATATTAGCAAAACTATTACCATAACTGACCATATCAAAACCAAAACTAATAGAAATCATATGATTATCTCAAAAGATGCAGAAAAGGTTTTTCATAAAATACGGGACCCATTCCTAAAGACACTGAAAAGCATAGAAATAAATGGAGTTTTCTTTAAAATGTTAAGTACTATCTATATAAAACCATTAGTATGCAACATATACACATACATGCATACATATATGAATATATGTATGTATATGTGTGTATGTGCATACATACACACACATATATATATGAGCAATGAGATAAAAAGCTATCATAATTTGAAGATGATATAATTATAAACTTAGATGATACTAGAGAATCAACTAAAACACATCAAACAATGAACAAATTTAGCAAAATTGAAGGATGTATAATATATATGTACATAATCATCATCGTTTCTATATATTACTAACAAAGCCCAACAGAGATGGAAAAATAAATTCTATTTGCAGTAACTCTAGACAATATACAGTATTTGGGACTGTATCTGCCAAGACAAACTCAGGACCTATATTAACAAAATTACAAATGACTTTTCCCACAAATAAAGTGAGATTTACATAATTGGGAAAATATCAATTACTTATGAGTAAACAGAGGTCATATAATAAAAATGATGATTCTATGGAAATTAATTTTCTTATTCAGTGTCAGATCAGTCAAACTATCAAAAATTAGTTTATAGAGATAAAAAAATAATAACAAAAATAATAACAAAATTTGTCTGGAAGAAAAAAAGGTCCAGCATATGAAGGGAATTAATGAAAATAATGCAAAACGTGATAACCTAGACTGACTAGTTCTAAAAGCGTATCATAAAGCAACATCATCAAAACTGTGTGGTACTGGCTAAGAAATAGAGAGGCTTAGTACAATGAGTTATGATAAATGGAAAAACTGGTATAAGAACTTACTATTTGACCAAAACTGCTGTGAAAACTGGAAAATAATGTTCTGAAAACTAGGCATAAACAAACATCTTTCACTGTACAAAGTCAAAGTAGGTATATGGTTTAAACATAAAAGATTATACCCTAAGCATGTTAGGAAGGCAAGTAATATTTTACCTGTCAGATCGATTGAGAAGTAACCTCTTTCACTTGATTTTCAACATCCTTTTTGAGCTCTTCCATGGCTTCATAGCATTGCTATTTATTTTGGAGATTTTGGATGCAGAAACCTTGACTTTTAGATCTTCCTTTGATTGTAAGCATTGTGCTTCCACATCTGAAAGGATGAAAGAAAATATCTGTTGGCCAGGAAAGTAGCCTTCTAAAGTCTTAATTTTCCCCATTTTGCGGCGTTTTCCCAGTTAGTTCTTTGACTTTTTAGTCCTTTGTCAAGAGCAAGGTATACTCTGGGGACCTGTAAGTTCTCAGTTCCTCCAAGGTGACACAATCAAGGGAGAGGAGTTTACTCCTCTCCTCATCTGCACTTAGTCGGGGAGGTACCAGAAACTTTTCTACCCAGGATTAATTAATTAATTTTTACTTTTCAACATTCATAAGTTTTAAATTTTCTCCCCCTCCTGACCCTGCTCTGTGCCAAAAATGCATACAATGTGGGCTCTACAATACATTCCTATTAAACACATTTTCACACTAGTCATGTTGCATAGAAGAATTACAACAAATGAGAGAAATCATGAAAAAATAAAAACAAAACATAAAAAGAAAATAGTCTGTTTCACTCTGCATTCTGACTCCATAGCTCTTTCTGCAGATGTGGATGGTATTTTCCATAATGACTTCTCTGAAATTGTTTTATGTTCTTACATTGCTGAGAAGGGCTAAGTCTATCAAAATCAGTCATTACATATTGTGACTGTTCATATTGTGAACAATATTCTCCTGGTTGTGCTCACCTCACTTAGAATCAGTTCATGAAAATCCCTCCAGGACTTTCTGAAGTCCACCAATTCAATATTTCTTACAGCACAATAGTATTCCATTACATTCACATACCACAACTTGTTCAGCCATTCCCCAAATGACAAGCATCCCCTCAACTTATAGTACTTGGCCATCACAACAAGAGTCACCACAAATATTTTTGTACATGTGGGTCCCTTTCCTATTTTCATGATCTCCTTGGGATACAGCCCCAAAAGCTATATTTCTGGGACAAAAGGCATTCACACTTTCGCAGCACCCTGGGAATCTCTAACTTTCCCACATCGTCTCCAACATTTGTTACCTTCCTATTTTGTAATGTTAGCCTATCTGATAGGTGTAATGTGGCCCTCCAGAGTTGTCTTCATTTGCATCTCTCTGATCAACAGTGATTTAGAGCATTTCCTGTTATGACTATAGATAGCTTTAATTTCTTCCTCTGAAAACTGCCTGTTCAAATCCCCCAAACATCCACCTACTGGGTAATGACTTGTCCTCCCATAAATTTGACTCAATTCTCTCTACATTTCAGAAATGAAGCCTTTATCAGAGACACTAGTGGTATATATTCTTTCCTACTTTTCTGCTTCCCTCCAATCTTCATTGCATTGGCTCTGCTTATGCAAATCTTTTCAATTTGTTATAATCAAAACTATTGATTCTGCATTTCATAATGTTGACCATCTCTTGTTTGGTCATAAATTACTCCAGTCTCCATAAATCTGACAGATCAGCTATTCCATACTCCCCTCATTTGTTCATAGTATCAGATTTTGTACCCAAATAGTGTACCCCTTTGGGCACTACCTTGATATACGGTGTCAGACATCGGTCTATGCCCAGTTTCCACCACACTATTTTCCAGTGTCACCGTCAGTTTTTCTCAAATATTGAGTTTCCATTTCAGAAGTTAGGATCTTTGGCTTTGTCAAAGAGTACATTACTATCGTCATTGACTACTATGTCTTATATACTTAAGCTATTCCACTTATCCAACTATTTATTTCTTGTTCATTACTAAGTAGTTTTGATGATTGCTGCTCCATAATGCAGTTTAAGATCTGTTATGATTAGACCACCTTCCCTAGCATTTCTTTTCATTAATTCCCTTAATATTCTGAACGGTTTGTTCCTCCAAATGAATTATGTCATCATTTCTTCTTGCTCTATAAAGTCATTTTTGATAGTTTGATTGGTATGGCATTGAATAAATCAATTGATTTAGTCAAAATTTTCGTTTTCACTATATTAGCCCAGTCTTCACATGAGCAATTAATTTTTTCCAGTTATGCAGATCCAACCTTATTTTTGTGAAAACTGCTTTGTAATTGTGTTCACACAGTTCACAGATTTGCCCTGGGAAGTAAACTTCCAAATATTTTATAATGTTTACAGTAACTTTAAATGAAATTTTTCCTTATATCTCTTGATGTTGGGTCTCATTAGTAACATACAGAAATGCAGATGATTTATGTGGGTTTATTTTTATATCCCGCAACCCTGCCAAAGCTGTTTTTATATCAAGTAGCTTTTTTTTAACTTGATTCTCTAGGATTTTCCAAGTATATCATCACATCAATTGCAAAAAGTGAAAACTTAATTTCTTCTTTGCCTATTCCAATTCCCTCATTTTCCTTTTCTTCTTTCATTGCTAAAGGTAACACTTCTAGTACAATATTGAACAACAGTGATGATAATGAACATCCTTGCTTCAACCCCAATCTCACAGGAAATGCTTCTAACTCATTCCCATCACATACGATGCCTTGAAGGTTTTATATAGATGCTACTTACCATTTAAAGAAAGGCTCTATTTATTCCTATGCTGTCCAGTATTTTTAATAACAATGCATGTTGTACTCTGTCAATAGCCTTCTCTGTATCCACTGAAACAATCACATGGTCTCTGTTATATTTGCTGCCAATAAGATAAACCACACTGATAGTTCTCCTAATACTGAACCAGCCCTATGTTCCTGTAAAAATCCTACCCGATCAACATACATTAGAACATTTTTTTTCAATTTCCTATTCATTAGTGGCAAGTTCAAATTTTTCATTTTTTATACCGGTATTTTGGCTTCTTTCTTGAAAATCAAATTACCAAAGGTTTATCAATTTTATTGTCTATTTCATAAAATCACCTTTTAGTTTTATTTATTATTTCAATAGTTTTCTTAATTTCATTTTTTTTAAATCTCTTCTTTGGTTTTCAATATTTCTAATTTGATATTTAAATGAGGATTTTAATTTGTTCTATTTCTAGCTTTTTCAGTTGCATACTCAATTCATTCATCTCTTCTTTCTCTATTTTATTCATGTAAGTATTCAGAGATATAAAACCTCCTTTAAGAACTGCTTTTTCTGTATCCCATAAGGTTTGGCAAATTGTTTCATTATTGTTTTTCTCTTGAATCAAGTTATGGATTGTTTCTATAATTTATTGTTGGACCCAGTCTTTCTTTAGGATTAGATTACTTAGTTTCCAATTAATTTTTAGTCTATCTTTCCATGACCCTTTATTACATATAATTTTTGTTGCATCATGATCTAAATACAATGCATTGAATATGTTCGCCTTTCTGCTCTGGATTGTGAGGTTTTTTATGCCATAATACTTGGTCAATTTTTGTGTATGTGCCATGTACCAGTGAGAAAAAAATGTATATTCCTTTCTATTCCCATTCCTATTTCTATTCCCTGTTCTCCACAGTTCTATTTTCTCTTTTTTTTCTAAAATTCTATTCACCTCCTTAATTTTGTTTTTGTTTATTTTCAGGTTAAATTCATCAAGTTCAAAGAGGAGGAGCTTGATGTCGTATAGTTTTGCTTTCTACTACTTCCTGTAACTACCTTAACTACTTCTCTAAGAATTTGGATGCTATACCACTTGATGTATATATGTTTAGTAATGATATTGTTTCAATGAATATGTTGCCTTTTAGTAGGATATGGTTTCCTTCCTTATATCTTTTGATTAGATCTATTTTTGCTTTTGCTTTATCTGAGATTAAGATCACTACCTCCTCTGTTTATTCTTTAATTTCTCTTTTCTCCTTTACCTTCCTCAAATGACAGTTGCTTTTGACCACCACCTCCCTCAATCTTCTCTCACTTCTCTTAACCTTCCTCCCTTTTCTTTTCCTTACTACTTCTTCCCTCCTTTCTAATCACCTCCTCCCTTTTCTTTCCCTTTTCCTATCCTACTGCCTGTACAGAAAGTTAGATTTCTTTACTTAACTGAGTTGTTATTCCCTCTTTGAACCAAGTCCGATGAGACTAAAGTTCAAATAATGTTCATCTTCTTCCCTTCTTTGCCTCTTCTATAGTATTTTTGTGCCTCTTCATGTGATACAATTTAACATTTTGTGCCTCCTTTCCTCTTTTCTCATTACAATCCATTTTCACCCCTTAATTAGGTATTTTATCACCACAACAGTTAATTTATAGCCACACCTAAGTATGTTCATTTCAAATGTTGTAATAAGTACACGATTCTCAAGATTTACAAGTGTTGTCCTCCCATGTAGGGATGTAAACAGCTTGTCCTTATTGAATAAAATGTTTCTTTCTTTTAATTTTTCCTATTTACTTTTTTATGCCTGTCTTGAGTTCTGTATTTGAAGACCAAATTTTCCACTGAGCTCTGGCTGTTCCATCAAGAAGGTCTAGAAGTCCATTATTTCATTGACTGTGCATTCCCTTGCCTGAAAGTTTATGATCAATTTAGGTAGCTGATATTTGGTTGTAGTCCAAGCTCCTTTGCCTTACAGAATATCATATTCCAATACCTCTGATTTTTTTCATGTAAGTGCTGCAAGTTCCTGTGTAATCCTTGTTGTAGTTCCATGATATTTGATATTTTTTTGCTTCTGGCTGCTTGAAGTATTTCCTCCTTGACTTGATAATATTGGGATTTGACTTCAACATTACTTGGCATTTACAATTTGGGATCTCTTTCAGGAGGTAATAAGTGGATACTTTCAATGACTACTCTGCCCTCTGGATCTGGGACCTTGGGGGAAGTTTTCTTTAATGATTTCTTGGAAGATATTGTACAGGTTCTTTTCTTCATCATGGATTTCCAGTAGACCGATAATTCTTAGATTTTCTCTTCTGGATCTATTTTCCAAATCAGTTGTTTTTCCCATGACAATTTTTATATTTTATTGTATTTTTTCATTCTTTAGATTTTGACTGATTTTTGATTCCTCATAGAGTCATTATCCTGTCTAATTCCAATTTTTAACAAACTATTTTCTTCAGTTAGTTTTTGCATCTCCTTTTCCATTTGGGCAAATTTACTTTTTAAAGGATTATTTTCTCTAGTTAGGTTTTGCACCTCCTTATTCATTTGGCCAATTTTACTTTTTAAGGACTTCTTTTCTTCAATGATTTTTTTCTATTTTTAATTGTATTTTTTAATGATCATTTTTTCTTATACCTCCCTAATTTGACTTTTAAAATCCCTCTTGAGCTCTTCAAATAATGCTTTGTGAATTTGAAACCCTTTCATATTCATTTTTGAGGTTTCTGATGTGGGTATAGTATCAATGCTATCCTCTTCAGAAATTGTACTTTGATCTTCCTATCCTCACAGTAAAAAATGTATGATCTTTACTTTTCTACTTTGGTTTTTGGTCACTGTGTTTGCAATTTTCCTTG
The DNA here is from genome assembly GCA_023548195.1 of Bettongia penicillata ogilbyi. NCBI lineage: Eukaryota > Metazoa > Chordata > Mammalia > Diprotodontia > Potoroidae > Bettongia > Bettongia penicillata. The sequence continues at coordinate 66,148 of JAJHZJ010000875.1, forward strand.
CTTTTAACTGGATCTCTGCTTCTGGGGCACAGGAGCTGTGCCCGACACTTTCTGTACTGAGGAATATTGGCCTCATTATTTGTTTTGTGTGCAGTAGCCTCTGATTTTGGCAGCTAGAAGCTGTATAATGTTGCAGCTTATCTGGTACTGATCTACAGGTGGGTAGTGTATGTTTAGGCCACATTCAGTATTCCTGAGTTTCCCTAGGGTTACACTGAAGCTCTTGGCATTAATTGTGGGGGAGTGATGGTCTGACCACTGGAAATCTCCTCATCCCCTAGATTTGCACTAGTACAGGTAGGTTCAGCTGCTGGTGGATGCCTGAGCACACTGGTGTCTATCAATTCCTCCAGCTCTCATCTGGGGTCCTGGAGTTGGGCTTACTGGCTCCACCACCCAGGGTCTCAGGATCTTCTCTATTCCACTGAAGTAGGGCTTGCTGCTGGCTTGATAGGACTCCTACTGTACTGTACTGGTCCCCTTTAACCATGATAAGAATGACCTTTCCCATCAATCTACCTAGCCTCCTGAGTTAAAAGACTGACATACCCTGTCTTTCTATTGTCTTCAGTATTCTAAGATTCTTGCTAAGGCAAAAATTCTCTGAGTTTTTCAAAGTCGCCAATGGACAGTGAGAGCACTTACCGTTTACTCTACTTTCTTAGCTCCAAGAAGTTTAAACAGGTGACATTCAAACATTTAGTCTGTGGGTTGGTAGCCCAGCCACTATTGCAGGCCCTGCAAGGACTGCACTTCTTTCTCACCCAGTTCCTACAAACCCTTATCCTGCATTAAGAGGTCTGTGAATCACTATTGTCACCCATGACTCAGTCCACTGAGGTTTGCTCTGGCCCTACTGTAGTTGAGTCTCTCTCTTCTTTGTTTTTCAAAACTTTTTTGCACTCTTCCAGGAATTCTTTTTGGCCCTAAGGCCAATTCACATTTTTCTTTGCTGCTTTGCATGCAGCAATTTTTACTTAGTTGTCTTCTGATTTTGTGTTTTGATCTTCCCTGTTAACATAGTAACTTTCTGTGACCAGATTATTTTTGTTTTTTGCGCATTTTTCTGGCCTATTTCTTGACTTTGTCTTTATGTTAAAGGCTCAAGGGTAGAGGGTTCACTCTCACAGACTTTAGGGATTTTGTGCAGCTGTCTTACAATCTCTTTTTGCAGAGAGGGTCTATATGTTTTCAGTTCTTTCAAGGTGGACTGATCTAATGAAAGGTGTGTATACGACTATATTTCCCTCCTGTCTGGGGAAGAAGAAAGTATCTTTCTCACTCTGGAACTGTGAGCAATATTCTTCCTCCCCTGAAGCTACAAATTCTAGTGGGTTATTGCTCTTCTTCCCCCTTGAACTGTGAAACAAGACTATGACCTCACTCCAAGTGTGGGCAACACAACAGAGTCTTATAGCCAGTGTAATCAGTGGGACCCCTGTAATCTCCTTCTGACCAGTTGTCTGATTTCTCTGATCATCTGTAACACTAAAACTCCAGAAATTGTCACTGCTCTTGTTGATTCAGTCACCCCAAAACCAGCTGCGGGCTTGCTGATCCTACCCTCTGCTAGCACATCCTGCACTATACTGTGCTTCACTCTAGCCATGTTGCAATAGACATTTCATGCTAACCTTCTTAGTTGTCTAGGGCTGGAAAACTGTTTCACATCATCCTTTTGTGCACTCTGTCATTTCAGAATTCATCTTGTGGTGTTATTTAAAGCTGGTTGTACTGGAATTTGGGAGAACTCATGTAAATCCCTACCTTTTTCTCTACTATCTTTGATCTACTCTTCACTTTTTTCTCCCTTTTCATAGTCATGAAGTTAATTCTTTGAAATGCAAATATAAGATTTTGTGTACGTCACTATTATAAGACATCTTTTTTTTTTTATTTTGAACTTCATTTCATCTGATCTTTTTTGGTTTCTGACACAGTCATGTGGCATATTGCTACCCTGTCTACCCCCCCACCTGGAAAATTGCGTAATTATACCAGGTAAATCATTTTTGTATGATGCTGAAAAAACTGACAAAAAAAGAAACAGAGGCCATGCTTGACACATGGGAAATACTATTCAAAACCTCCCTTTTCATTGTTAGAGACTCACTATTGGCTACCTTTTTGAATATGACCATTAAACTTATTCTGGACACATTTAACTATACTATTATCAAGGATACATTTACTCATTTTATTTACAGAAATAATGTGAATGACTTACCAAATGACTTCCCATTTTTTAGGTAACCATGTCCACAATATTTCCCTGAACTACCTATCTAGTAACTTTTGGAAAACAAAAGAATAAATACTTATAATATAGCATGAGCATTTCTTCAATGAACAATGGTTCATCAGTGGCAAAACTAGTATTCACTAAATGTTTCTTTTTTTTTTTAAGTTTCTTAATATTTATTTATTTATTTAACTTTTTTTACATTCCTTTACACAAAATTTTGGATTCCAAATTTTCTCCCCTTTTATCACCTCCCCCCACCCCAATACATCAAGCAATCTAATTTTCCCTATCTTCAATCTGCCCTCTCTTCTGTCATCCTTGCCTTCTCTTGTCTCCATCTTCTCTTTTCTCCTGTAGGGCCAGATGACTTTCTATTCCTCATTAACTGTATGTGTTCTTTCCCAGTAGCAACAACAATACTAAACAATTGTTCCTAAAACTTTGAGTTCCAAATTCTCCCCATCCCTCCCTCCCCACCCATTCCCTTTGGGAAGGCAGGCAATTCAGTATAGGCCATATCTGTGTAGTTTTGCAAATGACTTCCCTGATAGCTGTGTTGTGTAAGACTAACTGAATTACCCTCCATCCTATCCTGCCCCTCATTGTTTCTCTTCTGTCTTTTGATCCTGTCCCTCCTCGAGTGTTGACTTCAAATTGCTCCCTCCTCTCTTTGCCTTCCCTTCCATCATCCCCTCCCCCTTGTTTATCTCCTTCTCCCCAACTTTCCTATACTGTAAGATAGGTTTTCATATCAAAATGAGTGTCCATTTTATTCCTTCCTTTAGTCAAATGTGATGAGGGTAAACTTCTTGTTTTTTTTTTTTTTTTTTCTCAGTTCTCCTCTTTTTCCCTCCACTAAAAAGTCTCCTACTTGCCTCTTAAATGACATATAATTACCTCATTCCGTTTCACCCTCTTACCTCCCACTACATTTCTCTCTCACCATTTACCTTAATTTCTTTTCAGCTATGGTCCCATCCTATTCAATTCACTCTGTGCTCTCTATCTCTGTATGTGTGTGCATGTGTGTATGTGTGTGTGCATGCATGCGTGTACATGTGTGTGTGTAGTCCCACCAACTACCCAGATACTGAAAAGTTTTAAGAGTTACAAATATTGTCTTTCCATGTAGGAATGTAAACAGTTCACTTCTGGTAAGTCCCTTAAGACTTCTCTTTCCTGTTTATTTTCTCATGCTTCTTCTCATTCTTGTGTTTGAAAGTCTAATTTTCTTTTTAGCTCTGGTCTTTTCATCTAGAATGTTTGAAAGTCCTCTATTTCATTGAAAGACCATATTTTCCCCTGAAGTATTATGCTCAGTTTTGCTGGGTAGGTGATTCTTGGTTTGAGTCCTAGTACCTTTGACTTCTGGAATATCCTATTCCACACCCTTTGATCCCTTAATGTAGAAGCTGCTAGATCTTGAGTTATCAAGATTGTATTTCCACAGTACTGGAATTGTTTCTTTCTAGCTGCTTGCAAGATTTTCTCCTTGACCTGGGAGTTCTGGAATTTGGCCACAATGTTCCTAGGAGTTTCTCTTTTTGGATCTCTTTCAGGTGGTGATCGATGGATTCTTTCAATACTTATTTTGCCCTCTGGTTCTAGAATGTCAGGGCAGTTTTCCTTGATAATTGCATGGAAGATGATGTCTAGGCTCTTTTTTTGATCATGACTTTTGGGTAGTCCCATAATTTTTAAATTGTCTCTCCTGGATCTATTTTCCAGGTCAGTTGTTTTTCCCATGAGATATTTCACATTCTCTTCCATTTTTTCATTCTTTTAATTTTGTTTGGTGATTTCTTGGTTTCTTGTAAAGTCATTAGACTCCATCTGTTCCATTCTAATTTTGAGAGAACTATTATCTTCAGTGAGCTTTTGAAACTCTTTTTCCATTTGACTAATTCTGCTTTTGAAAGGATTCTTCTCCTCATTGGCTTTTTGAACCTCTTTTGCCAATTAAGTGAGCCTATTTTTCAAGGTGTTATTTTCTTCAGCATTTTTTTGGGTCTCCTTTACCAAGGTATTGACCCATTTTTCATACGTTTCTTGCATCTCTCTCATTTCTCTTCCCAGTTTTTCCTACACTTGTCTAACTTGCTTTTCAAAATCCTTTTTCAGCTCTTCCAAGGCCTGAGCCCACCTGACATCCCCCTGGGTTGTCTGGAGTACCGAGGCCCCGCCCTCCACATCTTTCCCTGATGGCAAGAATATGTCCTAATCATCGTCAGATCCGAAAGTCAGGATCATTTGTATGTGTTCGAAAAAACTCTCTATAGTCTTATTTTTCTTCCCTTTTCTAGGCATTTTCCCAGCCAGCTACTTGACTTCTGAGATTCCTGTCCACCCCCACCTAGACCTGCCCAGCTAGTGCTTGGGGTCTGAGATTCAAATGGGCTTTCCGTGGCAGGCGCAGCTGCTAATCAATGTGAGCTTTAGTTTTGGTGTTGGGGTGGGGGTAGGGCTGCCTCCCAGGCTCAGCTCCCTCAGGGGCTTTATTCAGAGACCTTCAGAAATGGAGCGGGTGGGGCAGGGCCATCTCCTAGGCTCAGCTCCTTCAGGTGGTTTATGGAGAGACTTTCAGTAATGAAGATCCTGCTCGCTGCTGAGGGAGTCCCGGGCTGCCGCGGCCGTGCCACCGCCCCCGCTTCTGCCTCCACCGCTTCCTCCCGAGGGGGCCCGAACCACGGAAACACCCCACTCCCCTCTCGGTCCTCCCAAGCGTGTCTCTCACTGACCTGTAGCGTCTGTGGGTGGAGGGACCTTCCTGGCCCCCGGAGGTTCTGTCCCTGAAGCCTGCCCGGATCAGCTTCTCTCCATGGCAAGGGCAGCGCCAGGGTGGGGTCTGCTTTCTGGGGTGCGATGGATGCTGGGGACGGCTCTCAAGGGCTCTCTGGAACAGAAATCTCTTCCACTATGTTTCTGCACCCCCTGCAGTGATCCAGAACTTCTGGAGAGGTCTTCTTACATTAAACCTCTGGGCTGTGGGTTTGGAGCTCGCAAACGTGCGTCTTTCTACTCCACCATCTTGACTCCACCCCCCTAAATGTTTCTTACTAATATATTCTAGAATTTTGGGGGCGGGAATAGAAGACAAATTCAATGACACACAATTTGTAGAATTTTCTACATTCTTATTTCTTCCTTCCATTTTTATTGCAATTAGAGAAGGAAAGGGTAAATAATTCTAAAATGCAACCTTACTTTTGTATTTTGATGACTTCATTATTTCATTCATATGGACATTCCTTCCAAAGATATGTATAGCATGCCATCCTTGCTCCCCTATACTTCTATGACTCTTATTATCACTTCCCATAATTGCCCCACAAGTTTGTTTAAGCAATGTTATGTTTAGATTTTGGATATCTTAATACCATGTGCATTTTGGTGAAGCATTATGCCAACAAATCTAACAGAACATACTTCATGAATGGCCTTTCTAGTTTTGTTATTTGTGTCCTTGATGATATTCTTGTTGCCCTTCTCTTACACAATTATGCACTGATAATTTTTTGTAGTTCAGACTCAGGTATTTATGCACCTCTCCATTGATGCTTGGATAAATTGAAACTTTGGCTTTGATATAGGTATATAATATGAACCTCATATACATATATGTATATATAGATATATATATAGTGTGTCTATATACAATATATAGATATATACATATATATATATATGTGTGTGTGTAGGTATTTATACATATGTGTATCTATGTCCATCTTCTCTCTTTCTCTCTCTCTCTTTCTCTCTCTCTCTCTTCCTCTCTATCTATGTGCATGCGTGTGTGCATATGCCCTGAACAAATAATATAGTACTCTAATTTTAGTAACTTGAAAATGTTATTATTACTTTGTAACCATAATAAATAAGACATAGCACAGACTGAGAGATTAATTACTCTTCAAAATATTCTCAATAACCTGTTAAAAGCAAAATATCTTTGTGAAAAAAATTAAAGGTGATGATGAGGTATTAAATCCAACTGAAATATTATGAGGGGAAATAGCAGTGCATAATTTATTATAAAAAAGTTACAAAAGCAGATTAAACAGTCATTACATTGTTCTGCCAAGAAGACAGTAAGTTTCTTCATAAACCTTCATGAAAAAAATATCTCATCTTCCCATAACTTTATAGGCATATTATGCTTCTTGAAACATCACAAAAATAATTGTTGTAGTATGTAAAAGTCATAATCCTGATGTCATAGATTGAGAGTCTTGTAGGTGGGTCAGCAGATAGACTGATGATAATTTAAATGGCAAAACATTACATTGACAGAGTTTTGGATAAAATAAATTCACTTATACTGTCAATCAGTATGTGAATATATTAATTTCCAAAATTAAACCCAGATTATGTGTGCGTATCTATATATACACATATATACACACACATACATTCACATATATGTGTATGTGGGTATGTATGTAGATCTATAAATACATATATATATACACATAGCTAGTCATATCGATCATATTTACGATGTGCTTCCTACAATTTTGTGGTGAAAATAATGCAGCTACTTGAAACATAATTAAAAGAACTTTATTTTAAATATCAAATATGAGGAGAAATCCCATTTTTCTAGTGACTAGGGGATCTATAATCAAAGTATGACATATTAGTATATTGGTTTTCCCCATTAAGATAAAAAGATTAGATAAACATAAGATAAAAATTAGAAAAAAACACAAAGGAACATGGAACATAGGAATATAGAGGACAATACGAGCTATTAATAAAGAAGAAACCAAGTATTCTCTCTCTCTCTCTCTCTCTCTATTTCTCTCTCTCTCTCTCTCTCTCCATTTAGGTAGAGGTAGGTATAAATATATGGAGATAGATATCTATACAGATATAGGTATGTCCATATCTGCAGAGATATTTTCCTAAGTAAACATTTTAATCATCTTCTACAAAATGAATATTACAAAAATGAAAATACAATGTCTAAATACTAATGGTAAAAGTAAACAATTTGGATGGGAAAAGAATATGAAAAAGATGTTTAAACTTTGGCCCTCATGATCACATAATCTAGTCACTGCTTTGCAGCTTAACTGTTCTCAACCAAGGGAAGCCAGACGGGATTAGAATTATATACTTTGGATTGCCAGGTTTCTAATTTCTGTTCTTTACCCATTTTCCTCTATTTAGATGAGGATAGGGCATACATTTTAGAAGTGATACCTACTCCTTTATAACTACTATTGAGAAAAAAATGACAGAAACAGCCACAGATGAAAAATAAAATCTAGTGTTAAAAAAACATATAGCGAGAAGGAATTGAAATAATACATGCATATACAAATGCATAAATATATATATATATATATATATATATATATATACATGTGCAGCAAAACACTCGAAAAATGCTGAGAAGAAAAATGGTTTCCAAAAGATCTTGGGGAAAGTTACATGTCCCCCTCTTTTGAGCAGTAATATGTCTCACCCCCTTCTCTTTCAAACAAAATATATGCAATGTCAATTTACGTTTTTTCATATATGCTCATTTAACTTCTTGATAGTGCATCTGAATACCTATTTTTGAAGATTACTTTATTTAGAAAAGTTCTTTTAAAATATCCAAGCATTCATCTAAAGAATCTTCTGTTAAAACATGAAGAGGAAAAAAAAATGGTCACCCCAAGTGCTTTTCTCTAGCACACCACATTCTTAAATACAACAAAGTATAGATTAATTCTCTGCTGCCTGTGGTAATTTTGGCCTATTAATTAACACCATAAAAACACAGGTGCTCCATCAGCCACCACCACACCATCCATAAGTGGAACCATCTGTTAGGACAAATGGAGAAGTTTTGAATGCTGTGGATAAGTTCATTTACCTTGGTAGTGTACTTTCCAGGGATGTACACATTGACAATTAGGTTGATATACACTTTGCCAGAGCTAGCTCAGTGTTTGGGAAGCTCCAAAGAAAAGTTTGGGAGAGAAGAGATACTATACTGACTACCAAACTGAAGGTCTGCAGAGCCGTTGTGCTGACCTCATTACTGTATGCCTGTGAAACATGTCTACCAGTGCCATGCCAGGAAATTGAATCACTTCCATTTGAACTGTCTTATGAAGATTCTGAAAATCATCTGGCAGGACAAGTCACTGCCACTGAACTCCTTGCTCGAGCTAAACTGCCAAGTATTCAAACTATGCTTCAGAGAGCACAATTCCAAATGGGCTGGCCATGTTGTTCGAATGCCAAATGTATGCCTGCCAAAAAGACTATTTTATGGAGAACTTGCATGGGACAGGTGATTGCATGATGGACAGAAGAAATGATATGAGGACATTCTCATGGTCTCTCTCAAGAAATTTAGATTTGACTGTGCAACATGGGAGAGAGTGGCACAGGACCGCTCAGCAAGGTGTACCCACATAAGAAAAGGTGCTGTGCTCTTTGAGCAAAGCAGAATTGAGACAGCACAAAGTAAACATAGGATGCACAAATTTGGAATATTCACCCCAAATATTCACAAAGACCCTCTGTGCCCAACCTGTGGGAGAGCATTCCAAGCTCATATTGTTCTGATTAGCCACAGTTGGACACAATGAAATTTCTAAACAAGAAAACTGGAGATAGCAAAGATCTTTCAATCATTTGGCATTGCACCAACTGCAGAAATTATTAGGATACTAAGAAAGCCTTTCCAGCAAAATGTATGAACTTTGGCAAATATGTTGTTTCTTGTCTCTCTCTTTCTCTCCTACTTGCTTCCTTGTGAACAGAAAATGTTTCTGCTAGATGTGTTTAAGATTGAAAGCTCTTCATCACATATTAAATTGTCTTTTCCATTGTGGTGGTTCAGGAGAAGTCTGAGTCCAGAATCTTCACAATCGTGTCTGCTGTTCTGTAACTGAGGATCCTATCATATAGGTTTTAAGGGTATTGTCGAAGTTTAATTTTTATTACATAGAAATAATTATTGGTAAATTTATGTGATATTAATCATTAATTTATCTTCTGGATGAGAGATGTCAAACTCATGAATGTGACTTCTGGGCCACATTCTCTGCCAAAATGAGGCCAACACCAGAACCACATAAAAATTTATTTTGGGAAAAATAATAAAATAAATAAAAATGTAACAACACAGACAATGTTAATTTATTTTTTTCTAATTCAGTATGTGGCATGTTAATTCCAGAATTGGTATTTTTAAATAACAGAGTCCATATTATGATGATACCCTCATGGCTTTATCAGTATTCGAAGAGTGACAGCAAATCACTCAGTAGTGATAGTACCCCACAATTTGAGTCACAATAAACTTCTGATGTATCAGAGGGGGGTGCTGGAATTTAAAGAATCTTAGTCCTAGTAATTATTTTGTGAGAGGCACTATTACAGGTGCTTGTAACAAAAGAGAAAAGAAGAAACACTATCTTTCCTAAATGAGTTTTCAATTTATTGGTATGTTGAATTTCTATCCATGGCACCTAATTCTCAAACAGAGTATTAAGCATATATGTATATACAATACCATTGCTCTAGGTTTTATCACAAAAGAACAGCTGTTAATACATTGAAAGAGGAATCATTGCCAAGTAAAATACACCATTTAATCATCCAATAGTAGATATGTAAAGATATTACAGAAATGATTGTGTTGGTCCTTTGTTGCCAAAGACCATGCCATTAGAGAAATAATGACATGACTTACACTTAACTTTGTTTTGAGTGAAGGAGGGCTGTGCAGGTCATCAGTCTCACTTCTCCTCCAGAGTCATCTGAATCCAGTGACCAGATATTCATCAGGATGACTGGAGATGACCGAGGATGAGGCAATTGGGGTTAAGTGACTTGCACAAGATCACACGGCTAGTCGACTAGTGAGTGTCACTTTACAAATGCTTGTTGGTTGATCACTATTGCCTTTGAACATCCATTGCAGGCATATACATATTCTATGCCTTCAACCAGTAGTTGCCTCAATCTTTCCTCTTTTTCCCTTTCTCTCTTCCTTCCTTCCTTCTCTCTTCCTTCCTTTTTTCCTTGCTTTCTTTCCTCCTTTCTTTTTACCTTCCCTCTTTCTTTCCTTCCTTCCTTATTCAATGAAATCATAGCTCTAATTGGGGGGAAAGCTCAGTATGATTCAGAAGTGTGATGTAACAGACAAAAGAAAAGCACTGAATCCCTACTGCATTAAAAAAAAGAGAGAGACATAGCAATTAAGACAAGGGAGAAGACAATCCTATTGGTTCTACCTTAGGCCACATCTGAATATTATTGAAATACTGTTTCTTTAAAACCATTTAGATTTTTTTTTTAAATTTGGGCTTTGGGAAACATTATGACATGCCTTCACATAATGTGAACTTGTTACACATGAATATAAATAGATGAATGGTTTAAAAAATCTATTTCATTTCATTTTCAATAGGCAAAAATTGTACAGAAATAATTGGACACTGTCAACCACATCTCTGTCTCCATGGGAACTGCAGAAATATGACAGCAAATACATTCATTTGTGAACGTGATGAACACTTTGCAGGTAAAACAAATGCTTTTTAAAATTTTTAACAATATTTTTGGCATTTCAACCTCTGTCCTTTATTTTAAAATGTTGTCTCTGCTATCCAATCTTAGCATTTTAGCCCTGAAAATAATTTTACCACCTCATTCAACCATGGATTAATCCCTTGGGTTAACATAATTGACCACTCATTCAAAAAAATAGATAATTCAGGAATGAGTGAGGTTGTTATTTTAAAGTTACTTTTTCCATAAAGTTGAGACTATATTGTGAGTTAAATAAGAAAATGCTGTGGAAATTATTTTTAAAAAATCATTTAAGCTATTTACAAATTTTTCATCTAATGCACCATTTGATGACAATTTCATTTTGTTACTCCTATTGGATAAGACATATTTTTTCACTTTCCATACACAAAAAATACCACTTGGTCTAATTCTAAAGTATTACCACTACTATCTATCTAGCCTGGAAAGAAAAAAAAATAGTTGCTTATATTTAAGAAAACATACTGCTGCTGGTTGTTAGAGCACTGATTTCCATTCATGACTTGGCAACATCTCCAGATGTGTCCCATTAAGTACTTTTTCTAAAGTACAGATCTATTTCATCCTGTCCAAGCACCTAATACACTCCAAGGGCTCCTATTTGCCTCAAGAATAAATTAATAAAACTCAGGTTCAACTCAGGTCTTCCTATTTCCCAAGTCCAGCACTCCATCCTCTATGTCATCTACTGTAGAATCACCTTCCTCACTCTAAATACCATACTTCTATTAAAGTCACCTAACTAAAGTATTTCTGACACATTTTGTTAATGATTTCCAATAAAACCTTTTCACTCACTATAAAGTTATTGAATTGTAGTTATCTGCATTCTCTTCTTGAATCTTCTGTGATATCACCTCCATGTCTTCCTCTTCTAATTATCAAATTGAAGTTCTCTATCATGCTTTTCTTCCCTCAGGTTTCTGAATTAAATGTACATAGTCTAACATGGACATGGGGTATTCAGCCACACCTGTTGTCTCATTTAATCCTTGGTGAAACAAAGTATATACTTGCATCTTGTTACCTTAAATTGTAGGTCCCAGTCCTTCAAGTCCCTGTTAAATTTATGAGGTCATATATATGTGATATATATATATATATATATATATATATGTACACACATATATGCACATGTGTATATTCATACATATAGATTTAGATACAGATATAGATAGATAGATAGATAGATAGATAGATAGATAGATAGATAGATAGATAGAGATAGAGACAGAGATAGAGATATCTACCCTCAGACATATGTTAGGTATTACACCTTGACAAGTTGAAACTTCTTGTAGCCTCAGTTTCTTTTTATATAAAATAAGGATAATATAAGTATCTACTTTATATGGCTCTTTTTTAAGATTATGAAATAAAGAACGTTTCAAATCTTAAAGCTATGCATAATTCATTATTTTTACTACTAAATTGCACTGAGTCCTCCTTATTAGAACACATTTAAAGAACACATTTTTTTTTCTGATTCCAATTTTTAAAATATCTTTGGCAAGAGAGAAGCCATTGGAAGGAGGAGAGGCAACATTTTAGGGTAAAAGAGACACTACTAGGTGATGATTAATTGAAAGACCGAGCAATATTTAATGCAGAGAAGGAAAAATATGAAGAGGACTATGATAGCTGTTTTCAAGTGCTTTAGTGATTTCTATGTGGTAAAGAAATTAAGACTCACTGTGCTTGGGGCTTGGGGGAAAAAGTACAATGAAAATCTGCAGGGATGCATATTAAGGTTCAACGTTATGAAACTTACCTATAATGTGGACAAAAAATGGGACATATGAGAGTGATAGTGCATTCTGTATTACTATAAACTGTATAATGAATAATATATGACCATTTTTCTGGGGAATTTATAAGTTGGTTAAGAGTTAGAGTGGATGAATTTTGAGTTATGCATCAACTACAAAATTACATAATTTTATTTCTATGTCATCCTCTTTTTTATCTACTTTTCAACTACAAGCAAACAACAATACAAACAACTGGAAATATATGTCCTAACATATACAAATAAAATTATTAGATTCATTTAGACAAACATAATGTTATAGGTTACCATAGTTTCCAGGAGTCACAAAACCTTAGTCAATTAAAAAGAAAAGATGACTTTTTGATCTTACAATATTATCATTCCTACCAAATATTGATCATATTTTTGTAATGTATTGTTTGTAATAGGAAAGCACAATATATTTATGAAATATATTATGAAATACTGTCATATCTTTACTTTTCTTTAAGATTCTGGTTCTTGTAGGAATAGGGCCAGTTTGTTCAGTTAGTCAGAACATAAAAATGATGTAGGCAAAATGCTATTTTTGAGCCCTCCCATCAAGGCAACTGACTAGAAAAAGAGGGAAAGAAAGGCAATAAACATTTCTTAAGCATCCACTATGTGTCAGGCACCATATTAAGCATTAACCCCCATTTTACAGTTGAAGAAAGAGAGACAAACAGAGCTCAAGTGATATTCCCAGGATCACATAGTAAGTAAGTGTCTGAGGCTGAATTTTTACTTGTGGCTTCTGAACTGAAGGATCCACTATACCAACTGTACCACCAAGCTGCCTAAGGGTTGCTAATGTTGATAATCAAAGTAAATACATTTCCAGGACTCAAAAATGAATTCTTCTTATTTTGTGGTAGCTTCTCTGTATGAAAATTCGGTACTTTAAATGTCAGCAGAAATAATAGTTCAGCAATTATCAAGAGTAATTTTATTTTTGGGGGAGCTCCCTTTAAATAATGTCTTAGGCTATGTATGAAATGTACTGTTTTATAAGTCTTGAGTATTAAGAGGAAATATTAATTGAATCATTAATTAATTATGCATTAAAGTAGAAATAATGATACTAATGTATTGTAGAATGCTCTCTCTATATATATGTATGGGTATATGTATGGGTATACACACATATATGTACCTGCATGTATGTGTGTGTGAATGTATGCATGAGTATATACACATTTACACACAAATGCAGATATTAGAGAATTGTCTTTTGGGTGTGATTTAATAAGGAGTAAATACTAGATGAAAGAGATTTTATTTTAAAGTTGCTCATTATCTGTTATTTCCATTATAGTACTTAAATATACTAAACTCATTTCTGATATGTTAATAAAGTCATCACTTCAGAACAAATTTTGGTTACCTACAGCTAACAAAAGTCAAAATCTTGGAGGTTTCATGTGGACATATTAAGCTCCTAATTCAATTTGAGAATGAGTAGGCTTTTGGAAGATAAATTCCACAATCTTTGGGAAGGTCAATCATATTACTAAATGAAATGGGAGTGGGATAATTAGTCAAAAAATCAGAAAGTAAACTCTGCCATTATAAAAATAAAATGAAGACTGGCATTGTTAACGAAAGATATTATGTAAATGTATTCCTCCTTGGAGTTCTGAATTTGAATTTGTTGCTTAAGCTCATACTGCCATAAAAAAATGAATGGCTTTACTTTCTACCTTCAAAACAGTTCAAGAGACAAGATTTATTATCTTTCTGGTAGTGGATGAAATGATTTCGTTTCACATATAAATGTGATCATTTTCTCTCACTGGTTTTATAAACTTTTTTGAGCATGACAAAAGGAATTAAGTGATTTTAAAAAATCAGCTTTCTCAGTCCTTATATGAATCAACAGAATGAAACAAAAAAGTATTTTGGTTAAAACAATGTTTGACATCAATGAGTGAAATAACAAAAATGAAACAAAACAAAACAGGAAAACTACAACAACAATGGGAAGGGAAAAATCATTTGAACAGCACCTGGTTTATGCCAGACATTGTGCTAAGCATTTATCAAATATTATCTCAACTGACACAACAACCTTGAAACTACATGCTGTTACGATCTCCACTTACAGCTGAGGAAAATGCAGCAAACAGATGTTAAATGGCATACCCAGGATTATAGTTATATACATGTGTGTATACATATATATACACACAAACATGTATAAATGATCTATCTATCTATCTATCTATCTATATGGAAATAAGACTGGATTTAAACTTAGATATTCTGGGATAGGATAGGATAGGACAGAATGAGACAGGACTGGATGGGATGGTGTAGGAATTAGAATAGAATAGAAATTAGAAAAGAAGAGAATAGAGAAAAAATATAATAGAAAAAATCAAGAGAGAATGATTGATGAAGTGTATAGTAAAATAAATACAAGGCTACTTGTCATAAGATCTGGATTTAAGTATTGGTTTTACTGCTCAATTTCTTTGTGACCTTGGACAAGTCACTTAAGCACTAAAAATCCTCATATTCCTCAAAAGTAAAAAATGATTCTAATAATACATACTGTTTCAGAATTGTTGTAAAGACAACACTTTACAAAGTTTGATGTATATTAACTTTTTGACTACATGTGAAGATATCATAATAATTATTTTTCTACTTTGATAATAGAATAACAGGAAAACAGGAAATTCCATAATATACGATAAAGATATAGGGTAAAGAGCAAAAGAACATGAAACATCAAAGAGCAAAATAAATGTATGCTCAATTAAATTGAATTAAACTGGATTTTAAAAATTGAAACAGAAGCTGTATGTAGAACTTTTTTCACCTCCACCGTTCAAGTAAAGCTTAAATGAAATCTTGTCAGCAGATCTCAATACCAGGCCTGGTCATGATTTCAAGGAAATAACTCAATAAAAACTTGTTTAACACTTATCTCTATGGAAATAATAACAGAGAAGGGAAAGGAATAAAGACAGTAATTTTTCAAGAATGTATAATGAGGAATTAATCAGTTGGGCTAGTATGGAGGTTAAATAGGGAATACAGACAATGTTTGAGCTTCAGAATAAAGGACTGTTGACTATCCTTACAGGCAATTTGGAATCATTGAAATTTTTCAGGAAAGTGAGTTTTAAGATAAAAGGAACCATGTAAAAAGGTTAGCCTACTAAAAATTATGCATAATTTATTGAGATCAAAGTTCACAGAAACTTTTTCTTTAGTTGCTGGATTGGACTTGACTACCAAAACAGTATGTCCCAAAGAAAGTATTTCCCAAACTTTGCTATGAAATCACTAATCTTAGCAATGATTGAAGTTCTTTCTAGATTCACCATGATTCTGATAAGGGTCACTTTTATTTCCTGATTTTCTCTTTATTATGAATTTTATGGGTTGGCTATCTTTCTTTTATCATTGTAATATGTTAGAAACAATTAAAAATCAGTCAAATATTTATACAACACCCATTGCATGCCCATAATCATTCCAAGTGCTGGAGATATAAGTACAAAAATCAAACCATCCCTATTTGCAAGGAATTATATGGCATATGTTCCTTGTTTGTTTCTTCATACCCTCCATATTTATTTTCTTTATCTTTTCTGCCTTCTGTGAGCTTCTGGTTCACTCTCCTTTAAATCTTCTCTAATCAGTGGCTATTAATAACCTAAGATTCTTTGGGGTTTGTTGTCAGATGAATAGTCCTTAGCATTTCTCTAGCTGAGTCTTGTTCCAAAGAAGATTCCAAAGATCATTATGACCCTACAAATGCCTATGAAAAGAACTTGATTTAAAAATATAGGGGGTAATAAGTAAGTATTAATTATCTGTGACGACACACAGATAATAAGATAAAACAGGAAGGATGATAAGGAATCACAAGCTGAGTTTACATCCTTGTTTTGCTATTTGTTGAAATATTTGTGACCTGGACAATTCTCTTAGCATCTGTAGAGCTATTTTTCGACATGTACAGGGTTGGAAATTGAAATAATTGATGCTCAAAATAACTTTTAAACCTAAATCTATAATCCTAGGAAATTATTGTCCATAGAGTGTTAGACAATAATTCTATGCTTTTTCTACAAAGAACAGTAAGGAAAATATTGAAGGAAAGAATTTCTTTAAAAAAGCTAGATCTTGTCACTTTCATTGAAGTTGAAGATTGAAATGTACCAAAGGAAAATAACTAAACCTTACAATGCTCATCTCAATGTATATACATCTTTATAATTGTGAAAAATCGAAGGAATATACATTTAATATTTAAATTGGCAAGTATGTTTTAACTATAAACACACGTGTGTGAGTGTGTGTGTATCTGTGTGTCTGTGCGTGTGTGTGTGTTTTCTTAACAGTGCTTCCTCTTCTGGAGAGTTGAATAAGCTAACATTTGAGGACAGATGTTCCATACATTGCAATGATATAGTTTATAAAAATCACCATAATTTTTCCACTTCTGATTTGTCAATCTCAGTGACTCTAAAATCATTTCCTGACTTCTTAAAAATGTTTGGCATTTTTCCATATTCACTAATTTCTATTGGTACTATGCATGGACATTAATGAGTTCCTAAATTCATTTGAAGTGTGCTTATTTCAGTACTTTGTTCTACTAAAAACAGGTGTGACAATTAAATAGATTACAAGATGAATCATCACTCTAATTTCACATTGGCATTTTCAAATGTGTTTTTATAAAAGAAACTCATATTTTTATACTTTTTTCGTATCACAGTGAACCATTTAAATAAATGACTTCAAGTTTTATTGGGCATCCAAAAAAAAAACTTCTCATAATTTTTGAATGGTAAAAATTACACAATTCCTCTATTTGTCATGTGGAGACTCAAAAGAAGAGCAGGTGGCATCCGGAAATAGTGAAAAATCCACTAGAGAATCATTGCAACCATAACTTTCAGCAGCCCCAACGCTTGTAATATTTATATAAATATATTCAAAGGTTCTATGATTTCATCATTTTTGAGAAGATTTGGTCTGATAATTCCTTTCATCAACATATACTGTAACCAGTTTATGACTTAAACATAAGAACTTGCTTGACGCACAGTTAAGTGACTTGCCTAAAGTCATATAGCTAATAATTAACAGAGGCAGAACTTGAAACCAAGTTTACCTGATACTAAACAAACCACTAGTCAGTATTCCAAGTTACCTCGTGCTCGATTTCTGTAAGTTTAATTAGTCAAAGCAGGACTCCCCGACCTCTTTGTGAGTCTTCTAGATGGACTACTACACTTAGAAATAATCTGATAAAATAAAATTCATGTGAAATTTCTTAGGAGATGTAATTCAACTCTTAATGTATAAAAACAGAAGCACCCTATATTTTTGGGAGACTTGGTTACAACTTTGTCCTGCCATACTTCTTTCATTCAGTCTCTTTTTCTGAGAAATGACTTTGATTCTGACTAGAAGAGGAAGAACTAAGGCAAACAAATATGTGTGGTTATGTAAATAAATATACTTTTCAAAGTTTATACAGATTTTGCAAAACTCAGGAAGCTTTACATATGTATGTATATCTATATCCATGTCCATATCTATTTATATCTATCAACATGTGTGTATGTGCGAATTTGGCTTGTGTATTAATACACACATTTTCTTTTTTTTAGATTTTACTTTTTAACCAAAAAATTT
Source organism: Bettongia penicillata ogilbyi (assembly GCA_023548195.1). Classification (NCBI taxonomy): domain Eukaryota; kingdom Metazoa; phylum Chordata; class Mammalia; order Diprotodontia; family Potoroidae; genus Bettongia; species Bettongia penicillata. Next base: position 84,411 of record JAJHZJ010000875.1, read on the forward strand.
CCTTTCTTTCCACTTATCCTCAAAAATCCATTAGGGAAAGGAAGAAAAAAACCTTTAAAATATTTATTTTTAGGCAAAATTTTATCTTCTGTCCTTTGAAATCTTGGTTGCTTATTATCATAATAAGTGCTATTAAGTCTTTCAAATTTGCTTAAATATTGTTCTTATTTTACAAGCTGTTCTCCTAGTTCTACTCAGTTTACTTTGCAACACTTCATTTGAGTGTCCCAACTTTTCTCTAATATTATCCATGTATGCATTTGATATGGTAATATGATATTATAATATTACGGTATGATGATATTCCATTACACTCATATACCAAAATCTGTTCAGGCATTCCCCAACTTATGGTCACTCCCAATTGGTTTGTAATTCTTTGCCATGACAGAAAAGATCTGTTATAATATTTTGTTTACCTATGGGTCTATTTCCACTTTCTTTTGATTTCTTTGGATTAAAAATCTGGAGGTGCCCTTGCTGAGTAAAATAATATGTATAATTTAGAAAGTTTTTGTCCAAAAGAGGCATATTAAATTTACACTCTTTCTCTTCAATATTAGAGGAGAAATAACACCTTCTTAATTGGGTTTTAATATAAATAAATGTCTCACTAATGGTGAGATGGCACCTAGAGAACTGACAAGAGTAGAGGTTGTGAAAACAACTTTCTAAGATGTGGGTGTATATATAAGTGTGCGACTTTGAAGGAGGTTGATTGGTGGACCTCAGTTTACATTAACATAGGGAACATCTGGGTATTTACAGGGGTTAAGACATATGATATTTACTTATGTGATTTATGTAAAGAATTTTGCAAGTCACACAGTACTATAAAAATATCAATTGTATATATGTATTTATCTTGTGACATATAATGGAAACAGGAAAAATAATTTAAATTTTGTGTATATAAATGATAAAGTTGCAACCAACTAATGTTCCTACCAGTATTAGCAATTGAGAGGCAAGAAAGTCACTGACTCATAGCCTTAACAGTGGAACTGTTTTCCCATGACATTACAAGTTCATCGAGTAACATATGTTAGTGTTTTCAGTAACCATAAAAAGCTGTAGAATACAACAATAACCAAAAAAGAATGGTTTCTCCAACATACTGGACAAGTTTTTGTTCACACTTTGCTAAAGAACTCCAATGAAGGCCCCCTAAGGCTTCAATTGTCTTGGAGCTGTTCATTCCATTTTAGGCAGCTCTGATTCTTAGGAAGATTATCTTTTTATTTTTTCCTCATTTTGAAATCAAATCTAAATGTGGTGATTTCAAATTTATACCTAATGCTCACAGCTTTACCTTTTCAAATCAAACAAAAATATTTCTAATTGTACTTCCATATGATATGAAACTCCAATTGGGCACTCCAGATCGGGTGTGGATTTTAATGTCATGTAAGACCTGGTTGGAATTAGAGATATTTAAAATGGAAGAAAGAAAAAATGGAAAGGATAGGACAGATGTCTTCAACCATATGAAAGCATGTAATATGGAAATGTGTTTTCTTCTTGGCCCTAGAGGGTAAAACTTTGAGACTTATGTGGAAGCTGGATCAATGGTATGTATCAATGTTTTTGTGTAGATGCATGTGTGCATATGGATGCACATGTGTATATATGGGCATGCATATATGTGTATATCTTCAGAATACATGACATATGAAAGTTAAATCCCAAATATATGACTTCACATAACACATTACAAAGGAACACTAACAACTAAATCTTTTTTAAATTATGGAAAGCTTCAATTTTCACAATAGCCTACGAAAAAGAGTTCTTATATAAGTATTACGAAATTTTCAATTAACGTCTCTTTACTTGGACCATTTCATCATATTTAATAAAATATCTTCTTTGAATATTGACAATATAATTTCTCAAGGGACAACTCTATTTTGGACTAATCACAGTTCATTTTCCTTATTAATAAAGATCTAATTCTGGGAATTCAACTTAGTCATTCTGTTGTTTCCTTCCTTCCTTCCTTCCTTCCTTCCTTCCTTCCTTCCTTCCTTCCTTCCTTCCTTCCTTCCTTCCTTCCTTCTTTCTTGCTTCCTATCTCTCTCTCTTTATCTCCCTCTGTCTACCTTTCTTTCCTTTTCCCTTTTTCTTTTTCCAACTGAAACATTTCAGTTTAATAGCTACAGATGGAGCTATGCCTTAAAAACAATCATGTATTTTTTATCTCAAAATATAACCCCTCCATTCTGTTTTATTCTTATGTGACCATGAACTGGAATATTGGGGGGGGGGGGTTAGTGATTATACTGTTATTAGAAAAAAGAAAGATGAAGTCTAAATAGTTTTGCTTATAAATATTTATTTGAGAGTTTAGATTTACAACATTATTTTTGCTTGCAAAGAACATTTTTAAAGAAATAAGTAATGAGACCAAAGATGGTAGATATGTTGATTAAATGTTATTTTCTGAGTATAAGGGAAAAATTAAAATAATTATAATGTACACCAGTATTATAAAAAAGAACATAAACCAATAAGAGCATTGGTCTACAGTTTTTCAGGCCATGTTTTGTTTGTTTGTTTGTTTTTAAGTTGAGCTATTTTTCGCTTTGATCTAAAGAGCTAGAAAAAAAAGTTTTCTTTTTGTTTCGTTTTCCTAATAAATATTCAGTTTTATTCAGTATACTGAGATATTTTTGGAAGTATGTAAAAGTAGTTCATATAGCCAAATTTAACTTTTCCCCTTCTTTCTTAGTAAAGATAGTGTGGGCTAGGTTTGTCTATTTCAGTGAGTGGAACATAAAAGAGAAAAGTTACAATTAATCTCCCCTTTTTTTTTTTTCTTTAAAAAAGTGATGATACTTTGAAAACTATTTATCATTGACATCAATTATGCTCAAGGGACAAATGTCAAATAAAGAAAATTCCATTTCTACAGTTATTTTTGCTAATGCCAGGACTAAAAACAAGATTTTTGACATTTTCTGGCACTCTGAAAAGTGCGCATATTATACAAAAAAGTTGGAATGAAAGAATATTAAACAAAAGTTCTTATACCATGGCATATATGACTCTTCTTCAGTAAGAGCTCTTGTAACAAGATCTTGGTTCTTCCCTTTCTCTTCTTGGACAATTCAAGAATACTCTCCCTCTTCTAGGTCCATGAAGAAGCAAAGTTTAAAACAAGAGAGCCCCCATGCTGCCTAGACCTGTCTGTCTTTTCTGACTAGGCTAGTTGTAGAAGGAATAATATTTGAATTTTGTTTCCTTGAGATTGTTCCCTTTAAATTAGATTAATTCTAAACCAAGTATCTTCAACTAGATATAAAGAGTGATGTCAGATGAGGTGTGACTGTCAATCTTTCAAGTAAGAAATGAAAAGTCATAATTAAGGCTAATTCTGTAAAGCTGAATTGCTAATTCTCCCCACATATCCCACAGTGTTCACCTTCAACAGCTCTAACTCAGTTGGAAAGGAGTTGAGTTGGTTTGTACTTTTGTAAATTCTACAAAGTTATTTCTAGACTGTCAACTGCCTTCACTCCACATTTTTTAAAATTCTTGTCATCTGCATAAGTTCATTATTTTTTATGATTCTTACCTACTTTATTTATATTTAATTTCACAGTTCCTTAGCTGGACTTTTCTTCTTTAACTTGCCTTCTGTAGTGTAAAGAACTTCAACAACTGTTTTTGTTTGTTTGTACTCAATAAGTCCATGTTCTGAAGTACATCAATCCTTTGATTCTGTACATGTTCAAAACATTAAAACTATTCATCACTTTTTCCACTCTCTCAGGCCACTTGCATCTGTTTCTTGAATACACTGAGCCATTCCAGTGCTCTACCAAGTATAATTCACTGAAACCATAACTCTCACTCTAATTCTCTCTCTAATTCTCTCTTATATGAAACCACATCCAACTCTCATACATTCCACTCACTCCTAACTATTAGTTCCATTTTAGGGCTATACTTTTATATCATTTTTACATAAGACTATAAGCCAGGCACTAAATGATTAAGGAAAATGGAGGGATTGCTTGAAAATAGAAAGAAACAGCAACATTAGGATGATATAAGGAAAATGTATCACAGATAGAGAATTGAAGGGAGCTTAGAGGATAAGCAGTTCAAACTTTTCTGAGGCCCAAAGATGGTAGAGGATATACTTTCAAATCCTGCCTTTGATAATTAATACCTGTGTGATTTGGGATGAGCCATTTAAACTCTCTGAGCCTGGTTTTCTTTCCCTTAAAACAGAGAAATTAAGGGGATTAGACTGAATGATCTTGAAGATCATTTCTAGCTCTAGATCTATTGTTGCTGTGTTTTGGTTCTGGGACTTTATTTATTCTCCATCCAATATCTGAAATAGCTTTCCTCCCTCTTTGTTTGTTTGTTTTTCTGATGAACTGATGTTCATAATTAATGTTGATTTCAATACATCCTCTATATTACTGTAAATCCTTCCATGAACAAAAGACATATTAAAATTCATAATTTTGTCTGTAATCCCCATTTTTGTTCCTCCTTTTATACTGAAAAAAACATTTATTTTTTTGCTTTCAGTAAGGTATATATGCACAGATATAGGTATAGATATAAAGTTACAAATATGTATGTGGGTATGAATACATCCATGCATATACACATAAACGCATGCATACCCACACACACAGAAAAATTATTTTTCTGGTTGTCCTGATCAGTTACAACTTTAATCCCTCAGTCTTTACAGTGTAGTATATTCTGTACCTCTCTGCTTCACTATTCAACAATATTGTGCTACTTGTGTCTGCAGCTTATCATCTTAATGAACTAGATATTCCATGAGATAAATCGTTGCTTTTTTATCTATATGTTATATATGTTTTTTGACTTCACACCAAGCACCAAAGTACCTTCCATTATGACTTGAGACTGAAACCTCTGCTATTTCTTACCTCACTTGACTTCCTCTAGATCAGGTGCTCTCTCTGCTTTCCTATTCTTATCTCTAGAATTTAGTATAGTATTTTACAGAGTAAGCACTTAAAAACTCCTTCCTTCTTTCTTTCCTTCCTTCTTTCCTTCTCACTCCCTCCCTTCGTTCCTTCCTTCCCTCCTTCCTTCCTTCCTTCCCTCTTTCCTTCCTTCCTTCTTCATTCCTTCCTTTTTTTCTCTTTTCCTCCACCCCCTCATGTCTTTTCCTTGAAAAATACTCAATATTTTTCTTTCAAAAACCATTTAAGTGTTATGTGATACCATGTCCAACACAAAGAAGTCAGAGGTTAACCAAAGAACAACAAGAAAGCAGTATACAATATTGTTCTCATATTGGACTTACTGTCTAGAAGACCTGTGTCCATATCCTGCTTCTGACATGTAACTATGTCTAAGAGTGGGTGGATTATCAGTTCTGATACAAAACAAAACAAAAACTAACTTTGGTTGATGTAGGTCAGCATCATTCATCTATTGTTTCTGATTTATTTTTATAGTCCGCGTAGATGCTACTAACTATTGACCTTGACATTTGAAACTGTGATGCATACTTTAATAGGGCCTCTATAAGAATAATCTGAATTGGGTCTTTTAATAGAAATTGTCATTCAATTGAAATAGCTGAATTGAGTGTGTGATTTTTATATCATGATGAAATACTTCAGTTGCAATGCTAGCAAGAGTTTAGAACTGTGTACTTTAAGAAGTACGTATCACATGGTATGTACTTAATAAATTCTTGGTAATTTTTATTTTAAAAGCTATGCCCACTGGAAATTATTTTGCACTATTAAATACTGATATGTACATGAGAGAGAAATGGTATAGCTCTTCTCCTAAAAGAGAGGTTTGAAAATGAGTTCAGTTAATATAATCATCTCTTCATAAATAATTATTCCTAAATAAAATCATTTATTTTTTATAAACTTAAGAACTATGTTGAAGAGAATTTCATAATGTTAAATCCTTTAAGGAGCCATGAAGCTTTCAGATAAAAATTTCAAATGTTTTAACTCTAAGAAAGTAAATATGTTGATAAACTCTCCCATATCTTATCTAGCAATACCTCATTCACTGTTGTGAATTTTTCCAAACATCTAAACCAAAGATTCCACTATTTATCTAAAAACATATGAAAAATTACTTTTACAACCTTATCTTTTAATAATTTATATTTCTTACTATCTTCCTTTTTGATAGTATCCATGTGCAAATAGGAACTGAGTTCGCAATGCATATCTAGTCTTATTAAAAGATACATTTCACTGTTCACATATTTGCATCTAAAAAAGGCTGTAATTTAAAATAAAAACAGTATGGCTACAATAATGATATATACATTTAAGAGGAAGGACAACTTTTAATTACAAACATTTTTGTTTATGTATTAAATATACCTTTAAATCAGCATATCCAGATGCATGTATATATAGAGAGATTTCACTATTAACACACACATATTCACTTAACATTTAAATTAATAAACACTTACCCCCTAAAAGGTAGAGAGATAAAAGGTAGATATACACATAAAAATACATTTGTACAAAGTATGAACCATCATGTCACTAGGGAGAGTGAGATGAATGGCACATACTGTAATAATACTTCATGCGATTGAATTGAGGCAGGTATAATGAAGTATTTCAATATTATCACGGAAATAATACTGACTTTGTAAACTCCTTCAGAGTACAGATTTTGTTTTCCTTTCAGTATTTATAACCCTGTTACTTATCTTATGTTATCTGACACCTTGTAACTAATGCTAAATAAATGCATCTTTATTTATTTAATAATTAATTTGCCTTCATTCATGTAATTAATTACTTATAACAGTGTTACCCTAGATTTAGTATATCTCACTTGCCCTCAGTTTCTTTGTAAAATGATTTAGGTGAACTATATTTTATTCCCTTCTGTTTCTAAACCCATAATTTTATGAAATGCCCAGTGTTAGATAGATCATATCTATGCAATCCATGTCTTGTCAAAGCAAATGACACAGTCAAGAACACTGATGTGGCTAGTTCTTAAAAAATCCTTTTCTATTTATATTAGTATTCTACTTTAGTTGCTATGAATGGGATAGAGCATTAGAAACCTTAAGGCAAATTAATCAATGGGCATTTAGGTATTATGGAGGCAAAGAGAAAATAAAAATTGATATCAAGCTGTTTTTAAGTTCATACAAATATAAGGCAATTTAATAAAACAACTTGTCAGAGTTTTGTAATGTTATAAACAATTTCTGAAGAATCAACTTTTGAAGAATCAACTTTTGGTAATTCCCAGCTCCCTTCCAGTTTCTCCCTCAAGATTATTTGGGATCTATTTCAATTTCTGTGAGAAAAAAATTAAAAAATAAAATATAAAATACCCCTTACACACATAATTTTATTGAGGCTAAAACCTCAATAAAAGTGGTAGTTAACTCTGATGATAAAATGTGCTCACTTTACATGAATTATCTCAATTCATAATCACTACTGTAGTAAATTATGTAGTACAGAATCCAAAGGAGTAGTCAATTGGATTCTACTCAGAAAATGATTTTTTGCTTGTTATTTTCTGACAATGATATATTACAGATGATGAAAGAAAAAACATGAAGATCTAGAACTTTTTTCCTCCTATTGGCCAGTTGCTAATGAAATGGGATCGTCATGAATCTTTCTTTCTTTTTCATGTGTTTTGGATATGCATGTTGGTGGTCCTTGAATAGCTGCCAGGACTCTTCCCTTCCCTTACGATGGATCAAGGATTCTCTGAGACATCACTCTTCCAAGATTTGACTGAACCATATAGTGGAAATGGTTCTGTACTCTTTATTTCTCTCTTCTTATATTTATTGGCATTTGAGAAGTCCCTGTACTTTCATGTTCAGTAGGTTGAAGAAAGTACTAACAGTTATATTCGTTAAAGTAATAAATGTGTACCTTAGAATCATTAATTGTTCTATTTTCATTAGGTGTCATTTTTTCATTAGATTTAATTGTCTGTCACTGAAGTAAACATTCCTTTATGGGCCAAAAAATCCCCATCTTTTTTGAGAGTAAAAGTATGTAGTTATTTAAATGGGTACAGTTCTTCAAGTACACTTAAAAAAATGCCAAAGTATGAAATTATCCAAATACCCCCAAAGATTTAGCAGAGTTGATAACTAATGGGATGAAATAGGAGTAGTTTTCATTCTAGCTTTGGTGAGATTCAATGGAATAAATTACTGATAGATAGATAGATAGATAGATAGATAGATAGATAGATAGATAGATAGATAGATAGATAGATAGACAGACAGACAGATATAAAATAGAATAAAATGAGGACTTAGGTACAAGGTTGGTTAACATTTGGATTTTTTTTCAAAACAAAAGCTACCTTTTTCAAGTGTCTCTAGAAAATGTCATTCTTTTTTCTTCTTCAATGGAATGGTCGCTGGATCTGTCCAACTTTTTAAAAATTAACCAGATGGAGAACTTTATAGAAATACAGACACATTCCCTTCAACCATCCTTCACATTTTTTTTTTTTTACCAAGAACAAGATTTGGCTTTCAGGATTATGTCCTAAGATATAATAATGCAGGGCTTTGCTGAGAACTATATGGCAGTAGTTATAATTTCATCATATTGACTAGAGGTCTAGACTTGAAAGGAACATGTATCGGTTAATGAAGAAAGGTCAAATGGGAGATTGATCTCTAGCTATAGATCATGGTATTCTTATCTTCATCTTCTTCATTCGCAGTGGATGACATGGATGAAAACATAGATGAGACATTTATCAAGTTTGTGGATTTTATTATGCCAGAAGACAACATAATAGAGATGGTAGAAGGAAGATAGAACAATAAAAGTACTATTCCTTTATGTGCCGAGAACACAAGGAAAAACAAAAATGGGGTTCCCGCCCTCAAAAAGCTCACTTTCTAGATTAGCAACGTAACAATGTAGTTGTTTAATGGTCTGTCTATCGTGTGTGACTCTTTGTGACGCCAATAGGGGTTTTTTGGCAAAAGTAATGGAGTGATTTGCTATTTCCTTCTCCAGCTAATTTTACAGATAAGGAAATTGAGGCAAACAGATTTAAGTTATTTACCCAGAATCATACATCTTGTATATGTGTGATGTGGGATTTGAACTTAGGAAGAATGGTCTTCCTGACTCCAGACCTGCACTCTATCCACTGTGCCATCTAGCTGCTCAACTTAATAATAGCTAACATTTATATAATCTTAACATTTTCTAGGCACTGTGATAAATACTTTAAAATTCTTACCTCATTTGATCCTCACAACAACCCTGGCTGCTAGGTGCTTTATTATCCTTATTTTATAATTGAGGAAACTGAAGCACACATAGGTGGAGCCTTTTTCCCAGGCTCACATCTATGAAGAATTTGAGATAAGATTTAAACCAGGTCTTCCCTACTCCAGGCCTGGAACTCTGTTTACATCTACCCACACACTCCCACAAACACCCTCTTCCACCTCCACACCCTTACGCAGTGAATGGAAGACTTTAGGAGTGGAAGGGAGAACTGAGAAAGACCTCCTGCAGAAAGTGAGAGTTGTACTGAGTCTTGTTGGAAAGTAGGAGCCAGAAAAGAAGAAGAATTCCAGGTATGTGAGATATCATAAAAAAGGCAGTGAGATAGGAGTTAGAATGTCATATATAAGAAACAACAAGAGCAAATCCCTGAACAAAAAATTACACAGAGGACTAGAAAAATAGAAGGGGTAAAGATTTAATGGACTTTAAAAGAAAAAGAGAAAACTTTATAGTTGATTCTAGAATAATTGGAGTTTATTGAGGGTGAATAGGATATAGTATGATCAGGCCAGAACTTTAGGTTAATGACTTTGATAGCTGAGCAGAGGATGGATTGGGAAAGACATTAGGGAGGAAACCAAAAGGGTATTGCAACCAGAAGATTACAAGCATGGGCAGCTGAGGGCCACAACAAGAATTTGAAATTTGTGAGAAAAGATATACATAAAATATTTTTGGGAAGACAGAAATGACAATGCTTCAGTCAAGACCAGACATATAAGTTAAATGGTAGTAAACAACTGAAGATGGCATCAGGATTATAAGCCTGGGTAACCAAGAGCATGGATGTCTCTTCAATAGTAACAGAGGAGTGGGACTTTCCAGAGCCAAGATGACAGAGGAAGTAGTAGTGTGCTGTCTCTCTCCATTCTCATCCTTAAACACCCATAAAGCAGCACCCCAGAACAGATCCTGCAATTTTAGAATCAGGGCAAAATTGGGATGGATGAGTCTTTTGATCCAGGAGACTTAGAACATTGGCACATAAGATCTGTATCACTCATAAAAGGGAAGGACAAGAAGCAACCCAGCAAGTTGGTGGCAGGCTTCAACTCAACAAAACAGTGAGAGATCCTGAGCTCCAGAACAAGGGAACAGGCAAATGTCAATACGAGGAACTTCCCAATATACTTTAGAACAACAAGGGGAACCAGCAGACTCTGGTTTGGAGAAAAATCATGTGTGCTTGCAGTCTCACAAGCAGATAGATATCCTCTAGTATGCTTCAGCAAAGCCCATGGTGGTCAAGCATCCTCCAGCAGCTTAACTTCCCTGTGCTTCAGTACAGCCCCAGAATAATGCAGAAAAATCCAACCTTGCCACAGCAAGTGTCAGACACTCACTAGGACCCCAGTTCAGCAACAGGTAATCTTATAAACACCTACAGCAATCCCTGGCTAGCTAAAGAAATTTAGGATAGTCTCTCTGATGCACCAACAGAATAACACAAATTTAAAAATCACAAAATAGGCAAAACGTTAAAAAAAAAAAGTACAATGACCATAGAGAAGTATAATGGTGACAGAGAAGGCCAAATCTTAAACTCAAAAGAGGACAATATTGTCAATATACTCAAATCCAAAACGCTAAAGGGGAATATGAAATGATCTTAAGTCCAAAAAGCCTTCTTGGAAGAGCTCAAGAAGCATTTTAAAAGTTAAATAAGAGTAAAAGAAAAATTGGGAAAAGAAATAAGTGGTATTCAAGAGAGAGTAAAGAGCTTACAAAAGGAAGGATAAAAAATGGAATGTAGAAAAGAGTTCCTTAAAAAAATACAACTGGCCAGATTTGGTGGGGTTGGGAATTCAATGAAGAAAAGAACTACTTAAAAATAAAATGGCAAAATGTAAAAGGATGTACAAAAGTCACTGAAGAGAAGTATTTATTTAAAAGTAAAATGGGCCAAAGAGAAAAGGAGGTACAAAAGATAGCTGAAGAAAACAATTCCTTGAAAACTAGAATTGGGGAAGTTGAAGCTAAAGAATCTATGAGCCATCAAGAATAATTCAAACAAAATCAGAAGAATGAAAAACATAGAATTTAAAATATCTCACTGGAAAAACAGCTGACCTGCAAAATAGAGCCAGTAGACATAATTTAAAAGTTATTTGAATACCTGAAAGATATCCAAAAAGTCTGGCTTGCATCTTACAAAAAATTATCAAGGAAAACTGCCTTGATATTCCAATACCAAAGAGTAAAATACTAATTTAAAAAGTCCACCAATCAACTCCTAAAAGAAAACCCAAACGTAAACTCCAGGGAGTGGCATACCCACATTCCAGAATCAAAGAGGAAGTATGGCAAGCAACCAGAAAGGGAAAATTTAAATATTGTGGAACCATAGTCAGGGTTATGTAGGACTTAGTACTTTCTACATTAGCATATTGCAAGGTTTATAATGATATTCCATAAGAAAAGGGAGTGAGACTTATAACCAAGAATAAACTAAATAGTAAAGTTGAAGATAATATTTTAGGGGGAAAGATGAGCATTTGATAATATGGGGCACTTCCAATCACTCATGATTAAAAAAAAAAAAAACTAAAACTGAACAGATAAGTCATTCTTCAAACACATGACTCAAGAAAAGTATAAAAAGGTAAATAGAAAAGAAAACATAAGAGTTTCAGATCAGCTGCTCAATTCCCCCAGGAGCTTTAGGCTAGGGTTCCAACAAGGGAAGCTGCTGCTGCCTGGGGGTGGGGCTGGGGCTAGACCACTGAGTTCCTCTCTCATCCACATGAAAGAACTTTCTCATTGACCTTTGAGGTTTTCTTTGGCGTTTATGACTTGAGGAATTTGGGACCCATAGCTGCTCCCAGTGGCCTTGAGGCCTGCTCCAGTCCTGTCTTTGTCATGGAATGCTCTATGCCTGTGCTGGGCTGCACTCTGCACCTACTCTGGGCTGCACCAGATAATCAGATCTGAAAAACAAAGAAAGCAGAAAACCAAATTATTAATATCAAAAATGAAAGGGGAAAATTTACCACCAATGAGGAGGAAATTAAAATTATGATTATGGGATATTTTACCCAACTGTATGCCAATAAATCTGACAATCTAAGTGAAACAGATGAATATTTACAAAAAAAAAATTACCCAGATTAATAGTAGAGTACAGAAAATATTTTAAAAGGCCATTTCAGAAAAAGAAGTGGAACAAGCCATCAATGAGCTATCTTAAAAAAAAAAAAAATCTGCAAGGCCAGATGTATTTACAAGTGAATTCTATCAAACATTTAAAGAACAATTAATTCCAATACTATGTAAACTATTTGGAAAAATAGGGAATAAAACTGTTCTATCAAATTATTTTTATGATAAAAATCTGATGGTGATACCTAAACTGGGAACAGCTAAAACAGAGGAAGAAAATTATAGACTAGTTTCCTTGATGAATATAGATACAAATATTTTAAATTAAGTATTAGCCAAGAGATTACAGAAATTTATCTTGAGCATGATCCATTATGACTAGGCATGAATTATACCAGGAATGTAGCATTGGTTAAATATTGAAAAAAACTATAAGTTATCATGTTAATAACAAAATCAAAAGAAATTATATGATTGTCCCAACAGATGCAGAAAAATTCTTTCACAAAACACAACACTCATTAATGTTGAAAACACTGGAGAACATAGGAATCAATGTAGTATTCCTTAAAATGATAAGTATCATCTATTTAAAACTATCAGCAAGCATTTTATGTAATGGGGATAAGGTAGTATCATTTTCAATAAGATCAGAAGTGAAACAACAGTGTCCTTTATCACCACTGTTATTCAATATCATACTAGAAGTGTTAGCTTTAGCTATAGAAGAAGAAAAGAAATTAAAGAAATTAGAATGGGCAAAGAGGGAATAAAGCTATCACTCTTTGAAGATAATATGATTTTATGCTTAAGAGAATCCTAGAGAATTAACAAAAATCTCCTTGAAATAATTAACAACTTTAGCAAAGTTGCAGCACATAAAATAAGTCCACATAAAGCATCAGAATTTCTCCATGTTACTAACAAATTCCAGCTGCAAGAGAGAGAAGTTCCATCTTGAGTACCTATAGACAATAGGAAATAGTTGTGAGTCTGCTTTCCAAGACAGATCCAGGAGCTATATGAACACAATTACAAAATCACAAATGAAATCAGATCTAAATAATTGGAAAAATATTGGTTGTTCATTGGTAGGCCAAGCTAATATAATAAAAATAACAATTCTACTTGAATTAATTTACTTATTCAGTGCCATATTTATCAAACTACCAAGTTATTTTTTTAATAAAAATTTATTTATTTAAGTTTTTACATTTATTCTCACAAAATTTTGGGTTCCAAATTTTCTCCCTTTTTATCCCCTCCCCCCACCCCAATGTACCAAGCATTCTAATTTTCCCTATCACCAATCTGCCCTCTCTTCTATCATCCCTCCCTTCTCTTGTCCCCATCTTCTCTTTTGTCCTGTAGGGCCAGATGACTTTCTATTACCCATTAACTGTATTCCTTATTTTCTAGTGGCAAGAACAATACTAGACAGTTGTTCCTAAAACTTTGAGTTCCAAATTCTCCTCATCCCTCCCTCCCCACCCGTTCCCTTTGGGAAGACAGGCAATTCAATATAGGCCATATCTGTGGAGTTTTGAAAATGACTTCGATAATAGTCATGTTGTGTAAGACTAACTGGTTTTCCCTCCATCCTATCATCCTGCCCCCCATTGTTTCTATTCTGTCTTTTGATCCTGTCCCTCCCCTAGTGTTGACTTCAAATTGCTCCCTCCTCCCATTGCCCTCCCTACCATCATCCCCCCCCCTTGCTTATCTCCTTCTCCCCCACTTTCCTGTATTGTAAGATAGGTTTTCATACCAAAATGAGTGTGCATTTTATTCCTTTCTTTAGTCGAATGTACTTCCCAGCCACCGGAGTTTTCGTCCCTGAAGCCTGCTCGGATCTGCTCCTCTGGGGCCGCGTGGCCAGGGCAGTACAGGGGTGGACTCCACTTTCCGGGGCACGACGGACCCCTGGGGACCTCTCTCCAGGGTACTCTGGAATGGAAATCTTTTCCACTGTGCTTCTGCGTGCTTTGTAGTGCTCCAGAATTTGTGGGGAGTTCTTCTAGCAACAAATATATGGGCTGTGGGTTCGGAGCTAGCATATGTGAGTCTTTCTACTCTGCCATCTTGGCTCCACCCCTCCAAGTTATTTTAAATAACTAGCAAAATAATGACACAATTCATCTGAAAGAACAAAAAGTCCAGAATATCAAGGGATTTAATGAGAAAAAATTCAAAGGAAGGTGGCCTAGCTATACCAAATGTTAAATTACATTATAAGGTAGCAATCATCAGAACTTTTGGTACTGGCTAAGAAATAGAGTGGTAATTTAGTGGAATAGGTTAGGTACACAAGGCAGAACAGCCAATGTCTATACTAATCTACTGTGTGATAAACCCGTAGACTTCAGCTTTTGTGATAAGAACTCACCATTTAACAAAACCTGCTGGGAAAACTGGAAAACAGTATGGCAGAGACTAGGCACAAACCAACATCTTACACCATATACCAAGAAAAGGTCAAAGTGGGTACACAATTTACAGATAAAGTTTGAAACCTTAAGGAAATTAGGAGAGCAAAGAATAATTAACTTTCAAATTCATGGAGAAAGGAAAAATTTAAGATCAAATAACAGTTGGAGAACATTATCAGATGCAAAATGGATAATTTTATTTTTCTTTTTGTGCAAAGTCAATGAAACCAAGATCAGAGAGGAAATAAAAAGCTAGGAAACAATTTTTGCAGCCAGTGTCTCTGAAAATGGTCTCATTTCTAAAATATATTGACAACTGAGTCAAATTCATAAGAATACAAGTCACTCTCCATTTGATAAAATGATAAAAGATATTAACAGGCAGTTTTCAGATGAAGATGTTAAAGCTATCTATAGTGATAGGAAAAAGTGGTCTATTTAAGTATTGATCAGATAAATGTAAATGAAAACAACTCTGAGGTAGCATATCACACATATCAGATTGCCTTACATGACAAAACAGGAAAATGATAAATGTTGGAGAAAATGTGGGAAAATTGGGACAGGTATTCATGGTTGGTGGAGTTGAGAATGTATCCAACCATTCTGGAGAACAATGCATAGCTCAAACAGCTGTAAAAGGGTTATAAAACTGTGCATATACAGAAATACCATTACTAGGTCTGTACCCCAGATAGATCATAAAAATTAGAAAAACACCTGCATATCCAAAAGGATTTATAGCATCTCTTTTTGTATTGTTAAAGAATTGGAAATTGAGGGGATGTCCATCAATTGGGAAATGGTCGAACAAGTTGTGGTATATGAATTTAATGGAATACTATTGCTCCATTAAAATAGTGAGCAGGTGGAGCCCAGGACAACTTGGAAAGACTTCCATGAACTGATGGTGAATGAAATGAGCAGAATCAGGAAAACATTGTGCACAGTAACTGTACCATTGTGTGATAACTGAGTTTGTTAGGCTTTGCTCTTCTGAACAATGCAATGATCTAAGACAATTCCAAAAGACTCATGAAGAAAAATTCTATCCACCTCCAGAAAGAGAACTATGGAGCCTGAATGCAAATCAAAGCACACTGTTTTCTCTTTCTTTTTTTGTTTTTTTTTTTGTTCGTTTGTTTTTCCTTTTCATAATTTTTCCCTTTTGTTCTGATTCTTTTTTCACAAGACAAATAATGTGGATATATGTTTAATATGATCATACATGTAAGAATTATATCACATTGCCTGTCATCTCAGTGAAGGGGAAGGGAAGGGGGGGAAATTGAGCAAGTGGTGAAAACTAAAAATAAATAAATTTTAAAAAATAACAGAGTAGGTAAGAAGAGGGATTTTAGAGGGAAAGATAATGAGTTCTATTTTGGACATGTTAATTTTATATGCATCCAGTGATCCAAGAAAGATTTGGCGATATCAGAATTAAGTTCATGAAAGAGGTATGACTGGATATAAAATTTTATTTTAACTACTTTTTTGCTTTAAACAGTATTTTCCCTACAATTACATATCAAGAACATTTTTAATATTCACTTTTTACAAGATCTGGATTCTAAATTTTTCTCCCTCCTTCCCTTTACTCCCCTATTCTGAAAATTGTAGGCAGTTTGATACAGTTTATGCTATCATGAAAATATATTTGCATATCTATCATAATTGTGAATAAAGAAATAGATAAAAAGGGAAAAATGCCACAAGAAAGAATAAAATAAGTAAAAAAAAAGTTTTGATTTGTAATCAGAGCCCATCAATTTTTCATTTGGATATTGGATAACATTTTCCTTCACAAATCATATGTATTTGTCTTGGACAATTTTGTCTCTGAGAAAAGCTGAGTCATTCATAGTTGATCATCGTACAATGTTGCTGATACTATGTATATACATTGTTATCCTGGTTCTGCACATTTCTCTTTGCATTAGTTTATTCAAGTCTTTCCAAGTTTTTCTTAAATGTACATGTTTTTTTTAATTTCTTATTGCATAATAGTATCCCATTACATTCATATACCACAGCTTATTCAGCCATTCCTCAAACGATGTGCATCACCTCAATTTGGATATAAAGATTTTAGGATTATGTGCTTAGAGATGATAAATGTGCCAACAGAACTTGATAAGATCACAAACTATAAAGTATAATGGGAAATGGAAATAAGGCAGATTTGTAGGGGATATTCCCAGTTAGTGGGATTGTCCTGGAAGAAATTTTAGTTGAGACTGAAAAGGAACTATCTTATCTGTAGAAGAAGTTAGAGAAAATTACAGTACCATGAAAAAGTAGAGAGGAAATTTTATCCAGGAAAAAAAAAAAGTTATCATAAACTTCAAAAACCTGAGAAAATTTAAGAAGTAAATGTTTTGGAGAAAAATGTCAGTAGACTTCTTAAGAGATAATTGGTAATTTAAAATAAAGCAATTTTTATTTATTGTATTTGGAAGTCAAATTGTAGAAGAAAAATGAGTGGAAATAACAAATGTAGGTGGCATTTTAAGACGTTTAGCCACTAAGGAGAGGAGAGATATAGGATGATAGCTAGCAAGGATGGTCAGATCAAATGACATATTTTTTTAAGGATAGGGGAGACATAAGCATGTTTATAGACAGAGAGACAGAGCAAATGCATAGTTTGAAGATGAATGAGAGAATGGGCATAAGAGAAATGGAAATCTACTAGATAAGGTAGGATGAAGTATGATCTCTTATGTATACAGAAAATTTCGCCTGAGTGAGAGATAAAAGGGAAGGTCATAATTTGTATGAAGAGCAACAATGTTACTCACAGATATGGTTTAATAAAACTTTATTGCTACTCACAAAGAGATCAGAACAGATATCAACAGAAGTAGCATAAATGTGCAAGCACCATTGCCCTAAAATAAATTAGACAGCATTTAAACCCTGGTTTGGACATATAGTGGGATGAATACCCTTGCTAAAGGAACAGAACTATGCAGAGCTTAAATATATAAAGGTTTTATACAAAGAACTAAATGGCACTAGCAGAAGACTACCACATCATCATCAGAGCAAGGCAGAGTATTAGCTTAGGTCAGTAAGATTAGGATAGTCTTTGAATTTCCTGATAATCAGAAAAGCATATGTGATAAGAATCCACAAGATATATTTTCATAAGAAATATTTCTGTCACAATGAGCATGCAGATGTAGGAGTGGGGGGTGGGAGAGATTAATAATTAGTCTCTAAGTTTGTTAGGGCTTAGCATACAAGAACCAGAACCTTTGTTGGGGAATGAGGCCAGATTAGTCAAACCAAGATTACCAGCTCATGCTCGAAAATGATAAAAGTGACTTCATGTAAGACATGAAAATGGTGGGGAAAGTGATACAGTGAGAGCAGAGAAAACATCTGAATGATAGGAGATAGAGAAGAGGAGGTGGAAGGCAAATGTCCTCCAATTTTCTGTTAGTGCAGGAGGCAAGATTCTCAGGAGAGAATATTAAGGAAAAGGTGCTATGGGATGCTTGAGAAGGTATGGAAACATTATGTCAAGGTTTTGATGAGTGAACAAAAGTTACATACAAAAAGAATATTATTAAGTGATACATGCAAATTCCTATATTTGGGTTCATAATATCAATTGCAAAAGAAGACAGTGGGGGCAACATGGTTAGAAAGAAGTTTATGGGAGAATCACCTTGAGATTTTTTGTGCACTTAAACAGCATAATTTAAGTGTGATGGAACAGACAAAAATATATTGGAACAGGTGATTAGTAGCTATTTGAATATAGTAATTTTGATGATGATAAATCAAATAGGTTATGACAATAATAATACATTTATATAATTTTTAAGATTTGTAAAGAATATTTCATATATTATCTGGTTTGACCCTTATAACAAACCTAAATCAATGTTATTACAGGCATTATATTGGCTGTTTTAAAGATAGGAAAACTAAAACTCAGAGGGGATAAGAGACTCATTTTCACATAGATTGTAAGTATCACCAGACACAGGATTGTACCTCACACTTTCCTTAATCCAAGTCTAGAACTCTATCTTTACATACCTTTCTGCATCATAAAGTCCCCAAAACTAACTTAATTTTTTTTTCTAGATTTTGTTGCATGGATTCAGGATTTTATATCTATATCTATATATCTATATATAATCATTCTATTAAAATGACTCAGAATTTGAGTTAGCTACTGTTGGGTACAGGAAGCGATTTATTTATTCAGTCATCTTAGTAGGAGAGCATTCTGAAGTAGAGTAACAATGAGGAGTTATTCATGTTAAATCACAAAATTGTACCAGGTCAAGATTAAGATAAGCAATATACTATTTACTGCTTAATGACAAATTTATTTGCTTGTAGCATTGGAATTTCAAATTGTAGATTTGTAATCAGGAAAGTCATAACTAAATGATCATGTGGTTCAATAATTTTTTTTTAAAAAGTGCATTCCTTTTGACCACTGCCTTCCCCAGAAAAGTGCATTCCTGTATAGTGCCTGTTTTTTTTTGTATTTACCAAACATTAGCATATTTTTCTCTGTTCTTTCCCTTTTCCCTCTCAGCTATTAGTCCTTTAATATTTCCTTTGTGAACTGCAAACATAGTACCAATCATTAGGACATTGAAAGTAACAATATAAGGGCATGTTGCATTTTAAATGTTAGATTAGGAAGATATTTTTATTTTTTTGGAAAACTTAGATATGAAATGACCAATTAATGTTGGGCTGGTGTCCTGCTATATATTCCACATATTTTACAAGAAGCAATTATTTAAGAAGATGGCACCATCAACATGTCTCAAAAGCACCTGTGAAATAGATGAAATAGAACTGTGAAAATATATAATCTCTGATATATGCATATAGGAACTCTAATATACACTTATTCCCCAATACATATATGAACTTCCCAAATAGCACGTGAGGAAAGAATGCATGGCATTCTTTTATGTGATCATAAGTGGTGGTACAATCTGGCATTTTCTAAACTTAGGCTGGAAGCTAGAGGTTTTAAATCACTGTAAATTTACTTACATCATTTCCTCAGCAGATGCTAGGCAGAAGAGTTATCTATGTATAGCTGAGGAGGCAAGTACTTTGAAAAGAGTGAGAGATTGTTCAGATACGAATTCCTCAGTCTTTTTCCGAGACTGATTCTTCTCTTTTTGCCAAATGTTGTTCAGTACGGTTCATGAAAAAGTTATTTTTTTCTAAAATTCTCTTAAGTTGACATTTTTTGTCACCAAAACTTCATGTACTGGGAAAAGATTTTGAGATGGAAAAAGAAAAACCTAGTTGCCCAGGAACATTGTATGGCATATAATTTTAGAATTAGAAAGAATTCAGAAATTATCTAATTTAACTCTCACTTTTCAGATGAGAAAACTATGAGGTTTACATGACTTTTGAGATTTGCCCAGCATCCTTCATCTAGTGGCTAGAATGTCCTTCTCCAGGCTGTTTTATATTACATTCTTCAATGCTAAGTATAAATAATCATCTGGTATCTCTGTCTGATTCTCTATTCCAAGAGGCAAATTTTCAGTGAGACTTGGCTTCAGAATCAAAAACAACTGGATTCAAGTCTTATATCTGACACATACTACCTAGAGAGACCTGGAGAAGTCAGTAAACTTTTCAGTGGCCCCAGGATAATTAAGACAATGAATTTCTGCACAAGTGCGAATCTACATATTCAGAAGAAACCATCTCACCAGGGGAATTCTTCATTCTACACTGGGCCATATTTAAAAAGTATTCGGATTGATTGCTTCTTCCAGGACTCTCATTCTTCATCACTTGCCTAGACCCAATATCACCTGAATACCACAGTGAGAAATCAGTTTAGGATTTTAGTGAAGGCACTATATGTGAAACAAAGGACACTGAAAACCATATTTTATGCATTCCTGTTAATACTTTTAGATATATATATATATATTTATATTAATATTATTACATATATTGTTATATATACATACATACATACATACACACATATACATACAAATGTATATATTTAAATTTCCCTTCAAGAAAGGGACTGATGAGTATATTATAAAACCAGTAAGTTTTTCCTGTAAGATTGATATGTAAAAAAAAAAATCCTCACTGAAAAAAAAAAATATATATATATATATATATGTATTTGAACAGTAGGTCGATTTTATTTTCCACTTTTATACATATTTTAATGTTACTATATAATGTGAATAATTTGAAATCTCAATGATAAATCCCTTTCATATCACCATTTCAACTTAATGTTTCTTTGTTTTAATTTTTCCTAATATTTTGGATACAAAACTGTGATGGGTCTTACCTTGGATATATTAGTGATCAACCTCATCCTCCCCAAATACTCAGGTCACCTGAAGGGCCAGGTCCAGTCATATGTGGCAGAGAGAAGGGGAAATACATCTTATCATGTCTCTTGGAATGTCTCCTGAAATGTCTTCAACTCATTTTCAGAGTAACTAAACAAGGTGGAAAGTGAAAATGATTAACCAGTGCTTACTGAGTCAATTTGTTTCTCGGGAGCTTTTTTTTTGGGGGGGGGGATATCTTGAAAAGACATAAAGGATTTTTATCTCCTACATCAATGTTCCACATATAGCAAGAACCCTCACCTAAAAGCATAAATGCATTTCTCCTAGCTAAAGCAGTTCTCAAAAACAATTTAGTGGACAAGGAGGATGTGCTTGCACAAAATCAGGGATATTCTTTGGTCTTCACAGTTAGCCCACATCTCCCATATCCACGAAGTTCCATATTAAAGTGCCAAGGTCAGTATGTCTTCATTCCTAGGTTTGAGAAGAGGGGGAATACTTACCATGCCCCACCATTGCAAGAATTCCCCCTCCCCCCTTTCCAACTCTCTGTTTTGGTTCTCTTCCCAGTTAGTTAGTAAGTTAGAATGTAAGGTTTTTGAGGGCAGTTATTGCCCTATATATTTAGGTGAGTGCCTGATGCACAGTAAGTGCTTAAACTTTTTTTTTTTTTTAGCTTACTGACAAATTTCAGGGATATTATTGCTGTCTCTCAATCCCAACTCCCAATGATGCAATGTCCAACACACTATTTTGTTTGTCGGTATTTTAAGGTGGCAGGATCGGGAAGAGAAACATTTTACAGACCAGTAGCATTTATTGTTATTGGGAGTGGGACAATAGGGATCTGATTTGTTTCCAGTTCAGTAGAAAGAGAATATTATTTAAAGTCTTATGTTGAAATCTAACCTATACTAGTAACTAGTGTATTACATAGACAAGTCGTTTCAATTTTCTATCCATTTTCCAATGTGTATCACATTTGAAATTTTCACCTTCCTCGCAGAGACATCTGATAATCAGAACCCTTAGCTCTAATCTTAAAAGTCACCTCCCACACAGGTCTTTTCTTATTGCCCTCCATTCTGCCTAATCATTTCAAAATTGTTTTATATTTACGGGACAAACCCTGCTGGCTGGTCTCTAAAAGTCCTGCCCTTTGTATTTTTCTAGGTTTGAGAAGGGAAACTAACTCGAGATCAGCCTTTAGAAAAGGGGTGTGTAGGGGGAAGTTTTCATGATATCCCTGTGGGGCAGGAGGTGGGAAGGGGAGTTCTTGTAGACAAAAAGGTATTAAGAAGGGAGATAACGACAATTGTCCCCTGACACTGGTGCGGGTACAGTCGCATCTGGTGCCCACAGCACATTCAGTTTCTTTGTGTATGAGAAGCTGGAAGCTTCACATTATGGTGTGCCCATCTCAGGTCCTGGCCCCCAAAGCAGAAGCCGAGAGAAGAGTAAGTCAGGTGAGCAAGGAAGTGAAGAGAGGGAGGACCCTCCACTGCCCTAGGCTTATTTCTCTTTGTATTTTTTTTCTGTTGAAGTATACCCTTGCTAGTTTTAATATTATTTCTCATAAATATCCATGGTTGATGTTGTACTTGGTTTATTGGGTGTCTCTTTGTGGCATTAATGTGTAACAGGAGCCAAGAAGAAGCGAAGGATTTCTTTTTTTTCTTGAACAGAAATGGGAGCTCAGCACTCATTTAACCCATGGTTAGTTAGGGCTCTGTATCGGAGCCTTAAGCCTGAGCTATATCTAAGTGCAGAATGACTATAAATTTGAGGCCTATTAAAAACAAATCTTTCATAGATGCAAGACAAAACTACATTTAACTCTGTATATATTTTGAATTTGCTTAATCTATATACATGCTGTTTTTCCCTAATAAAAGATAATCTCCTTGTGAAAAGGGGCTTGTCTTAACATTAGTAACACATAACATAGGGGTTGAAAGTTATTTAGAATTTATTAAGTTTTTGTGGAACTGGTGAAATTTAATTCAACTCAGTTGTATCATCACAGAATCATAGAATTCGACAGGTGGAAGGGATTTCTACAGCAGTGTAGGACAACTTGTATAAAAAAAAAATTCCAAACTATCTTGCATCTCACAGGTGGTCATACAGCCTTTGCTTAAAGACCTTCATATACAGTGGAGCCATAATCTCTTGAAGCAAGACTAAATTTTTGCCTTGGCAAACATTTTTTCTTGATAAAGTCACAACTAACTATTTGTGATTCCTATCTATCTATCACTCTGGTTCTCACCATATGGGGCAAATAGAATCAATCTAATTATTTTCATAGGAAATATTATATAATCTATACATATATATGTACATATACCTAAACAATATAAATAAAAACAAATTTAAATATAATTAAAACATATAATAACCCTAAAGTTATTCATTTTAGGACTTATTTCCCTAATAATTTTTATTTTTCCAGTTTAAACATCCTTAGTTATTTTAAGTTGACATAGTTAGATCAGTGTCATGGAATCCAGCCTGGATCTTTTTGATGACAAAATTTTTACAGGATTAAACCTTTTTTCACTTTAAAATTGTTTTAAAAGTAACTTGAACATCCATAATGTAAAGAAGAGAGCACTATATTAGGAGTTCCAAAATTTGTGTTCTTGTCTAGAATCTATCACTTTACTTAATATGTAAAGTTGGATAAGTTATTTAACCATTTTACTCATCTGTAAAGTATGTCTACCTCACAACACTGTTGTGATGAGCTCTTACTCTCTCAACACAATTGCAAAAATATAAATATTCATACACATACATATGCAAATATGTGTGTGTATGTGTGTACATGGCATATATCTAATTTGCTAACCATAAAGATTCTGTGTGCAGTTAGATGGCACAATGGCTATAGTACTGTATCTAGAGTTAGAAAGACCTGAGTTCAAATTTGATCTCAGATATTTTCTAGCTGTATAACCCTATACCCTATCAAGGCACTCGTTCACCTCAGTTTCATCATCTGTAAAAAATTGTAGTACAGAAAGAAAGAAATGGCAAACCACTCCTGTATCTTTGCCAAGAAAAGCTCAACAGGGGTCATGAAGGGTTATATACAATGGAAAAATGACTAAACAACAAAGATCCTTAGAAATCATGTGCACATATATATGTGTGTATGTATACACACATATATATTCATATATGAATATATATATAATTCATATATGAATACATAGAGACATGGAGGAATAAAGACAGAGAGATTGATTTGTCAGAACCTGCATCCTTAGGATATCAACAGTTATGCTTTGTGTGATTGTGCTGTCAAGAACTAATAAAAGGGCATGGGTGAAAGTTATGTAAGATAGCCAGAGTGGCTGAATTGTCGCTGGCTTCACTAAAAGGAATTTATTGTTGAGTCATGCAGTTGTACACAACTCTTTGTGAACATATTTGGGGTTTACTTAGCAAAGATATTGGATGGGTTTTCCATTTTCTTCTCCAGCTCATTTTACAGATGAGGAACTGAGATTAAACAGGGTTAAGTAACTTGTCCATCATCACACAGCTCGTGAAGGATCTATAAGGTCAGACTTTAACTCAGGAAGGTGATTCTTCCTGATTCCTGTTCTGGTACTCCATCCACTCTGCCACTAGAAGAAATTAATACATCGATAAGATCACCATTCTATCCTGATATTGGGAAGAGCTTTTCGTATAGAAACTCTCTTTTACTACAGCAGATCCACAACTTATTTCTGGCAATAAAATAAAATTGCCTAGGAAAGGGAGAAGGGAAGTGATATTTGACAGAAGTCTAATACTTATTAATGTCTAAATGAAGGACTTGAAATCAGGCATTCCTACATGCCTTCCTAAATTCCCTGACTACTACGCCAAGGTATCTTTCATATCTATATCAATCTTTACCTATATCTAAAGCCTCATATATATATATATATACATATATATGTATATATATATATGCATATGGAAATCTGTAGAAAGAATTGTGACTCTAGAATCAGAAGACTGTTTCAAATTCCATTTCTGACACTAGCTATGTGATCTTATGTAAGTCACTTGACTTTCTTGTGCCTCAGTTTCCTTGTATACAAATAAGGAGGTTGGACTAAGTCCTTGAGCTCTCTTCTAGCTCTAGTTCTAATGTGTTGTCATTACATATGGTATTATAATATGGCATTATATTATATTAGATGTACAGCATTATTAATGGTATTTGACATTTTAATGAAGTATTTTTTCTTCCTTCTCACTGTGTAAGGGGCCCCATCTGATTAAGTAGAAACATGTTTGTGGAGAAAGCCTAGAATTCGAGCATCTGCTGTACAAGATACAAATCAATTGTTGAAATATAGGCTATATATATATATATATATTATATATGTATATACATATATACACAGCATAATAAATAAATTTATATGTTAAGGTGAGTATATGACATTTAATTCTGACAGATTGACAAACAACATATTAAGTAGAGATAAAATGCAAAAAGTAACAATTTGTTGTAATACATAAAATATTGTTACAAAGCAAAGACCATCTCTCAGTAAATGACTCTCATGGTTCTAAATTATACACATAAAAGGTGCTGCAAAATTTAAGAGAGCCCCGATGTGAAATCTCAACTATAGCTTTCTTTTCTCACTGTATCTGATCAACTGGTTTATGAAGGAGGGAGCATTAACTTTGTAATAGTAAAACAGAATTCAGAGAGAAAAAAAGCTACATTTACGCTTGATGCCCACAATAATGCTACTTTTCACCCTAGTTTGTCAAAATATTTTGCAAAATTTTCTTAAACCATAGAAAACTGTCAAGGAAAGAAAAGTGCAGAAGACAATTCAAATAGGCAAGAATGAGGAGTAAATGGAAAGGATGACATTACAGACACATTCTTCAGAAAATTTCAGTACCTTACTACTGTCTATTATAGCAAGAATCTCAGGATAAAAAGGACCATTAGAACTTACAAATTTTTGAGGGTCTTTTTTTTACAGTATTTTTATATAGAAAAATTTTGAATGATTATTTTTCCAATACATGTTAGATTGCAAAATGTAAAGGAAAATATCACAGTTTTATATAGAAAATAGGATCCCCCCATTGGTGGACCTTTAAGTGTTTATCTAGCCATTTGTGTTGAGATAACCCATATCATTTTTATCCTTCTCCTGAAAAGTGTATTCCATTCACTGTACTGCTTTGAATTTTTTTTAACAGTTTAGTAAGACAGATAAAATATAAAGGTACATGAGAATGATTAAAGCACCCACAATTTAATCTGGCAGCAAGCAAAACTGTTCAGGCTAAGAAGATTACTTACACTTAGTTCTTTGATCAGAGTGCAGATGATATCTCTATCACGTGCTAGTTCCCTCCCCTGCAATCATTATAAGCTAGGAGAAAAGGACAGCAACAAAAAAAGAAAAAGTTGCTGATGATCTGTTTGCTCATGTATTTTCATACAGATTTCATTTCCACCCTCCTCCACCCCCACCATCTCCATAAATCAGTGAAAACTTTTTTAATATGGTTGATGTAAGTTTATCAGTATTGTAATAGTCTCAGAACCAGGAATCTCCATTAGGCAGAGAAATTTGGAAGTCTCCTTATAATTCTTTGTAAGTTCATTCTATCTTTTCTCTACAGATTTCTCAACATATTGTGTAGAGAGAAAAAAACATTTATATGAGGCATTACCCCTGTTGTGGTTGATCTTACACTTGAATAGAACACACCTAAGATACAGGTGATTTCAATGCACTATTAAATCATTATCTTATTTATTGTTATTGGTTTAATACAACTTAAATTCATTATCAAAGCATACAACCCATAGCTATGTCAATTTAAATGGAGGAAAGTATATTAATGACAAAGATAAGACAAGACTTCAAAGCAGGAGTTGAATTTATATTAGAAATAGTAATTCCACATGTAAAAATGCAAAAGAAAGGGAATCAAAGATAGATAAGCATGCATGTGAGAATGAACAGGTATATTAATTAACAATTGAATAAAAAAGCATTTATTAATGTATGTTCAGGTACTGTTCTATATTCAGGAGGCACAAACACAAAAGAGAAACAGTCCTTGCCCTCTAGTAGATTGTATTCCATTGGTGAGTGCTTTGTGTCTATGGAAGGGAATTTTGATCTGGTAACTCAGAGGGATGAGGAATGGAGCAATAGAAGTTATCATGAACATTTCAGAAACAATGGCAATATTGTATAGCTTACTGTTTTCAGAGCAAAAGTTAGAAAGCAGAAGTGGGAGTAGACTCTAAATATATGATAGAAGGCCAGATGGGCAATGGGTTGATGGCAGGATACATTGTTAAGTATGGTCTGGGGTGAGCAAAATAGAGCAGGTTAGTCAAGTTTGCACTCCTTCACCAAGGAGGACTCTTCTGCCTCAAGGCAGAGATAAAAAAAAAAAAGTCTAGTTGTTTGATTTGTAGTTTTTGGTGGGATGTAGTATAATATATGATTGTAAAGGCACACTAGCAGAAAGAGAAGGAAGAAATCAGGATGAGAAAAGAACAGGGAATAGAAGATGTAAAAATGGGCAGTATAGAGGGGGAGAAATCAAAAAGAGCTGGTAAGAAAAATAAAAGGGAAAGAGAAGAAATAGTGGAAAGAATACAGAGTAAGTTTAAGCGACATTTAATGACTGTCTCATACCATTACACTCTAAGGTCCAATAAAACATTGAAAATAATAGCATATGTAGATTTTTGGTTTGTTTTATATCACTTACTTAAGTGTTTGCACTGCAGTTAAAGTTGGGTAATGGAAAATGAAATGGCAAGCTTTGTTCACTCTATTTAGTTTACGGATAATAAATTTATATTCACAAGTCCAAATATGAATCAGTTAAACTACATCATTTGTATATAAATCATTATTTTACTGTGTACATGACCTCATCATTGCAAAAGTACAACAATGCCTTCTTTTCCATGATTTTAGTTGTACAAGTACTTCAAATGACAAATCTTCGCATTTCTACCACCACATCATCTCTTTTATCAACTTCATTGTTTTTTTACTCACCCTGCTCCAAAAATATTTCAGGTCCTGTTCACAAACTCACTTATTTTATTGCAGTGGCCTCTTAATGGATTTCTTAGCTTTTCTCCTACTTTCCATCCATTTAACCCTCATACTGTGATTAAAGTAATTTTCCTTAAGTGCAGATCTTACTATGTCCCTCCTCTACTCCCCCTATTTCCTCTTGGCCCAAAAATAATCTCCACAGTTTACTTTTTAAAATCCTTACAACCTCATTCTAATGTATCTTTCCAACTTCATTTTGTATTTTTCCTCCTGGTACAATCCGGGATTTAGCCCAACTGTTCTCCCTCTTTTAAGCACACAACTCTGCAATTTCCATTTACCACAATTTTGTACTTCTTTCCCTCATCAACTCTGTATATTTGTGTGTGCATTAGTGTGTGTTTGTGTCTGTGTCTGTGTATATTCTAGTCTTGTAGTCATTTTAAGCTTATAATTATACATTTCTTGTCCCCAGCCCTCTGTTTCATAATATCCCTCCATTCCTTCCATGTGGAGCTCAAGTAACAGCTTCTCTGTAAACTTTGCTGGGTACCTCAAATTCAAGTGCCCTCCTCAAAATTATTGATACCTTTAACTAGTTTGCATATAGTTATACTTCATATACTTATACATGTGCTTGTCCTTTTCTTTGCTAGATGTAAGCTCTTTGAGAGTAAAGATAGTCTTCATATATTATAAAACACTTAACACTTAACAGAGTACCTGACAGGTGCGTCTGGGTAGCTTGGTGGCATAAAGGATATAGTGCCAGACCTGGAGTCAGGAAGACTCATTTTCCTGAGTTCAAATCTGCCCTCACACTCTTACCTAACAGTGTGACCCTGGGCCAATTACTTTAGTTTTGTATCATTAAAATGAGCTCAAGATAGAAATGACAAACCACTCTAGTGTCTTTACCAAGAAAACCCCAAATACTGTCCCAAAGGGTCAAACACGATTGAAAGGCCTGAGCAGCAACAAAACTTAATGACTGATTGATTCTGTAATACTATGAGTAATATCTATTCAAGTTTCTTGAAGCTTCCTCTGGGTCTTTTATGGTTTTGGTCTTTGTTTTGTTTTTGCCGGTTATTTTACTGATGTTATTGCCAAATAATCAAACAGTCCATCCTTTCTTCCTGCCCCTCTCTCTTTCTTATTATTTCTAGTTCTTGCCTACCACAACCTCTGCATCTATTGGATTTTACTGTTTCTTGAAGCTTTATTTCTGTTTTATTTGAATGAGGTTTACTTACCGGTGGAAAATTTCAAGGTCAAAGGATATTGAAAAGGCTAACAGTGACATTTAATGACATTTCTGGAATAATTCCAAATTGCTATTGAGAACAGATGAACTAATTCCTAGCTCTACCCATAGTGTGTGTAATATTTTCTTTTCCCATAGCTCTGTCAATTTGGAATCATCAACTCTTGCCATTTTTTTTTGTCATTTTTACCAATTTGTGGGTGGTAAGGAAAAATCTAAATGTTGTTCTGATTTGTATTTCCTATAATGTATTTGAAACATGTGGCAATTTATAATTTGAAATTTTAATTGTGAAACATTGTTTCACATACTTTGAACATTTATTTATTTGGGTAATTGCTCTTCAGTGTTTTATGGATAGTAGATAGATGGAAAGATAGATAGATAATTCCCCATACATCAAAATTTGCTAGTGATAGTTGAAGCACATAATTTTCCCACTATCCCCTCTCTTGTATTTACCTTGTTTGCTTGACTTATGCAAAATATTTCTTAAAATTCCATATAATAAAAATTTTCTATTTTATCCATTTTCTTCTATCATTTTTGAGTCATAATTATTATCCCCTTTGCTATAATTGTGAAAGGAGTTATCTCACTTAATATGTTGATATATGTATCCATTAGTATTAATAATGCTTATGTATACATGTGTATCTATATAGAAACATGTATAAAGTATATACAGCATGAATATATGCAAATGCATAAATACACATGTGTGTTATATAATCTCATAGCCATTTTGGACTTATATATGTTGTAAGTTGTTGATTAAATCTAATTCTATTAAATTGACCTCTAGTTTTCCTAGAACTTCTTGGCCTAGAATTGGTACTTTTGATGCTAATGGGTCATCTTGCCTTTATCAAATACTTAATAACTATTTTCAGTGGTTAGCACTTCATTTAATCTTCTTTGTTTCGTTGTTATTTAGTCATTATCAAAGTTTTGTTGACTACTGGCTCATAATTTGCATGTAATTTATGCATGTAAATTATACATATACATAATGTAGAAATATGCATGTTTATTTATGAATTTATTACATGTAAAGATAATTTACATGTAATTTTTACATGTAATTGGAAAAAATAAAACAAAATTTTAGTCTGTAATTAAAAATAAATAATTATTTAAAATTAAACAATTATAACAGTTGCTGTTGTGACTTCTGGAATATCTGTAGTGCTTTTCAAGCTACAAATATCAAGAGGGCATAATTTTATTGACATTAATCAGGCAGGAAAAGAAAGTACCAAAGACAGTGCTGTTTTCAGATCGTTTAAGAATGGCACAATTAGATGCGCACTGCAAAAATAAGTGTAAAATTTAGAGACATATTCTGTTTTTCACACATCCATTAAAATATAGTAAAGTCCTTGCCATATTCATTTCTACAACTGAACCATTATCATCTGCCTGGAATCACAGAAATTTTTTAATGTGTTAAAATAAAAATGTGTTCATAATGCTCAGCTTTTAAGATTTCAATTAACAAGTGTTAATTGGCATCTAAAATGAGGAAGCAGGTCCAAAAAATGTATAAGGACTTAGGAATAGAAAAGAACTGGATGATACAAACAAATGAACAGGATTATTTAAAAGTAGGGAATATAAAGGAGAGTAAACAGGGGGAAATAGAAATAAAAGAAAGAAGATTAGAAGGAAACACGTTGTGAGTGAAGTAAAGAGGAAGGGACACAGATGGAAGAAAAGCTGAAGAAAGGAAGGGGGAGACAGAAGAGAAAGAGGGAGAGAAGACTTAATAACATAATCTAAAAATTAAATGTGATAGGCATCTTAAGATAAGGGAGAAGAAAGCTTGCAATTATATTCAAACGCAAATACTTGATGTCCTCTTTTCAGATTGTCAATTTCAAATTACCACTTCGGGTGAATTTTTTGTCCCTACTTTAAAATTTGTAATTCATGATATGTAAATTTGTTTTTTTATTTAATATTTATTTTCTGTCTACAAATTCATCATGTATAAGAAAATGATGTTAAGTTTACTTTCTTCTTTTTCCTTTACAACTTTTTTTATTTTAA
Organism: Bettongia penicillata ogilbyi; assembly: GCA_023548195.1. Classification (NCBI taxonomy): domain Eukaryota; kingdom Metazoa; phylum Chordata; class Mammalia; order Diprotodontia; family Potoroidae; genus Bettongia; species Bettongia penicillata. The sequence continues at coordinate 115,962 of JAJHZJ010000875.1, forward strand.
TGAAGTTAAGACTGATAATGTCCACTCAAAATCCATTTTATAGAACAGAAAGTCAAAAGAAATTTCTGTTATGTAGATTCCTTTATTAATTTCTAAATGAAAATATGGATGACTTTTTTTAAATATTAAAATGGTACATCTTTTTTTGGGAAGCACCTTTGAAGTTAGACATTACTATCATAGAAAATGTTCCCAACACTTAAAAAATTAACAGAAAGATTAAAAGAAAGTGGAGGAGTGCAATCAGTCCTTATCCTCAGTGGTAGGGACTCACTTTCTAAGGAGAAGGCAACATGAAAATAACTAAGTTCATACAATATATTTAAAGAGATGATGGAAGGAATCTCAGAGGCAAATCACTTCAACTTCTTTATTTATGGTCCTCATTTGGTCCAGACCATCCAGTTTTGTTTTGTTTTGTTTTTCTCAAAATGTCTTCCTTTTCTCACTGAAAATTTTAGTCTAGGAATAAAACAAGGGCATATGAGAATTTAAAGGAATATGAAAATTGTTTACAACGCTCTTTTTAGCAGATTTCATCATCAATAGCCCTGAAATTCACAGCCTCTGAATGTCATGCATGTACATATATTTATTTTAAAAAAATAGCCTAGGAGGAAAAAGACTGCATCTTGAACACAAGAATTCAGCACAATGAAAATAAATAATGTTATATAATTTGCATTAGAATGGAAAATGCAAGTCTTTGAACATAAGACTCCCAGTGGTAGGGTGTCAGTTTCACAGTACTGTCAAACACCAGTCAAACAAGACAAGACAGTGAGGTGCCAGGCACTGTGTTAAATCATCTTGGAAATAATGGAAGTATAAAGAAAGACAGTTGGTGCTCTCCAGGAGAGTACATTATATGGAGCTGAAAAAGGAGAGTGGAGCTATTCTGATCATGGTATTAAAGTCCAGAAATTTTGAAGCAGAGACAAGAAGGGAATGAAAGCTGGGCAGTCTGGGTCTCTCCCCAACATGGAGACCATGAGAGATATTTACCAATAGGAGAAATGGGGTGACATGGAGGAGGGAGAAGGATGAAAATGAGGAGACCCAAAGTATTAAAGGAATTTCTAGGGTGAGACTGTAGCTGAGAAATAATGGCATGGTTGGGAAAGTCAGGAGGTGAGCACATTTCAAGAGATCTAAAAAAAGTCAGAAATTAAAAGAAATGTAAAGCAAGACAAAACATTTCACCATGGATTTGTAATCTGGAAGCTGTGAATGTTAACAACTACATTTCAATAACTGGTTTCTTTTGTAACTCTATATTTCATTTAATCCTTAAAATATTCTAGGAAGATCTTAAATAAGTGTAGCAAGACTGGCATTGATAACACGTAAGACTGAGTTAAACCACTGATAACATTCCATGTGTGTTCCTAAAAAAAAAAAAAAACCAGAAACTAAAAAACCTACTTTTATGTAATTCTTACATGCCCTGCTTTTTGGAGAATATCAGCCATTTTCTGATCTTAAAAGATAAACATGAGCTCATTGGAATGCCCCAATTTTGACAATATGATTCTTAAAATCTCCTGAGAAGTTATGTTGTTTTCACCTTGAAGTGAAACTCACTATTTACCTGTGACTTAGATTTTAATGTAGTATTTTCATTTCTTCTCTCTGAAGTCCTTAGTTGAAAGCTCTGATTTTTTTTCCTTCAGAGCATTGCTGTTTTCACCCCATAGGTGTTGAGGAGACACCAGCATTAGAAAGATGGAATTTATCTCTTTGAGCTCTGAAATTTTATGTTTGCCATGGTACAACACTCCAGGACATCATAATTTCACTTTTCATTTTTACTGTTTGGAATCTAATTCTGTTAGGCACTTTAGGGAGAATCCTTTTGTTCATTGGTTAGTGCTTCCCTGGATGAACCACAAAGTCTTACTCAGTCAACAGTTATTTAAATATTTATTATGGTTTAGATGTCCAAAAGTTAGTAATGTGGAGCTGGACTTCAGGAGAGTGGCTACAGCTCAATATATAACTAAGGTATTCATTTTATAGAGATGATAATTGAAGCTATCAGATCTAATGAGATCTCAAATGAGAAAATATAAATGAAAAGGGAAGAGGACCTATGTCAGAGTCTTTGGAGATATCCATAGCATAAATGAAAAAGTTATCAAAGGAAATAAAAAAGAAATAGGATAAAAAGCTGTTTAAAAACTCTTCATAGCAGTAGGGACGTTATCTTGCATTTTGGAAGACTGTTTCAAAACACATGTACTAACAGGATCCACAATGCTAAAAATGCACTGAGCATCACTTAAGTGATAGATTGATTTCCAAAAACCATCCCAGTTAAATATGGAAATGCTACATGACAACTATACTAACCACCAGGTGATGAATAATTTGTTCATGGCAACCCATCAATAAATCTTTCAGCCAGCATTTGTGAGGTATTTACTATATGCCAGGCAAAATGTTAGTCACAGGGGAAACAAATACAATAAATGAAACACTATTTCTATAAAAGGAGATTATATTCTAACTAGAGAAATAGCAATGATGTATAAATATAAATAAACACACACACACACACACACTGGCAAAGTGGATAGAGTTCCAGGTCTGGAGTAAGAAAGACCTGTCTTCCTGAGTTCAAACTTGCATCATACTTAGTTTCCAGTTGTGTGACCATATTTGCTTCAGTTTCCTCATTTATAAAATGAACTAGAAGGAAATGACAAACACAACTTTGGTATCTTTCCCAAGAAAATCCCAAATGGGATCACAAAGAGTTGGGAACAACAGAAAACAACTGAAGAACAACAGATGTGTGTTTGTATGTATGTATGTATATAAATATGATTGTACATACATATTTATAATAAATATGACAAAGTTAATACAATCATTTTCAAAAGAAAATAATATAAAAATGATATTCCTGTGTAGTCGCTTCTGTTTTTGAGGTTATGCTATCACAGTGGTGAAAGGGGGAACATAGGTTCCTAAGAAACAGATTGTTTTAACTAATTCTGTAAGCATTATATTTATTAAAAATTCCCTAAATGTGAGTTTTTTTCCAGTGACCCATGAGTCAACATGGCGCTACATATAATTGATAATGTCATTATTAGCATTCTTTTTGTATTTGTAATTAGAAGATTAGTGGAAGTCACAGCTAAATGGAAAGGTGGCCTGTAGGTCTTCTTGGGGAGACCTATTTTTTGAAAGAGTGTTTTGTTTTGTATCCTCACCAAAAATACCCCCAAACAAACAAAAACTGATTTTTGGGGGCATTTGATCATTTATATTTCACGGTTCAGTATGAATGTTTATAAAACTACTACTTTGAGGACAATTATATAACTCTTGCAGACATAGCAGATCAATTCTACTAAAGACACAATAAGACCCGCTAAATTAAATACTAAGATTTAAAACTTAGAATTTCAGTATCTAAAATATGAGTAATGACCAAGTGAATGTGAATGTGAATAAGTAATTACAAATAGTAATGAAATTTTTCAGATAACTTCTATTTATGAATGACCTCTTTTTAATCTAAGAGAGAGACTGAGAGAGATAGAAAGAGGGAGGGAGGGAAGGAGGAGAGAGAGAGAGAGAGAGAGAGAGAGAGAGAGAGAGAGAGAGAGAGGAGAGAGAGAGAAAGAGAGAGAAAGGGAGAGAGAGAAGGGAGAGAGAGGGAGAGGAGAGAGAGAGAGAGAGAGAGAGAGAGAGAGAGAGGAGAGAGAGAGAGAGAGAGAGAGAGAGAGAGAGAGAGAAGGAGAGGGAGAGGGAGAGGGAGAGGGAGAGAAAGCCAAGATTATTGAAATCTGAAATTCAACCTACAACAACTTACTCTTTATGCCTATATCTCTAAGACTTTAATTAACAAGACTTTCAGAGGCCACATGTGGGCCAAACAAGGCTAAAGTCATAGCAATTGATGCAGGCTTCTGTAGTCAATCAGCAAATTCTTCACAGGAAGAAATCCAAAATTAACTGAAGAAAAACAGTATATCACTGGAAACGTCATTTTAGCCATTTGATAAGAAAATAAAGTATAAACTTCACAAGGCAAAGTAAAGCAGATGGCCCCAGAATCCTGTGAGTTGTTATTTTTGCTCTGAGTCCATTGCTTGGAGATGGTAGGCAAGCACTTTGGGAACGAAGTAGCTAGTGCATATGGATGTGGGTGTTTTTCTCAAGGTGGAATCAGATTCATAGTGTAAGATAGTCAATTCTGTTATTTCTAACTAGTTTGTTATGCTGTGATGTTTTTCTCAAAAAAAAAAATGAAAACATGTTGGGGTTTCATGTGAAATGCAAAAGAAGAAAAAGCCTTAAGACTGAAAAACAAAGCAATTAAGGACCCTTTTCCAAGTGTCAAAAGTTAGAAGTTAAGTCAGGATATTAAAATAGGGACTGTAGTTCAGTCTTTTTTCAGCATTTGGGGTTTTCTTGGCAATGATATTAGAGTGACTTGCCATTTCCTTGTCCAACTCATTTTACAGATGAGAAACTGAAGCAAACAGGGTTAAGGGACTTGCCCAAGGTCACACAGCTAGTAAATGTCTGAGGTCAGAGTCAGATTTGAACTCAAGAAGGTGTCTCCCTAACTCAAGGTCTAGTACTCTATTCACTACAAAACCCAGTTCCCCTAAAATAAGGATAGAACTTGCAACTTTTATTAGTCTTAAAAACTCCTGGTGATGGGTCCCTCTGTGAAGACAAATGAGCACAAACTTGCAACTTACAGTCTGAGTTACTGAAAGGATATTTTCTTCCCTTGGGATTGATCACAATGGGCAGCCTCTGGGCAGTCTTAATATGTTTCTCTACTTACTAATGGCATCTTTTCACCAACAGGAGTGGGTTTCTTTTTTATGGTTCCCTCTATATTATTAGTGTATGTACAGATGCAACTAGCATCACACTTCCAATTTCTACCTATGGTGACAAGAAAAAATGTCACTTTTATCACCTACATTTGCCTCTTTCTTTGGGTACAAGAAATCAAGAGACCAGGACAAGGAACTCCCAGTACTGGTAATGTAGACTGACCTAGCTTCCAAGTTCCAACATCTTCCAGTGTACCCCTAAGTTTGAAATTTTGTACCTTATGAGTAGAAAAATAAAGAAGCTAGGTAACTGAAAAAAAAACTATTACCAGTATGTATGCATGCATGCATGCATGTATGTACATACATATTTGTGTGTATATGTATATATGCATCCATATATACACATGTATTTACATGTATGTCTATATCTATATAGTTATCTATATATTATATATATAGATAAATATCTATATATTATGTATAGTATATCTATTTAGTATATCTATATATCTATATATATATACATCTATGTGTATGTAAATGCCTGTCTATATGTATGTGAATACATATGCATATAAATGCATGTATATATGTATGTGTATGTATTATACACACATGTACATATATATAAAATTAAAAAATCTAGGCAATTGAAAAAAGCAGGCTATAACCAACATGAAACAATGCATACATGTATACTTACATAAATATGCACACATATATATGTGTATATATGTGTTTGTATATATGTGTATGTGTATACATGTGTGTATGTTTACATACACACACATACAAATATAAACAGCAATACTATGGGGAGAATTGCAGAGCTCTAGCTTTTAAGATATGCTCCAATTAGTTGCTAATCCGGGCACTGAGGAAGACACAAGCATGAATTACGCTTTAGATGAAATCTTCACAGTTGATCCAGAGAGCAAAGACCATAATAGACTCCTTCCATTCCTCCTACCTGTCTCTCCATGGAAGTACTCAAATGTAACCTATGGATTATTTATTAATTTGAGCCCCATGGGTTCTAAAAATATTAAACTTTTTTATTATAACATAAACTTCCTAATCTTTTTTGAGATGAGATACTATGGTATGATACTAGGAAGGAGTATGAACTCTGAAGGAAGAGGACCAAGGCTCAAAATCTGTATGTCATTTACCTCTCTTTTTCTTAGTTTCCTCTACTGTAAGAAAAAAAAAAGTAGGAGGGAAGAGGGAGAATAGATGGTTTCTATAGTTCATTCTAACTCTAATTTTGTGATCCTGTGTGGTAAAATTTTGACCAACGTTTGTCATTTTTATTTTTGGCTTATATAGAAAAGAGAAAATAGACACTGATTTAGAAACAAGATCTTTTGTCCAATTGGAGAGATTTGAGTTTTAAAGTTGGAGAAGTTACACTTAAGTTAAATCAATAAAAATTTATTAAGCACTTACTATGATTTGGTCACTGCGTTTTTGAAGGGAATACAAATACAAGCAGGAAAAACTGCAGTCTCTGTTTTGACTCCTCCCTGTTTAGGTATCAGTACCAAATTTGTATCATGAAAAGATTTTGTTAGGACTCCTTCTTTGCCAGGTTTCCCAAACACTCTCTATGGTATTGGAATTAATTACTCTTTAAATGTTTGATAGAATTTACATGTAAATCTTTCTGGCACTGGAAATTTTTCCTAGGAGTTCATCAATGGCTTGTTCAAGTTCTTTTTCTGAGATGGGGTTAAGTATTTTACCTCCTATTTATCTGGGAAATTTATATTTTTTTTAAATATTCATCCATTTCAATAAGCTTGTCATATTTATGGGCATACAATTGGGCAAAACAATTCCTGGTTATTGTTTCAATTTTCTCATCATAGGTGATGAATTCTCCCTTTTCATTTTTGATACTGGTAAATTGATTTTCTTTTTCTTAATCAAATTAATCAAATGTTTATCAATTTTATTGTTTTTTCATAAAATTAGATCTCATTTTTATTTATTAGTTTTTCCCTTAATATCGATTTTATTAATCTCTGCTTTGGTTTTTAGTATATCTAATTTGGTATATAACTTGGGATTTTTAATTTGTTCTTTTTCTACTTTTTCAGTTGCATGCTCATTTTATTGGTCTCCTCTTTCTCTAATGCATTCATGTAAGCATACAGAAACCTAGAACCTCCCTAAGAACCACTTCCACTGAATCCCATAATCATTCTCTTGAATGAAGTTATTGTTTCTCTGATTTTTGATTTGACAGACACACATTCTTTAGGATTATGTCATGTACTTTCCAATTAATTTTTGCTCTCTTTCCATGGGCATTTATTATATATAATTCTTATTGCACAATAATTAGAAAAAGATGCATTGACTATTTCTGCCTTTCCGCACCAGATTGTGAAGTTTTTATGACCTAGTACATTTTCAGTTTTTGGATGTGCCATGTAATGCTGAAGAAAAGGTATATTCTTTTCTCTCCCTATTTGGTTTTCTCCACAGATCTACCATATGTATTTTTCTAAAATTCCATTCACTTCCTCAATTTCTTTCTCATTTATTTTGAGGTTAGATTCATCAAGTGCAGAGAGGGAGAGAGTGAGGGCCCCACAGGTATAGTTTTGCTGTTTATTTCTTCCTGTTACTCTCTTAACTTCTCCTCTAAGAGAGAAGAATTTTCATGCTACACCACTTGGTGAATATATATATATATATATATGTATTATGATGATATCACCTCATTGTCTATGGTGTCTTTTACCAGGATATATTTTCTTTCTTTATCTCTTTTGATTGTATCTGTTTTTGTTTTTGCTTTCTCTGAGATTAGGATTGCTACTCCTGATCTTTTGTTTTATTTCAGCTGAAGTGTAATGTAATCTGTTTCAGCTATTATCTTTAACCTGTGTGTATCTCCTGGTTACAGATGTATTTCTTGTAAACAAAGTATGTAGAATTATGTTTTTTTTTTAACTCATTCTGCTCTCTGCTTCGATTTTATGGAAGATTTCATCTCATTCCCATTCATAGTTATGATTACCATCTGTGTTTTATTCTCCATCCTACTGTCCTCTTTTTTTTTTATTTTTCCCTTCTTCCTTACCTTCCTCAAAAGAATTTTGCTTTTGATCCCTGCCTCCTTCAATCCTCCCTCCCTTCTATCAGTCTCCCTATTTTTATTTCCCTTTTCCCTTACTACTTCTTCTCTCACTCCTATCCAAACCTTCCCTTTTCTTTCCCCTTTTCCTTTCTACTACCTGTAGTGAAAGTTAGATTTCTATACTTAACTGAGTATCTTATTACCCAGTTGAACCATATCTAATGAGAGTAATGTTCAAACAATGCTCATCTCACTCCCATCTTTTCCTCTATTTTAATGTGTTTTTGTGCCTCTTCATGTGACGTAATTTACCCTTTTCTGCCTCCTCCTTTCCTTTTCTCCCATTAAAATCCCCTTGCACCCCTTAATTCAGTTTTTTCATCTTCACATCTGTTAATTGATACCTACACCCTTTGTCTATGTATACCCATTTTACATTTCATAATAAATATACAATTCTCAAGATTTGCAAGTATCTTCCTCCCATATAGGGATGCAAATAGTATGCCCTTATTGAATAACATTTTTGTTTCCTTGTTTTTATGTTTACCTTTTTATGCCTCACTTGAGTCTTGTATTTGAAGATAAAATTTTCTATTGAGTTCTGGCTTATTCATTAGGGAATTCTGGAAGTTCTTTATTTCATTGACTGTTTGTCTACTTGCCTGAAAGAATATGCTCAGTTCTGCTGGGTCATCGACACTTGATTGCAGTCCAAGTTCCATTTCTTTCAGGAATAGCACATTCCAATTCCTCTGATCTTTTAATTTAGAACATTCAAGGTCCCATGTCTTCCTGACTGTAGTTCCATGATATTTGAATTATATTTTCTGACTGTGGTATTTTCTCCATGATCTGACAATTCTAGAATTTTACTATAATATTCCTTGGGATTTTTCAATTTGGGAACTCTTTGAGGAGGTGATTGGTGGATTTTTTCAATGACTTTTTGACCTCTGATTCTGTGACCTTGGAGCAGTTTTCATCATGGATTTGTTAGGCCAGTAATTCCTAGAAGATTTCTCCTGGATCTATTTTCTAGGTCAATTGTTTTTCAATGATATATTTTACATTTCCTTCTCTTTTTTGATTCTTTAGATTTTATTTGACTGATTTTTGATTCCCTGTAGAGTCATTAGCTTTTATTTGCCCAATTCTGACTTTCAGCAAACAGCTTTCTTCACTTAGCTTTTATACCTCCTTTTCCATTTGGCTGATTTGAGTTTTTAAGGAGTTGTTTTCTTCAGTGATTTTTTTTTCTATTTTTTCAATTTATTTTTAAAATAATTAATCAGTGCTTTTACCTCTCTAATTTTACTTGAGCTTCTTGAGCTACACAAAAATGCCTTTTTGGCTTGAGAGCAGTTCATATTCGCTTTTGAGGTTTCAGATGTGAGTATAGTGTCAATGTTGTCCTCTTCTGAATTCTTATTTTGATCTTCCCTGTCCCCATAATAAGAATCTATGGTCTTTGGCTTTCTAATTTGATTTTTGCTCATGGTTGCCTTTTTCCTTGTTTTTAAAGTGAATTTCTGCTTCTGGGTCACAGGGAGTTCTGACCCTTGCTTCCTATTTTGAGGGATTAGCCTAGCCACTGATTCTGCATGTTTGACCTCCAGTTGTAGCAGTTATATAATGCTGTAGCTTAACTGTTGCTAAGCTGGATTTGTTTGGCATACACTGAGGCCAGGTGTTTCCACAGGTTTACCCTGAAGCTCTTTCTGTGAGGTGTGCAGAAGGGTGAGGTCCAGCCATTGGAAGTCTCCTTTTCCCCTAGGTCTGTGCTAGAGCACAGGTGAGCTTAGCTCCTGGTGAATGCCCATCCACACTGGTGTCTGTACATTCCACTGGCTATTGCAAGAAATGCCTGGGATCCTGGACTTGTTAGCTCCACCTCCCTGGGGCTCAAGATCTCCTGCTGGTCTGCTGAGGTGGGATGTATTGCTGGTTTACTGGAAAACCTCCCATCCTGTACTGGTCCCCTTTACCCACAGCAAGTGGGACCTTTCCCATTAATCTCCCTAGCCTCCTAAGCTAAAAAACTGCTATGCCCTTTCTGCTGACTCCACTATTCCAGGACTTTTCCTGGGGCAATATTCTCTGGGTTTTTTTCAATTCCGCAAAGAAAAGTGAGAGTCACTTACTGTTTATTCCACCACCTTGGCTCCCAGAAATATAAATAGGTGACTTTCAAACATTTAGTCTGTGGGCTAATAGGCTACTGCAGGACCTACACAGGACTGACCTTCTGTCTCACCTAGTTCCAACAGACTACTCTCCTGCACTGCGAGGTCTGGGAATCACCACTGCCACCACTGATTCAGTCTGCTGAGGTCTGTTCTGGCTTTCCTAAGGTCGAGTCTACATTGGAGCCCAGCCCAGTGTGACAGATCTTTCCTGTTGACTTCAGGTTGTCTTGGGCTGAAAATCTGCCACACTCTGTCTTTTTGTGGTTTTTGTCACTCTAAAATTTGTTCAGATTCACTTTTTAAAGGTATTTAAAAGAGTTTGTGAGAAAGCTCAGAAGAGTTCCTCCTTTTACTCCTCCACCTTGACTCTGTATCCCCACAACTCATTTTCATTGTAGCAGTTTAACTGACCCCTCAGTCATCTAACTATGCATCTAAACACTAATGTTGACCTTGTCATAATACTGATTGTGCAGTAATTTCAACTTTGGCACGTATTGATTTTAACATTCTTCCATCTTGCAACATGTTGATTCTTATCATAAACATAATGTTCTACCTAACTTGTCTTGCTCATGTCTCATCCAATTTCCTTAATACTGGAATACCCTTTTAAAGGTCTATTACATTGTTGACTATATCCTTCCGATTGCATCTCTTCCTGTTTTGGGTCTCAGCATTCTCAGCATAATCAAGAGTTATATAACAGTTATGTTATGGTTATTCTGTTGTCTGACTTTTGGTTGGCCCTAGTAGATATCAACAGCACTACTTCAGGTCAACCTTTGTAATACTAGTGGAAATTACATAGAAGATATAATGTGACCAGGATAAGATGATCAACTTCTGGAGCTGAATCAATGCAAAGTGAATAATTACTCAAAAAGGCATTATTTTTGGATAGAATTCTAATATTATAAAACTGCGATTATCTCACTTCAATTGACCAATTGCTGTTTTCCCAGCCCTTTCACACCTAATTTATTACTTTGTTCATCTCAGATCAAGTACAGTTAGTTAAACTATTGCCTCATGAAGGTTCTCAAAATTCTATTTCAAGTGATAAAATTCACCCCAGGTTTTTATTAGTTGGCATTTGTTATCTTGATCTCCTCAGAAGGAAACTTATGTAATGAGGGCATCAGCTATATATCTTCTTTAATTACATTTATTTTTAATTAAACTAGATTTTATTTTCATTTCCCATTTCTCTTCCTCCCTCTAGCCCTTCCTATACCTGTTGAGAAGGCAAGAAATATGATTTTCATCCTACATATGACATCATACAAGATATATTTTCATTACCTATCACCCCCGCTATCCCAAAGAAAGGGAAAAAATATTTCAGTTAGCACTCTGAGTCCTTCTGATCTCTATCTGGATGTGGATAAATATTTTACATTAGGAGTCCTTTGTGTTGTATCAGTTTTTGACAACTTACTTAGTCTTTCACAGTTCGTTATCTTTATAATATTACTATTATGATGTAGATGTTTTTCTGGTTCACTTTTCTTTGGTTCATGTAATTCTTCCAGGTTTTTCTGAAACCATTTCATTCATTGTTTCTTATAGCCTAAGAATAGTCCATCACATTATTATGCCATAACTTGTTCACCTACTCCCCAATTGGTATCCTCTCAGTTTTCCACTCTTTGCCAACACAAGGAGCTGTTGTAAATATTTTGATACATATGTGTATTTCTTCTTTTTTCTTTGATTTCTTTTTGGTATGGACCTAATAAGAGTATTGCTGGGCCAAAGGTTATATTCAGTTTAATAACCTTTTGGGCATATTTCCAAATTGTTTGTTAAGTTGGTTAGAAACAAGGTCAAAATGAATGTATCAGTGTAAGTATGCTTATTTTCCCATTCTGTCTGTTTCTGAATCTATCACGTAAACTAATCAGATGGGTGGGAGGTGATTGTTTAGAGCTGTTTTAATATGCATTTCTTCAATTGTTAGTTATTTAGAATATTTTGTATGATTATTGATAGCTTTTGTTTCTTCCTCTGAAAACTGCCTGTTCATATCCTTTGCTTATTTATCACTTTATATAAGGATCTTTTTTAAAAAATTTGCCTCAGTTCTCTGTATTTGCAAAATGAAACCTTTATCAGAGAAATTTAGTTTAAACATTTCTCCTGATTTCATGTTTGAATTGTCAATTAGCCCATGGAATTACCATTTGGAAAGAGGAATGAGATCATAGTGAGTTCCCATGGGTTTAGTTGAGACAGGCACACTAGATTCTTTGGATACTCACTGGGAAAGACCATGATGGCAGTGTGGAGTGATGCTTTAACTATATTTTAGTAAGGTATACAAAGTACAGAGACATATAGTACAAGTGAAGGGCAGAGTTGCACAGAAGCAAATAAGGGTAGGATGATGGAAGAAGGCAGACTTGTGTGTGGGGGGAAGAATGGGGAGTAAGAAAGACTTGGAGAGATACTTGTGCAACTATGGATTGACATTGGGAACACTCAGGTAGCATGAACCATATTGCAGATAGAAGAATGCTCAGGGGACTCTACTGCCTACAAACATTCCCACATCTCCCCTCTTCCAAGGTTGTGTGATCTATGGAGATGTCTGGTCACAACCCTTTTGCTCTGGGCTCTGGTCCTTATTCATTTAGGATCTCTGTTTCTGTATGATTGCAAGCATTCCTCTCTGCCTTAGAACTGCAGCCCAGTAATAAGCAAAATAGCTATGAAATTGTGTCCAGTCTTGTGACAAGTGCTAGTCAAGGGGTCCCAATATTCTTTTTCTGACCAAGTTTTGGTCCTCATACTATACCTGTGCAAGGAGTACCACCATCAACATTGTAGCTATTGCTACTGTTGCTGTTGCCTTCAGTTCCAATCCCCACTGCAAATACTATTTTGTCTGTGCCATGCTAACAGCCATACCTCACTTCATTGAGCACAGATTTCATTTTCTAAACTCTGAAGATATGCTTTGCTCCAGAATGAGTTACTGTGACTCTTTTTTGGATTCCCTGTCACAATTTGTTTTGATGCACTTTTAAAAGTTTCATTTGAGGGCTGGATTGGGATGATGTAGCAGAAATGTTCATTTCATTCTGCCATCATAGCTCTGTCTCATTAGTTCCTTGTTAACAGCATATTTTAATGTTAGTGAAGTGTGCACTTATCATTTGGCTTTAGTACTAACAGAATTGTAGTAGTCCATTTATTACATCTAAGTGAGTCAAGGATATATTTTTGATAGATGACCTGAATCTTATTTTTCTCTTTAGCACAAATCTTAAATTTATACCTTTAAGATGAATTATCCTACCTCCTTAATACAGATAAGTAGCACATGAGTTCCTGCTTATAGGCAGTTTATAGAAAATATTTCACTCTTACAAAAAGGTTCTTAGTTCCTTAATCTATTTATTACCATTTGTTTTTTAACATTGATTTCTCCCTAAAAATGGGTTTTACTTTAATCTACTATTCTTCTTGGATCTTTAAGTGTCATTTGGGGCTACAATAAGATTAAAAGAATTACTTCATTAAGCTCTATCTTCTTTTAAAATATTATGATACACTTAGTTTTAAATGTCCTTAAAAATCAGCTTTTCAAAATGAGATCATGTGGATTTGAAATATTAATATTTGAATTTTTAAATCAATAAATAAGTCTAGAGATAAATATACAGATTTAGACTACAACTGTGATTTCCTTGATTTTTCTCATTGTAGGGAATTCTTATCAAAGAACTATCTCAAATCAACTGCCCTCATCTGTCAGCCAATCAATAATCATTCATTGAACACCTATTATGTCTCAATGTATTAAACACTGCCTCTCTACATTTTTATCAATGTCTGCTAAATGTATTTTGAATATAAAAATATATAATAAAATATACATAATGTAGGAGGAAAAATATATCTAAAGTTGAAGATTTCTGCTATGTATAATTTGCTTTTAATTATTGAATAATTTTAGCCTGAAGCTTTCAAATTTTTCCTGATTGCTTGTGCTTCTTTTATGGTCTTTTTCTGTTCTCTTCTCTGTATTAAGATAGGGGGTAAATTATGCTATAATTACCATTTTCTTTATTTTCTTTCTTTTGCTATCATAAAGAGTTATTTGTATCCTGTAGAAGTAGTGACCCCCTAGAGCAACTGAGCTGTTGACTGCCAGAGGTAGGATTTGAGCCCAAGACTTCCTGAATCCAAACATGGTACTCCATCCTCTGTCTCCTCCCCTCCATTCCCCTTCCTTCTCCTTCAGTCCACTTTTATTCCCTCCCTTCCCTTCTCCTTCCTTTCTCTCCTTTCTATGTATATAGATATACATACATACACTCATATAGATACATATACATATATATATATATTCATAAATGTTGCAATGCAGGCACTCAGCTGAGCTGTTCAGGTTCACACTGGATTTGGACATCCTGAAAAAGGACAATAGAGTTAAGGGGTTCATAATCACTTTACTTTTCTGGCAGCCAGTCGAGACAAGGAATAAAATCATCTACCAAGGTAGGAGCAGGAAATTCCAAGTCACTTTGTTCTCATGGCAGCAGGTAAAGGCAAGCAGTACACTCAACCATCCACAACATCACTTTATTCTTGCAGTGGCTGGTCAAGACAGGGAGTAAACACATCTGCTTTTAGTGCAGGAAGGATCAAGAGGGACTTCTAATCACCACTTAATCTCGCAGCAGCAGGTTGAGAAAAGGGATCCTCCCACACATACTGACCAGCAATCTTTTGATATATAAACACACAAAGAAGGCAGCATGCCAACAATAAGTTCATAAGTTTATATCTTTGGTTACATGATGATATATCAGCATGGTGCAAGTACAGTGTTAGTAAGAGTCATGGATCCTGGCTGCCTGTGTCAATCTTGATCCATGCCACATTACACTTGTGTACGCACATACCTCTGTGATGGCATGGCACAGTAGAGATCTGACCTCAGAGTCAGGAAAGCCTGCGTTTAAGTAACAACACTCACACATAATGACTATGTAATCTGGGCAGTTCTATTAATATTTCAGTGCCCCAGGAAACTCTCTAAGATAACAAATTTCAGAGCATGTGCCATTTTGCATTGGTAGAAGGGTTTTTACCAGAGGCAGTTCAGTGTATTCATGGAATTCTCAGTCTTATCCAAATTATGAAGGTATGCATGCATGCATATATGTTTGTATAATATTCTGCAGCGCTATTGCCACGCAACCTTCAATTTTTTATTTTTATTTTAATTTTATTTTTTATTTTATAAAAATAAAAATTTTTATTTTATTTAAGATAATCAGCTATACCATGTGTAAGTTTCTCCTTTGTTCTGTACTGCTAAAAGTGTAGTTTATAACCCCCAACTGCCACAAATAACAGCCAGTTTAAGCAATTAGCTCAAATGAATGACACTAAATGGCATATAAGATCTCCTCCATAAATCTGAGATATATGTGACCCTACATCAGTAGGAAGTGGATATACACAGTATAGCTCTAGTATGCATCTCAGTCATTTCTGTCATCTTCCTAGGATTTTCTCCTGTTGGGTACAGCATAAAATTTGCATTTTATCTTCACTAGGATCTCTAGGATGTTTTCCATTGTTCAACTTGTCTCTTCAGTTAAAGACACTTGGATTTTTGTTTACAGAGTTTCCTACTAGAAAAGTTTCTCCTCCAGAAGAAACTGTTTTATATCAGATGGGGGTGAAAGATTGAATGTAGTCCAGCAGAGAATAACCTCATTTTATTTGCTATACTTTGAAAGAGTTTTAAAAGACAAAGACACATTCTCTCTCAAGAGCTGTGTTCTTCCTCCACAGCTGTCTTTTCTCTTGACTGCCAGAGATGAAACTATTGCTGAATTTTTAGAAAATATGTTATCTACAGATTTATGTAGATTTCAAAAATCTTCCTTTTGAACAGTCTTTTGCACATCCTTATAAATAAGCTATGAGTAAGTTAGTCCCTGTTTTCTCCTTTTACAATCTGCAAATGTCAGTCAGAGCATGAGTCAATATTTCACTCCTTTACAAACTGCGAATGCAGTTATTCAGTCTCAAAGAGAAAAATCTTAACCTTTTAATTTTAAAACTCTGTTGTCTGACTCTTAAATCTGCCATTTCATCAAATGAATTGGCAAACTGGGAGTAGAACTCAATGAATCAGTGATGCCCTAACTCCCTATGATATAAACAGACAGACTATACATACTGCTTTATATCTCCATTCTCCATTCTCTCCCTCTCTCTCTCTCTCTCTCTCTCTCTCTCTCTCTCTCTCTCTCTCTCTCTCTCTCTCTCTCTCTCTCTCTCTCTCTCTGTCATCTATATATAGATATATCTTTATAGAGAGATAATAAAAATGAAAGGTTGGACTTTAATAACAGTGTATATATATATACATATATATATTTATATACACACACATACACACACACACACATATATATATATATATATTTACCTAAACAGAATAAATTAAGTGAATGTTTCCTGGTGAATTTCTCCAGTGAAATCTTTTGACTCATGTTCTCTACTAGGTGAATAACAATTTAGCAGACAGTTGTTTAGACTCAGATCAATTATTTAGTGGTCTAAAGCAATACTAGGTCAGAAGGTAACTAGGAATCTAACAGGAACAATACTTAGAAATGAATAGCTAATGAAGATCTAGTAGAAAGCTGAAGATAATCTAAAACAATTTAAGAACAAAATTTTCTGCCTGTGGACACATAGATCCTACTGCTGTCTGGGAGACAAATTGAGCTTTTAGCTTTGTAAACCAAAGCACATTTTTGTGATGTGATGTGATCTACAAAGGAAATCTTCTTGCTAGAAGTGGTTGAAAGATATAGTGTCCCTGTGAGCAAGTTTTTGAATATAGAAGAGGTTAGAATTACAACTAAACATTATAAAACTATATATATTTTTTTGTGGTAGAAACCAAGATTTTTTTTACTCTTAGACCTCATTAAATAGACATGCATGGAATACAACTAAGAAAATAATGAAGAATCATTTACACTTATTTTAATTTATTTTTTATTTGAATGAATGTTAAAATTGTTTTGTTTTATGCTGTACTGGATAAACCAGCCTTGGGATCAGAAAATCAAAGGCTTACCCATAAAAACTGTGTAGCCAAGGTCAAGTCACTTAAGCTCTCAGGGGCTAATATATAGGTTGCAGAGTGATTGTAGATCAATTTCCACATTCAGAGAGTTTCCACAAGTGGAGTTCCCTCTATATATGAAATCAAAGATTCAGGAAATAACGATCAAATTAAAAGGGGGATAAAAGGATATTTAAGATATATCCATCAGTTTTGTTCCATTATTTAAGAATTTTTCTATCTTAATCACATCAAGGACTGATTTTTCAAACTTTTAATTATTATTTATAGCTCATTGTTTTAATTATTAAAATTATAATTAATACTTAATTTTTTAAAATATTTAATTGGTTAAATAGCACTGAGCCAGCAATCGGTAATTGGCACATAGATTATTTATTTCCTATTCCCCCAAAATGAAAATAAATAAAGTCAGTGTCAACATTCCACAAGCTAGGTAATCACTGAATTGCATCTATTTATTTATTTTACTTATTTCTGCTGCACTATCTCTAAAACTCATTATATTTTGTGTGTATGTGAAGACATAGAAAACCAAAGGAATACTTTGAAATTTCTTAATACATCAAACTCCAATCAAGAAAGAGCATTGCTTCTTCCTCTCCTTTTGTTACTGTGACTTATTCTTCCCCTCTGGCTTTTTCAGCTTTCTCCTAAGTTAATGGGTTCTCCACTCTTAGATGCCTGATATCTTGTCTTGCCATTAATCACTGTGAAGTTAACAGCTCCTGCACTTTTCAGGACTATCTTGAGCTTAACTTTGTCCACACAGTAATGAATCAAAGTCATGAAAATATAGGATAGTACCTCTTCAAATCAAATCCTTTTTACTCTTTCATATCACTCCAACTTTCACATTTAGAAAATAATTGTTGTCAAACTGTTTTTTCTAAGAACTGTAAAATTCCACTTGAAGTGAATCTGAAAACAAAGATTAATTGGCTACATCTTTTAGAGCCAGGTTTAATAAAAGTATCATATTATAGTAAATATACTTATAGTGATACAGTTATGGTAAATTAATTTATACAATTATGTAATTTACACAATTATAGTAATTCAATTGTGCAATTATAATAAATAGTTATATAACTGAAGTAAAATAGAATTAGAATTAAATTCCATTCTTTATTTCTGATTCTTTTTCTAGAAAAACTGTTACTACAAAATACTTTTTTTCTCAACACAGATTTCTAGAATTTGAGTACTAATGCAAAATTAGAAAAAAGTTCATGAGAAATTGCTGATTGTGTATTGAAACAGTTTTTTTTATATTAAAAACACCAAATATTTGAGCAGTTTTGTCATTAACTAAAAAAAGGATTACTTGGCAACATGTATTGTCAACTTCAGAATTTGACTCTCTGGGCCAATGATTTTAGACAGATTCTGTCTTTCCTGGAGAATTGTTCCTCAAAATGGTGACCTGAAATATGTTTATTTTTATATTGAACAGACTAGACATTGGTAGAGTTAGGGCAACATGAAAATTGGAAGCTATTGTGTAGAAAGCTCCTTTTATTGTATGTGTGAAAGAATAAAGTCAAGGTAGGAAGAAAATAAGAATGAAATCAGTTTGGGAAGTAAGGCCAACCATTCCCTAGTTTACTTATCACCAGCACTTTGCCAGTTCTTTTATACAGATTAATAGAGAATGCAGGATAAAGTGTAGCTGATTTCAGAGTGTTCACGAATGAGAAAATAGCACATCAAGTTACAAGTTTTGATTCATAGGATACAGGTTCAGTCTTAGCTACTTCCCAGTTACAGTAATTCATAAAACTTCTTTGTACTCCAGTTTCTTTATGCGTAAAGTTATGCAATTGAAGCAGAAGAACTATATATAAGGTAAGGAAGGAGTTTGCAGAACTACTGTCTCATATGCACCAATATTTTCTATGTCCTAAAAGTCAAGATGTTTCATATTAATTACGATAGAGTCACAAACTTGTATTCTGATTAAATCCTTTCCAAAATGCCCATTTTTTATTGAAGAGAGTTGGCTTTAATGACCATCTAAGGATGAATGAGATAAACATGCAACATTGAAAATATTAGCTATAGAAAGATGAGGTAACAAATATTACATTGAAAAATATCACATTTATTTCAATAAGGCATTTTTTATAAAATCATGATTTTATTATAGAAAGGCACATTTAATGTTAACATAGTGATATCTGAAGTAAATTAGTAAAGAGGCATGCTTTTTGTGATAAACATGCCAGGAATTTGGAGGTGAAGGGGATACAAGATGGTAGAGAAAAAACCAGGACTTCCCTGAGGTTTCCCCAAAGCCCTGCAAATACCTGTAAAAATGACTATAAACAAATTCTAGAGCTATAGAACCCACAGAATGAGGGAGTGAAACAAATCCCTAGCCCAAGAAAACCTGGCAAGTAGACAGGAAAGGTCTATCACCAGGGCAGGGGGTGTAGTCCAGTCTGGTGTGAGCTGAAGCAGCACACACAGGTGGAGCAGGCTTCAGGGGACTGGATAATTGGCAGCTGTGACAGTTTTCAGACTTCTCAAACCACAAACTTCAAATAGGTCAGTGGGAAAACTCTGTGGCACCTGTGTGAAAGAGGAGACAGTCTAACTATATCCAGTCCCAATCTCAGGGCAGTGGGGGGTAGGGCGTAGGGTGGCAGCAGCAGCAGTGCCAAAGGCCACTTCTGGAGCTCTGGGTCCACAGATGGTGGGGGAGTGGGTGGGTGATACAAGTCACTGGAGCCTGGGACTGTACACTCACCCACACTGGAAATAGAGTCCTACCTTGACAAAGAGTTAGAAAGTCAAGTATATGGATGAGTAAATATCATAAAAGAACTCAGACTATAGAATCCTGCTTTGCTGATAAAGAAGATCAAAACATACAACCAGAAGAAAACAGAAAAGTCAAAGCTCCTACCTCCAAAACCTCCAAGAAAAAATAAATCAAATAGTCTCAGACCATGGAAAAGGTCAAAAAGTATTTTGAAAATCAAGTGAAATAGAGAAAAAGTTGAGAAACAAAATGAGTGATGCAAGAAAATCATGAAAATTAAGTCAACATCTTGCTAAAGGAGACTTTAAAAATACTGAAGAAAATAAGATCTTAAAGACAGACTAATCCAAATGGAAAAAGAAGTTCAAAAAATCAATGAAGAGAAGAATGCCTTAAAAAGTGAAGCTGGCTAGATGAAAAAAAGAGGTCCAAAATTGCCCTGATGAAAATAATTACTTCAAAATTAGAATGGTGCAAATGGAAGCTAATGACTCTATGAGAAATCAAGAAATTATAAAACAGAACTAAAAGAATGAAAAAGAAGATAATGTGAAATATCTATAGTAGTAACTGTGAGAGTTTAAAGATTTTCCCCACCCATTAATGAGCCTACCCATTAAGGAAAGCTTGATTAGGGGAGGCTCACATCTTTTGTTAATTTTCTAATGAGGTATAAGTTCTCTAGGGTTGTGATGACCTCTGGCTATGAAAAATACTCTGAGGTGAGGCTTTACTGTGGAGCTTACAAATTAGAAGTGTTTGTTTGGCCAGATGAGACTCTGGGAAGCCACTAAGGAGTCCCACAATTTTGGAAACCCAAATGTTGGTGTTTCTCTTTCTAGTAGCTATATATGTATGGTCAGACATTATCTGTCTGTTGATCTATGATGTATGTATTGCTTATGGTCAGGCAGTAAAATCTGTTGATTTTGATTTCTCTGCATCTTCTCTGAAGTTCGGTGTGCTGACTTTTTCCCATGAACTAAGTGAATGATACATGAACTTGACTGAACTGATTGTTGACCCCTCAAATGTTGCTTTCCTTTAGAAAAGCAGATGTTAGAAACTGTGATAGCAGGCCTTCCAGTGTATGTTGGGTTTCTTGCTTTTACTATATCTCATTGGGAGAAACACTGATGTGGAAAATAGATCCAGGAGAGACAATTAAATAAAAATATTGTACTACCTGACAACCATGATCAAAAAAGGAGCCTAGACATCATCTTTCAAGAAGTAATTTTGCAAAACTGCCCTGATATTCTAGAACCAGAGGGTAAAATAAATATTGAACTAATCCACTGATCACATCTGAAAAGAGATCCTAAAAGAAAAACTGTTAGGAATGGTGTAGTTAAATTATAGAGTTCCCAGTCAAGGAGAAAATATTGCATGCAGCCAGAAAGAAACAATTGAAGTATTATGGAAATACAAGCAGGATAGCACAAGATCTAGCATCTTCTACCGTAAGGGATGAGAGGGTTTGAAATATGAGATTCCAGAAGTCAAAGGAGATAGAATTAAAACCAAGAATCACCTACTCAACAAAGCTGATTGTAATCCTTCAAGGGAAAAGTGAAATTTCAATGAAATAGAAGACTATTAAGCATTCTTGATGAAAAATAAACAAGTGAATAGATAATTTGACTTCCAAATACAAGAATCAGGAGATACATGAAAAGATAATTAGAAAAGAGAAATTGTAAGAGACTTATAATAGTTGAACTTTTTAATATTCTTACATAGAATGATATTTGTAACACATGAGACCTTTCTCAGTATCAGGGTAGTTGGAGGAGATAGATAGATAGGTAGATAGATAGACAGATAGAAAGATAGAGTGCACAGGGTTTGTTGAATATGAAGAAATGGCATCTAAAAATTAAATTAAGGTGTTAGAGACATATACTGGGAGGAGAAAGGGAGAGATAGAATGTGGTAAATTATCTAACATGAAAGAGACACGAAGAAGATTTCCCAATGGAGGAGAAGAGGGGGAAGGTGAGAAAGAATAAGTGAACCTTACTCTCACCAGATTTTGCCTCAGGGGGGGATAATATACCCACTCAGTTGGGTATCTTACCCTCTATTAAAGTAGGTGGGAAGGAGATAAGAGGGGAGAATGATAGAAGGGACAAGGTCAAAGGAGAAAATAGAATAATTGGGGGGGAGAATAGGATGGAGGGAAATATATTTAGTTTTTGACAACATGACTGTTATGGAGGTGCTTTGCCTAACTACCCATGTATAACTTATATTGAATTGCTTGCTTTCTCAATGGGGGTGGTTGGAGAGAGGAGAAGGAAGAGAATTTGGAACTAAAATCTTTAAAAACAAATTTTGAAAAATATTTTTACATTTAAACTGGGAAATAAGATATACAGGAAATGGGGTATAGAAATCTTTCTTGGCTTTCAAGAAAGTAAAGAGGAAGGGGATAAGAGGGGGATGATAAAAGGGAGGGCAGACTGGGGGAAGAGATTATCAAGAGGCATGCCATCTCAAGTTGGGATGAGGGGAAAGATGAGGAGAAAATTTGGAGCTCAAAATTCTGTGGAAATGAATGTTGAAAACTGAAAGTATATAAATAAAAATATCACAAATTCTTTGGGGAAAGGATTAGGATAAATACATTGTTGCTCCTTTTTGTAAGAGAAAATAAAAAGTCAAAATTGACTCACATTATGAGGCTAATCCAAACTTGGGTCTTGGCTTCTCAACTCAGCAAAAACTGAGACTTTATTCCTCTTAGGTTCACAAAGTAGACAAGGAGCTATGGTTAATGAGGTAATGCAGCAAAGCACCTGGTACTGATTCCATTCCAGCAGAGATTTACAAAGCAGGGGGTTCACTGCTCATCCAAATCTTAACAAGTGCTTAGTCATTGCCAGCAAGATTCTTGCCAAAGTCTTCCTTAATAGGATGATCATTCACCTGGAACATGGTCATGTACTTGAGAGCTTGTGTGACTACATAAACTGCTAAGGAAAAATTGATATTGTGTTTACTGCAAATCCAGGAGAAATGCCAGAAGCTAAACAGAGTTTTACATGCAGTATTCATGCAATGTTCTGACCAAGTTCTTTGATACTGTCAGTCATGAGGGCTTGTGGAAAATCATGACAAAATTTGCTTGCCTAGAGAAATTCATTAGTATTCTATACTAGTTACATGATGGCATGCCTATATAGGTTCTAGATAATGGACACTGTTCTTATTCTTTCATAATGAGCAATGGAGTGAACTAGGATTGTGAGCATGTTCCAATACTTTTTAGCATGTATTTAGTGATGTTATCAGGTGTCTTCAATGAGGATAAAGCAGGATCAAGTTCACCTACTGTACTGATGGTAAATCATCTATTGAAATGACTACAAGTCAAAAGTAAAATGCCAGGAGAGCTGGTGAGCAACTTTTGGTTCCTAGATAACTGCATATTCATTGCAGATTCTGAGGCTGAAATGAAACAGTATGCATTGATTCTCTACCACTTTTACTAATTTTGCCTGACAAATAATACCAAAAAAACAGTGGTGCCCTACTAGGCACCACTACACCATCCACATTTGGAACCATAGGTTATAGGAGGTGGAGAAATTTCTAGTGCTGTGGATAAATTCAGTTACCTTGTCAGTATACCTTACAGGTAATGTACATGTAGATGATAAAGAAGATGCACGTTTTGCTGGAACTAGCTCCATGTTTCAGAGCCCCCAGAAAATGTGGTAGAGAAGACATATTACATTGCCTACCAAACAAAAAGTCTACAGAATTGTAGTGCTCACCTCATTGTTATATACCTGTGAAACTTGGACAGTATACCAGTGCCATACCAGCAAACTGAATTGCTTCCATTTGAATTGTCTTACAAAGATTCTGAAGATTACCTGGCAAGAGAAGGTATTGAACACTGAGCTTCTTTATGGAGCTGAACTACCAAACATTTGCACTCTTCTGTAGAGAGCATAACTTTGATGGGCTGGCTACATTGTTTGAATGCCAAACATATATTTGTTTAAAAAAATATTTAACGACGAAATCACACAAAGAAAGCACTCACGTGGAGGTCAGAAGAAGTGATACAAGGATAGTCTGAAAGATCTCTCTGAGGAACTTTGGAGTTTATAGTGAAACATGGGAGACATTAGCACAGGACCATTCAGCATGGCCCACCCACATCAAACAAGGCAACGAACAAAGCAGAAGTACAACAGCTCAAAAGAAACACGAAATGTACAGACTTAGAGACATCTCCACTCTAGATATTCATACAGATTAATAGAGCCTTCTGAGTTTATATTGGTCTGATCAACCAAAGTTGTACTCACCTTAACCTGACTCCAAATGTAATGTCATTTTCATTTTCTCTGAGTATGAAGGACGACAACCAATCACACTTAGAATTAATGTAACATTTTAAGACTTAAAATCATTTTCCTCACAACAGTCCTGAAAGATGTATAGTTCAAGGATTGCCACCCACTATCGTATAGAGGTTCAAAGACCTAAAGTGACATTTTTAATTTATAAAATTGTGAAATTGCTCGCTATGTTGCCCAGGTGATCAATGAAACACAACGATTGGACTCTTTCAATAGCTAATCTAGTTAGAAAATATGTATCCTTATATCCTATATTCAAAACATCCTCTCAAGAGTCTCAACTGAAGTATGTACTTTTCCCCATATATAAAAATGCATTAAAATACTTTCTGAAGCATCAAATTTAAATAATGAGGAGAGATCTAGGCTAATGAAATTATGATCTTTACGTTTCAGAGGTTAAGACATTGATAACCGCACTTTTTTTATTATTGAATCATCATTAGATAATGTCTGCTTAACTTTTGATTATTATATTTTTTATCCAATTCCTATGTATAGACGAATTAGTAAGAAAATGTTTTTTCACTTTATTTATTTGATATGTAATTTATTTTTCACTTCTTAACATTCACTTCCAAAAATTTGAATTTAAAATTTTCTTCCCATCTCTCCCTACCACCCCACCCCAAGAGCATGAACCCATCCACCTCTTCATCCAGTCTATCCTCCCTTCCATTACCCACACTTCTATCTCCTTTCTCCTTTATTTTTCCAGGGGACAAAATAGATTTCTATACTCCATTGCCTGTATACCTTAATTTCCAGTTGTGTATTAAAACAATTTTTAACATTCATTCTTACAGTTTTGAGTTCCATATTCTCTCCTTTCCTCCCCACCTAATCTCATTGAGAAAACGAGAAATTCAATATGTCATACACGTGTAAAAATGCAAACACTTTCATAATATTTATGTTGTAAAAAACTAACCACATTTCCCTCTGTCCTATTCTGGCCTTCCTTTATTCCATTTTCTCCTCCCACAACAGTGTTTGCTTCTGAATATCGCTTTCCCCAATTTGCTGTCCATTCTATTATCTTCCCTCTCCTATCCCCTTGCCCCTTGCCTTTATTCAGGGTAAAATAGATTTCCATATGCAACTTAGTGTGTGTTATTCTCTCCTTAAAACAAATCCTATGAGAGTAAGACTTACTTATTTCCTTTTATCTCCACCCTCTTCCCTTCCATTATAAAAGCTTTCTTCCCCCTTTTATGTGAGATGATTTGCTACATTCTACCTCTCCCTTTCTCTTACACCTAGTATATTCCAGTAAGATGTAAATATATATTTTTTCGTATTCTTCCTTCATTTTTAGCTCACCTTGTACCCTCTGTCTATATATCTATCTATCTATATATATATATATATGTGTGTGTGTGTGTGTGTGTATATATAGATATAGAAAGAGATATCGATATCAGTATCTATAACTATATCTATCTATATACATACATGCATATACATATACATACTTACACATATTATATATATTATATATATACATATATGTGTGTGTATCTAGATATAAATTACATACCCATAAACACCTACACACACACACACACACACACACTTACACACATATATTTCCTCTAACTACCCTAATAGTGAAAAAGGTTGTATAAGTTAAAAATAACATTGTTCCATGTAGGAATGTAAACAATTCAATTTTACTGAATTCTTTAAGGCTTCTCTTTCTATGTTACCTTTTCATATTTCTCTTGATTCTTGTATTTGAAAGTCAAATTTTCAATTCAGCTCTGGTCATTTCCACAAGAATGCTTGGAAGTACGCTATTTCATTGAAATACCATTTTTTCCCCTGAAGTATTATACTCAGTTTTGCTGGGTAGGTAATTCTTGCTTTTAATCCTTTCTCCTTTGATCTATGGAACACCATATTCCAAGCCCTTTGATCCCTTAACATAGAAGCTGCTAAATCCTGTGTTATCCTGATTATATTTCCACAAATCTTAAATTGTTTCTTTCTGGCTGTTTGTAATATTTTCCCCATCAAGTGGGAACTCTGAAATTTGACTGCAAGATTCCTAGGAGTTTTCCTTCTAGGATCGCTTTCAGGAGATGATCAGTGAATCCTTTCCATTTCTATTTTACCCCCTGGTTCCAGAATATCAGGGCAGTTTTCCATGATAATTTCTTGGAATATGGTGTCTAGGCTCTTTAATTTTTTAATTATCTCCCCTCGATCTGTTTTCCAAGTCAGTTGCTTTTCCAATGACATATTTCACATTGTCTTCTATTTTTTATTCTTTTGTTTTTGTTTCATAATTTCTTGGTTTCTCATAAAGTTGTTAGCTTCAATCTGCTCCATTATAATTTTTAAAGAATTCTTTTCTTTTTTAGTATTTACTTATTTTTAGTTTTCAACATTCATTTCCACAAAATTTTGATTTCCAAATTTTATCTTCTTCTCTCCCTTTCCCCCACCTCATAATGCCTTGCATTCTGATTACCCCTCTTAATATGCCCTCCCTTCTATCACACCCCTCTCTTCTCTTATACGATCTTCTCTCTTTTCTTGTAGGGCAAGATAGATTTCTGTACCGCATTACTAGTATTTCTTATTTCCCAGTTGTATGCAAAAATAATTTGCAACATTTGTTCCAGTACTTTGAGTTCCAACTTCTCTACCTTCCTGTCTCCCCTCCCATCCCCACTGAGAAGGCAATCAGTTCAATATAGGCTGCATAAGTGTCATTTTGCAAAAGACTTCCATAATAATCGTGTTATGTAAGACTAACTATATTTCCCTCCATCCTATCCTGCCCCCCTTTATTCTATTCTCTCTTTTGACCTTGTCCCTCCCCAAAAGCGTTTACTTCTAATTACCCCATTTTCACTTTTGCCTTCGCTTGTATCATCCCAAACACCTTACTTCTCTCCTACTTGTCAAGATTGATTTTCATAACAAATTGAGTGAGCATGTTATTCCCTCCTTAAGCCAGATGTAAAGACAGCAAGCTTCACTTTTTCCCTCTCACCTCTTCCCTTTTCTACTTCATGAAAAATCTTTTTCTTGCTTCTTTTGAGAGGTAATTTGCCCCATTTCACTTCTCCCTTTCTACTACCAATATATTCCTCTCTCACCCCTCAATTTTATTTTTAGATATCACTCTTTCTTATTCAACTCACCTGAGCTCATTGTCTATATAAAGATATCTATATCTATGTATCTATATAGATATCTTGATGTATATATACATATATATGTATGAGTGTATATATATTTATATACATATATACACACACATGTGTGTGTGTGTGTAATCCCATCAACTACCCAAACACCAAGAAATCTCAAGAGATACAAATATTATCTTTCCATGTAAGAAAGTAAACAGTTCAGTTTCAGAGAGTCCCTTATAATTTCTCTTTCCTGTTTTACCTTTTGATGCTTCTCGACTCTGGTTTTTGAAAGTCCGGTTTTCTCTTCAGTTCTGATCTTTTCATCAAGAATGCTTGAAAGTTCTCTATATCATTAAATGACCATCTTTTCCATTGAAGTATTACAGTCAGTTTTGACAGGTAACTGATTATTTGTTATTTAATCCTAGATCCTTTGTCTTCTGAAATATCATACTCCAAGCCCTTCAATCCCTTAATGTAGCCTTTGCCAGATCCTGTGTTATCCTGATTGCATTTCCACAATACTCGAACTGTTTCTTTCTAGCTGTTTGCAATATTTTCCCCTTGACCTGGGATCTTTGGAATTTGTCTACAATATTTCTAGGAGTTTCTCTTTTTGGATCTCTTTCAGGAGGATATCAGTGGACTCTTTTAATATTTACTTTGCCTTTGGTTCTAGAATGTCAGGGCTGTTTTCCTTGATAATTTCATGGAAGATGATACGTAGGCTCTTTTTTTGATCATGGCTTTCAGCTAGTCCTATAATTTTTAAATTTTCTCACCTGGATCTATTTTCCAGGTCAGTTGTTTTTCCAATGAGATATTTCACAATATCTTCTATTTTTTCATGCTTTTGATTTTCTTTTGTAATTTATTGATTTCTCATAAATTCATTAACTTCCATCTGTTCCATTCTAATTTTTAAAGAACTGTTTTCTTCAGTGATATTTTGAACCTTCTTTTCCACTTGACTAATCCTGATTTTTAAAGCATTCTTTTGCCCTATATTTTTGGGCCTCTTTTTCCAATTGAGTTAGCCCATTTTAAAGGTGTTTTTTCTTCAGCATTTTGGGGGTCTCCTTTAGCAAGCTATCAACCTGCTTTTTATAGTTTTCTTGCATTCCTCTCATTTCTCTTCCCAATTTTTCTTCCACCTCTCTTACTTGATTTTCAAAATCCTTTTTGAGCTCTTCCTTCGCCTGAGATCATTACATAGGTTTTTGGAGGTTTTGGATGGAGAAGTCTTGACTTCCTCCGATGTTATGCATTGTTCTTCCTCATCTGAAATAAAATAAAATACCTGTTCACCAAGAAAGCAACCTTCTGTAGTCTTATTATTTTCCATTTGGGGGGCATTTTCCCAGTCATTTTTTACTTAACTTTTGAGTCCTTTATGAAGAGGAGTGTATCCTCTCAGTTCCTCTAATGTGTCACAATCAAGGGAGAGGAGTTTAATCCTCTCTTGCCCTGTTCACTGGTCTGGGAGCAACCAAAACATTTTCTGCCCAGAATCTGCAAGTACAATTCCCTCTACACAACCACCTCCAGCTCCGGACCATGCCAGCACTCCTCTTCACGCCAGGGCCACGCTCAGGGCTGGGATTCAAACCAGCTGTTCAATTTCCCCAAGGGCTTTCAGTGGAGGGCTCCAAAAATGGATGACGTTGCTGCAATGACTGCTGCTGGGGGTCAAGGTTGTGTTCCCTTCACCAGGGTGAAGCAGAATTTGTAGGTTGAGCAGTGTGGAAACTGCTGCCCATGACTCCCTGAAGCCTGTTCTGGAACATGTTCCAATTACAACACTCAGCCCATACTGGGCTCCACTCTGCTCTGTGCATGCTGCAATAGACCTTTCCTGTTGGCCTTTGAGGCTGTCCTAGACTGTAAATCTCTTTAATTCTGTTTTTTTGTGGCTTCTGCTGGCCTAGAATTTATTTAGAGTCATTTTGTACAGGTATTTTATGGGCTCTATAGGGGAGCTTTTACATTTCTGTCTTTCTACTCTGCCATCTTGGCTCTGCCCCAAAGAATTATTTTCTTCAGTGTGTTTTTGAACGTCCTTTTCCATTTGGCCCATTCAACTTTTTAAAGCTTTTTTCTCCTCACTGGCTTTTTGATTATCTTTAACCATTTGGGTTAGTCTATTTTTAAAGGTATTTTCTTCAGTATTTTTAGATCTCCTTTGGAAAGCTATTGACTCGTTTTTTATGGTTTTTATGATTATGTTACATTGCTCTCATTTCTCTTCCCAGTTTTTCCTCTGCCTCTCTTCCTTGATTTTCAAAATCCTTTTTGAGCTCTTCTGTGGACTGACAACATTTCACACTTTTTGGGAGATTTTGGGTGTAGAAGCATTGGCTTTGATGTCTTCGATGGTTTAGTATGTTCTTCCTCATCTGAAAGGATGGAAGAAAATACCTTTTCACCAAAAAAGTAGACTTTTATAGTCTTATTTTTTTCCCTTTCTTGGGCATTTTTCCCAGCCATTTACTTGAATTTTGAGTCCTTTGTCAAGCAGAGGGTATGCTCTAGGAACTTTTAAATCCTCAATCCCTCCAATGTGGCACAATCAAGGAAGAGGAATTCACTCTTCTTCTGGGCTGTGCTCTGCTTTGGGAGAAACCACAAGCACTCTTTTCTGCCCAGGATATGAGAGTAGGATTACTTCTCCACAGCCACCACCAGTCCCTCCATAGCAGTACTACTCCTCACCCCAGGACTGCCATTCAGGAATGAGACCCAGATGGACCTCTCATTTACCCCAGGTTCTGTAGGCCAAGGGCTCCAAAAGTAGACTGTGCTGCCACAATGGCTCCTCCTGCCCTGGGGTCAGGACTGGGACTAGACTGCTCACCCCTCTCACCTAAGTGATAGAGCTTTCCTATTGACCTTTGAAGCTTTCTTTGCCATTCATGGGTTGAGAAATCTGGGAACCACAGTTCCTACTTTAAACCTGCTCCATTTTTGTCCATGCTACACCATGAAGCCTGCTCCAGTACTTTCCATGCCGTGGCCAAGGCTCGACCAAGCTCCCTTCAGAGCCTGTTGCAATAGACCTTCCCTGTTGACTTTCCAGGCTATCTTAGGCTAGAAATCTCATTCTGTTCTTTGGTTGCTTCTGCACCTCTTGAATTTGTTTAGAGCCATATTTTTAAAGATATTTTATGGACTATGAGGGGAGAGCTAGAGCATTGTTTCTTTCTATTTCACCATCTTGTTTCCACCTAGAAAATGCTTTTTTTTTTTTTAAATCAAAAGAATGTTTATAGTTTATTCTCTGGACTGATTAAGGTTGATCTGAATTATGCACATATATATTCCAGATACTTTACAACACAACATTTAAATGCTTTGGGTTTTCAGAGTAAATCTCTCAAAGGGCATTTTCCAATGAAAATATGGAATTTATCCAATAGGCTAAATAACTCCTAGAATTGCACTGCACTTAAACTAACAAAATGACTTAGAATACATTGTTTACTTTTTGTACAGTTATCTATATCTATTTATAATTTAATTAAGTTTCTTGCTTTCAGTTTTCAACAATCACTTCAGTAAGTTTTAAATTTTGCTCCTCTCCTCCTCTCCCTTCCCCAGATGACTTACAATCTCATATGGACTCCAAACATACATCCATATTAAAGATATTTTCATATTAGTCATGCTGCATAAAAGAATTAAAATAAATGGGAAAAAAACCATGAGAAGAAACAAACAAACAAACAAAAAAAAAAACAATGCAGGAGAAAATAGTATGTTTCTTTCTGTGTTCTGATTCCATAGTTCTTTCTCTGGATGTGGATGGCATTGTTTCATATGTCCTTTGGTAACATTTTATATCTTTGCATTGCTTTGAAGTGCTTAGTGTATCAGAAACATTCCTCGCACTGTGACTCTTACTCTGTACAATGTTCTCCTGGTTCTGCTCATTTCACTCAGCATCAGCTCATATAAGTCTTTTCAGGTCTATCTGAAGTCTAATTGTTGGTCATTTCTTTTGGCACAGTGGTATTCTACTACATTCATATAACCCAACTTCTTTAGCTATTCCCCAATTGATGCACATTCCCCAATTTTTAATCCTACACCACCACCAAAAGAATGGCTATACATATTTTTTGTACATGTGGGACTTTTTCCCATTTTTATAATTTCTTTGGAATACAGTCCTAGAAGTGATATTGCTGGATCAAAGGACAAGCATATTTTTTGTAGCCCTTTGGGCATAGTTCCAAATTACTCTTCAGAATTGTTGGATCAGCTCACAGCTCCACCAAAAAAGAATTAGTGTTCTAACTCTCCCAAATCTTCTCCAACATTTATCATCTTCCTGTTTTATCATGTTAGCCTATATGATAGGTGTAATATAGCATCTCAGAGTTGTTTTGATTTGCATCTCTCTAATCAATAGTGATATAGAGCATTTTATTTCCATAGATAGGTTTAGTTTCTTCCTCTGAAAACTGCCTGTTCAAACCCTTTGAACATTTATCAATTTTATCCTTGTAAATTTTACTCAGTTCTCTCTATATTTTAGAAATGAGATCTTTATCACATATACTACTTGTAAAAATTCTTTTCCTGTTCTCTGCTTCTCTCCTAATCTTGCTTGCATTGGCTTTGATTGTGCAAAAAGTTTTCAATTTAATTTAATCGAAATTATCCATTTTGCACTTCTTAATGTTCTCTATCTCGTTTGATCAAAAATTTCTCTATTCTTCATAAATATGACAAATTCATTGTCTCTTGCTCCACTAATTTGTTTACAGTATCAACCTATACGGGTGCATCATGTACCAATTTGGATTTTATTCTTGTGTAAAGTGTCAGGCATTGCTCTATGCCCAGTTTATGCCACATTATTATCCAGGTTTCCCAGCAGTTTTTTCAAATAGTGAGTTTTTATTTCAGAAACTGGTGTCCTTGGATTTCTCCAACTACAGACTGCTATATTCATTGACTACTGGGTCTTGAGTACCTAACCTATTCCACTGATCTACTCCTTTATTACTTAGTTTTTGATGATTGCTGCTTTATAAGACAAGTTGAGATCTGGTATGGCTAGGCCATCTTCCCTAGTTTTCTTTTCTTTAATTCCCTTGATATTCTCAAGTTTTTATTCTTCCAGATAAATTTTTATATTTTTTCTAGCTGTAGAAAATGATTTTCTGGTAGATTGATTGGTGTGGCACTGAATAAGTCCCACAAACACCTGATGTTTTTGCATTTACTTATATCTGACTTTATTTGTGTGAAAAGTGTTTTACATTGTGTTCATATAATCTTTAGGTTTGATTTAGCAGGCAGCCTCTCAGATATTTATAGTGACTACAGTAACTTAAAATGGGATTTCTCTTTCTATCTCTTCCTCTTGAGCTTTGTTAGTAAACTACAATAATTCATGTTATTTATGTGAGTTTATTTTGCAACCTGAAACTTTGCCAAGATTATTTATTTTTTAAGGTAGCTTTTTATGGACTCTCTACAATTCTCTAAGTATACCTTCATATGGTTTGCAAAGAGTGATACCTGAGTTTCTTCTTTGCATGTTCTAATTCCTTTAATTATTTTTTCTCATTGCTAAAGCTAACATTACTAGTGCCATATTGTATAACTGTGGCGATGATTGATCTTCTTTCACCTTATTTCACCCCTTATCTTACTGCAAATACACCTTGTTTGATGGTGTTAGGTAGATTCTATTTATTATATTAAGGAAGGCTCCATTTAGTTGTTTGCTCTCCAGTGTTTTAAATTGCAATGGGTAGGGTATTTTGTAAAAAAGTTGTTCTGCAACTATTGAGATAATAATAGGGTTTCTGTTTTGTTGTTGATATGACCAATAATGCTAATATTTTTCCTAATATTGAGTCATTGTTGCATTATTGGTATAAATCCTATCTGGTCATAATGCATTATTCTTGTAATATGGTGCTATAATCTTTTGGCTAATATCTTATTTAAAATTTTTCCATCTATGCACATTGGGGAAACTGATCTATAATTTTCTTTCTCTATATGGGCTATTCCTGGGTTAGGTATCATAACCATATTTGTATCACAAAAAGAATTTGCTAGGAATCCTTCTTCCCCCATTTTCCCCAATTGTTTATAGAGAATTGGAATTAACTGTTCTTTAAATGTTTGATGGAATTTACATGTAAATCCATTTCACCCTGAAGATTTTTTCCTAGGGAATTCATTGAGGGCATGTTCAATTTATTTTTCTGAGATGAGTGTATTTAAGTATTTAACTTCTTCTTCTGTTAATCTGTGCATCCATTTAACTTTATAAAATTTATGGTCAGAGGAGGAGCCAAGATGGCGGAGTAGAAAGACTCACATATGCTAGCTCCGAATCCACAGCCCATAAATTTCCTGTAAAAAGAACTCCCCACAAATTCTGGAGTACTGTAAGCCACGCACCAACACAGTGGAACAGATTTCCGTTCCAGAGAGCCCTAGAAAGCTGTCCACAGGGGTGCCTCCCGCTCCGGACAGCGGAGCCCACCCCTGAGCTGCCCTGGCCTCACGGCCCCAGAGGAGCAGATCCGAGCATGCTTCAGGGATGGAATGTCTGGCGGCTGTGAAGGTCCCTCCACCAACCAGCACTCCAGGTCACTGAGAGAGACTTCTGGGCTGGCAATGAGGGGAACGTGGTGTCTCTGTGGCTCAGGCCCCCTCAGGAGGCACTGGCAGAAGGAGCGGGGCCAGGGGCTCCCAGAGCGGACAGGAATTCCATTACCGAAGGTCTTTGCATAAACCCCCTGAGGAAACTGAGCCCGGGAGGCGGCCCTGCCCCCACCCCAACACCAGAACTTAGGCTAACATTAAATAGCAGCCGCTCCTGATGGGGAAAGCCTTGAGGCTGGGAAGCAGCATTTGAATCTCAGACTCCAACCACTAGCTGGGCGGATCTAGGTGGGGTGAAAAGGAATCTCAGAAGTCAAGTAACTGGCTGGGAAAATGCCCAGAAAAAGGAAGCAAAACAAGACCATAGAGAGGAACTTTCCTGGGGAAGAGAAGTTCCTTCCTCCTTTCATTTCTGAGGAAGAAGTACAATGCTTGACATCAGGGAAAGACGTGGAGGTCAGGGCCTCTGTATCCCAGATATCCCAGGTGGATGTCTGGTGGACTCAGGCCATGGAAGAGCTCAAAAAGGATGCTTAAATTGTCTCTCCTGGATCTATTTTCCAGGTCAGTTGTTTTTACAATGAGATATTTCACATTGTCTTCCATTTTTTCATTCTTTTGGTTTTGTTTCAAGATTTCTTGGTTTCTCAGAAAGTCATTAGACTCTATCTGTTCCATTTTAATTTTCAGAGAAGTATTATCTTCAGTGAGCTTTGGAACCTCTTTTTCCATTTGGCTAATGTTGCTTTTGAAAGCATTCTTCTCCTCATTGGCTTTTTGAACCTCTTTTGCCAATTGAGTGAGCCTATTTTTCAAGGTGTTATTTTCTTCAACATTTTTTTGGGTCTCTTTTACCAAGGTATTGACCCGTTTTTCATGCTTTTCTTGCATCTCTCTAATTTCTGTTACCAGTTTTTCCTCCACCTGTCTAACTTGACTTTCAAAATCCTTTTTGAGCTCTTCCATGGCCTGAGGCCACTAGACATCCACCTGGGATGTCTGGGATACAGAGGCCCTGCCCTCCACGTCTTTCCCTGATGGTAAGAATTGTTCCTCATCATCAGAATTGAAAGGCGGGAACATATGCACCCCATCAAAGTAGTTCTCTATGTTTTTATTTTGCTTCCTTTTTCTGGGCATTTTCCCAGGTAGTTACTTGACTTTTGAGATTCCTTTTCACCCCACCTAGATATGTCCAGCTCTTGCTTGGGGTCTGAGATTCAAATGCTGCTTTCCGTGGCAGGCTGGGCTGCTATTCAATGTGAGCTTAAGTTCTGGTGCTGGGGTGGGGGCAGGGCTGCCTCCCAGGCTCAGTTCCCTCAGGGGCTTTATGCAGAGAACTTCAGTAATTGGGCGGTTGGGGGCAGGGCCGCCTCCCAGGCTCAGCTCCCTCAGGGGTTTTTTGCAGAGAACTGAACTTCTGCCTGCTTGTCCGGGAGTCCCAGGGCTGCCTCCGCTGCCACCTCTGCTGCTCCCTAGGCCGCTTCCTCCGGAGAGGGCCCGAGTCACGGAGACACCCCTCTCCACTCTTGGCCAGCACAGAAGTCTCTCTCACTGACCTGTAGCATCTGTGGGTGAAGGGACCTTCGCGTCTGCTGGAGATTCTGTCCCTGAAGCCTGCTCGTATCTCCTCCTATAGGGTCGCCGCCAGGGCAGCGCTGGGGTGGGCTCTGCTTTTCGGGGGCGATGGACCCTGGGGACGGCTCCCCAGGGCTCTCTGGAACGGAAATATTTTCCACTGTGTTTCTGCGCCTTGCGGTGATGCAGAATTTGTGGGGAATTCTTCTTGCAGGAAATATATGGGCTGTGGGTTCGGAGCTAGCATATGTGAGTCTTTCTACACCTTTATCTTGGCTCCTCCTCTGACCATAAATTTTATAAAGTTAAATGGATGCACAGATTAACAGAAGAAGAAGTTAAATACTTAAATACACTCATCTCAAAAAAATAAATTGAACAAGCCCTCAATGAATTCTTTCTACTCCATCAT
Source organism: Bettongia penicillata ogilbyi (assembly GCA_023548195.1). Taxonomy (NCBI): domain Eukaryota; kingdom Metazoa; phylum Chordata; class Mammalia; order Diprotodontia; family Potoroidae; genus Bettongia; species Bettongia penicillata. Next base: position 152,100 of record JAJHZJ010000875.1, read on the forward strand.
CATGGCTCCACCCCCTCTAGCAGCTTCTACATTAAGGGATTCGAAGGGCATGGAATACGATATTGCAGAAATCAAAGGAACTAGGACTCTAACCAAGAATCATCTACTTAGCAAAACTGAGTATAATACTTCAAGGGAAAATATGGTCTTTCAATGAAGCAGAGGACTTTCAAGCATTCTTGATGAAAAGACCAGAGCTGAAAAGAAAATTTGACTTTCAAACACAAGAATGAGAAGAAGCATGAAAAAGTAAACAGCAAAGAGAAGTCAGAAGGGATTTACCAAAGGTGAACTGTTTACATTTCTGAATGGAAAGACAATATGTGTAACTCTTAAAATGTTTCAGTATCTGGGTAGTTGATGGGACCACATACAGACATACACTCACACACACGCATACAAACACAAGTCACACACGTATATGGGTGCATGCACACACACATACACACATGCATGCACACACAGAGACGGAGAGCATAGAGTGAATTGAATAGGATGGGACAATATCTTAAAAGAAATTAAGGTAAATGGTGAGAGAGAAATGTAGTGGGAGGAGAGAGGATAAAATGGAATGGGGTAAATTTTATCTCATTGAAGAGGCAAGCAGGAGACTTTTTAGTGGAGGGAAAAAGAGGAGAGCTGAGAAAAAAAAATATGAAGTTTACCCTCATCACATTCGACTAAAGGAAGGAGTAAAATGCATGCTCATTTTGGTATGAAAACCTATCTTACAATACAGGAAAGTGGGGGAGGAGATAAGCAGGGAGGGAGGGATGATGGAAGGGAGGGCAATGGGAGAAGGGAGCAATTTGAAGTCAACACTCTTAGGGCAGGACAGGATTCAAAGACGGAATAGAAACAATGGGGGGCAGAATAGGATGGAGTGAAATAGTTAGTCTTACACAACACAACTATTATCAAAGTCATTTGCAAAACTACACAGATATGGCCTATATTGAATTGCCTGGCTTCCCAAAGAGAATGGGTGGGGAGGGAAGGATGGGGAGAAGTTGGAACTCAAAGTTTTAGGAGCAACTATCTAGTATTGTTGTTGCTACTAGGAAATAAGAAATACAGTTAATGGGGAATAGAAAGTCATTTGGCCCTACAGGACAAAAGAGAAAATGGGGACAAGAGAAGGGAGGGATGATAGAAGAGAGGGCAGATTGGTGACAGGGAAAATTAGAATGTTCAGTGTATTGGGGTGGGGGGAGGGGATAAAAGGGGAAAAAATTTGGAACACAAAATTTTGTGAAAATGAATGTAAAATGTTAAATAAATAAATTTATATTAAAAAATAAAATAAAACAAGTTGCCCCAAGTTTATCAGTTTCATTTTTTTAGCAAACTATTAATTTTATTTTTTAGTTCAATAGCTTTCTTAATTTCAATTTTATTAATCTCTTTTTTTTTCTGTATTTCTAATTTGATTTTAACTTGGGAATTTTCAATTTGTTTTTTCTATCTTTTTCAGTTGCATGTCCAATTCATTGCTCTCCTCTTTTTCCATTTTATTCATATAGGTATTCAATGCTATGAAATTTCCCCTAAGAACTGCTTTCACGGCATCCCATAGCTTTTGGTAGGTTATCTCATTGTTGTCATTCTCCTGAATGAAGCTATTAATTGTTTCTATGATTTGTTGTATATATAAAAGGTATATTCCTTTCTATTTCCATTCAATTTTCCCTAGAGGTCTATCAAATCTAATTCATCTGTTGATCTCTTTAATTCTTATTTGTTTATTTTATGCTTAGATCCATCCAGTTCAAAGAGGGGGAGGTTGATGTCCCCCATTAGTGTAGTTTTGATCTCTCTTTCTTCCTGTAACTTCCTTAACTTCTCGTCTAAGCATCTGATCACATACAACTTGGTGCATATATCTTTAGTAATGATATTGTTTCCTTGTCTATTGTCCCTTTTAGCAGAAAATAGTTCCATTCCTTATCTCTTTTCATTGTATGTATTTTTGCTTTTGTTTTATCTGAGATTAGGATTGCTGTCCCCACTTTTTTACATCAGTTGAAGCACAATATAGTCTGCTCTAACCTTTAACCAGTAACCTGTGTGTATCCTCCTGTTTGTAATGTATTTTTGATATAAGGCATATTGTAGAATTTCATTTTTTAATCCATTCTCTTAGCCATCTCCATTTTATGGGAGAGTTCATCCCATTCCCATTCACAGTTATGATTACTATGTCTTTCTCTCCATCCCGTTACCCCCATTTTGTGGTTTAATTTCTCCCTTCTTTACTCTTCACATAGTGTTATGTTTGACTACCTCCTCCCTCAGTGTTTCCTCCCTTCTATCAGCCTCCCTTCCTTTTGTTCTCCTTTATCCTTACTTCTTCTCCCCTTCCCTTTAAGCTCCCCCTTTTTCCTTTCTCCTTTCCCCTCCTACTGTCTATATAGCAAGTTACATTTCTATACTTTAGTATTTTGTTCCCTCCATGAACCAAATCTTATTAGAGTAAATTTCAAACAATGCTCATCTCCCTCCCCTCTTTCCTTCTATTACGTTTTTGTAACTCTTCATATGTTGTAATTTACCTTTTTGTGTCTCCTTTTCTCTTCTCCTGTTACAATCACTTTGTACCATTTAATCACATTTTTATCATCACATCTGTTAATTTATACCCACTTCCCCTATCTATGTATATCCCTTTCTAATGCCATAATAAGTATACAATTGTCAAAATTAACAAGTATCATTCTTCCCTATAGGGATGTAAACAATTTGCCCATATTGAATAATGAGTTATTGTTGTTTTTGTTTTGTCTCTGTTTACCTTTTTATGCCTCTCTTGAATCTTATATTTGAAGATCAGATTTCTATGGAGTTCTGGCCTTTTCATTAGGAATATCTGAAAAATCCCTTATTTCATTGAATGTCCAACTCCTTGACTGCTCAGTTTTGCTGGGTAATTGATCGTTGGTCATTGTCCAATTTTTTTTAGTCTGTTTTTTTTTTGTTTTGTTTTTTACCTTAACAGAATATCATATTCCGATCTCTCCAATCTTTTAATGTATGTGCTGCAAGGTCCTGTGTAATCCTGACTGTAATTCCTCAATATTTGAATTGTTTCTTTCTGGCTGCTTCCATTATTTTTCTCCTTAACTTGATAGTTCTGAAATTTGTCAACAATATTCCTTGGCATTTTCACTTTGGGATCTCATTCAGGAAGTTGATAGTGGATTCTCTTAATGATTATTTTGCCCTCTATAACTAGGACCTCAGAGCAGTTTTTCTTTGCTTCATTATTTCTTCGAAGATATTGTTCAGGCTCTTTTTTTCATCATGGCTTTTCAGTAGACTAATAATTCTTAGATTTTCTCTCCTGAATCTTTTTTCCATGTCAATAAAAGATCCAATGAGATATTTTACATTTTCTTCTATTTTTTATTCTATAGATTTTGTTTGACTAATTCTTGATGTCTTATAGAGTAATTAATATATACTTGTCCAATTCTAATATTTAATGCATTGTTTGCTTCAGTTAATTTTTGCACCTCCCTTTCCATTTGTCTACTTGTTACTTTTCAGGAGTTGTTTTCTCAAGTTAGATTTTATGCTTCCTTATCTGTTTGCTCAATTTTTGTTTTTAAAGAGGTATTTCTTCAGAGAATTCTTTTTTTCATTTTGTCAATAGTATTTTTGAAATCATTGACCAATTTTTCTTCTACCCCTCTAATTCATCTTTTAAAATCCTTCTTGAGCTCCTCCAAGAATACTCTGTGAATTGGTTTGCTTTTTGCTCATGATGATTTCCTATTTTACTGAATTTTAAAGTGGATTTTTGCTTCTGGGGCACAGGGGCCTCTGTCTCACATTTCCTGTCCTAAGAACTTAAGGTTTTGTGTGCTGTGCCTTCTTGTTCTTTCAGTTAGAAGTTAGAATGCTGCAACTTACCTGGTGTTGAGCCGGGTAGTGTGCCAAGGCTAAGGCCAGGTGAAGTCTTTCTGAGTTTCCAGGGGTTGCCCTGCAGGCCTTTGTGTGAAGCATGGGGTAAAGGTGGTCAGGGCACAGGAGGTCACCTCCCTTGAGCTAGAACTCAGGCAGACTCAGTGGTTGGTCTGTGCTGGTATCTATCCAACGTCCCTGGTTGTGCTTAGGCATGCTTGGAATCCTGGTGTTGGCACTTTTGGGCTCTACCTCCTGGTCCTTAGGATCTCCTTCTGGTTTACTGAGGTGGGGCTGTCTGGGACAGCTTCAGTCCTGCACTAGTCCCCTTCAGTCACATCAAGAGGAACTCTCTTTGACGAACTTCCTAGCCTCCCAAGCTGAGAGACTGTTTGCCCATTAGGCTGATCCCACTATTCCAGAACTTTTTCTGGGCAGTATTCTCTGAGCTTTTCAAGGTCAACAAAGGGAGGATGAGAACACTTACAGTTTACTCTGCCATCTTGGCTCCCAGAAGTTCAAATAGGTGACTTTTAATCTTTTAGTCTGTGGACTAATAATCTCAGGAGTGACTGTTGCTGTTACCAGGAGTCTTGCACTTTTCCCTCATTCATTCCTGCTGGACTCTCTTCCTGTGATGATATGTGTGAGAATCCATATTGATATTGTTGACTGGCCCAACTCTCCACTCTGAAGTGGTCTGTGCAGTTATAGTTTGTGTTCCCTGCTCTCCCCCAACCACAAGGAACAGATTCTTTACATCAACCTTCTGGGCTGTCCTCACCTGGCAATCTTCCACAGTCTGCCTCCTAGTAGATTCTGCCACTCTAAAATCTGCTCAGACTTTTTTTGTAGAGGTATCTGAAGGATTATGTGGTAGAGCTAAAGTGAGTATGTACTCTTACTCTGCCATTCGGGCTTCACAATATCCCTTGTTGACTTTCTATCATATTTTCTCCAGGACAATGATTTGAGTAAAAAATGCATAGCCTTAAGAATTTTACAGTCATAGCTAGAAAGCAAAGCTGTATTATACAAGAGCTTCCAGAGTGTAAAGTGTATTTAGTGACATGAGCAAGATGATTCACAGTCCTGTAACTCTTCAAGACTAGTTCAGAATTCTTGTCTGTGACAGCACAATATCTATTACTAGTAACAAAAAACAAAATCATAAAAATTTCACCATAGCACCAGTTGTTAACTCTACAAACTGGCAAATACTGTGACACTGACCATAGATTTATTTTTCAGCATCTTATAAGTAATATTGAAATTTCTATTCCACTTTTATATATTGGCAGGTCCTCTGTTGTTATTTCACTTTTGGGGGACAGAATTTTTTAAACATTCACCTTACCTGAATTATAAAAAGAAAAAAAAAAATTCATTTCTTTTCAGTAAGTATTTTCTAAAACTGGCAAGGGAAATGAATATATAGTTTAATTCAGTCATGAGATTGTTAAGTTTACCTGTGAATTTCTGAAACTTTGATGATCTAGATATGATAAAATAATCTAAATCCTTGTTATGCATTAGTTTCTTCATTTCTGAACATGTTCATTGAGAACTCAGCAATCAATTTGGGCCAGTTGGCCCAGTTTCCAGCTCTTGTCTTAGCCTGGGAGTACCTGCAAACTCTAATATTGTATCGATGGAAAAGAATAAATTATTTCTTTAATATTACATCTTTCAAATTACTGATAATTCTTCAAATATGCATGTTCTTGATAGCTTGGTTAATTTTAGAGCTAGTTTTGAAATAGAGTTGGAGATCTGAACCCTTTACCTTGCATGATTTTTTGAAGTTCAAGGAAATTTTGATAAATCATGTTATTACCTCACTGTCTTCTGATGAGATAAAAGAGAATATCCATAGGGGTCAATTTTATTGCATCTGTATATTTCTTAGACTTTTTGTATTTTATGATTCTCTAGACACAGCCCTGTGAAAAGATAGGTGATCTTTTGCATTATTTTTCCTGCATTCAAGTCTCTAGACCACTCCCTAGACACATCTTCACCATTCTCTGTGTTCATCCCATCCTTCTCCTCCTTTCTCCATTTATATGTTATTTTTCCAAGTTGTAATATAAGATCCATGATGGCAGGTACTATCTTTGCAGGTACTATCTTTGTTACTTTCATCAGTATCTTTAGTGCTCAATATAGTACCTGACTCATTGTAAGCACATAGTAAATGGTTTATTTATTCTCTCTATCTCTGTCTCTGTCTCTGTCTCTGTCTCTCTCTCTCTGTCTCTGTCTCTCTCTCTCTCTCTCTCTCTCTCTCTCTCTCTCTCTCTCTCTCTCTCTCTCTTTTACTGTGGTAATATATGATAAGCTAAAAAATTTTCTCTGATTCATTTTTGCTGAAGCTAGTGGTCTTCGAATTGTTCCCAAAAGATAATTTAATCCATTAATCAACGCACATTTATTAAGCACTTATGCAGAAGCCTTTGTAGTAAATGAATCTATCCTTGCCTTCTGGGAATTTATTTTAGGGAAAAGAGTACATAGAGATATATAGACTTTAAATCTATGCAGAATAATGTTCATGAGGAAATAGTGAATGCATCTGCATGTTATATCTGCATTAGTCTTTCTATTTAATATTTTAAAAATGAATAAAAATATGATTCACACTTACAATATAACTGGAGAGAACATTTGTAGCTAACCTTTAAAATGTGCATCCATAAGGCTGAATTACAAAAAATGAGTCGAACTTGTATGTGATATGTGTAGAAGTAGTTACCATTACCAGAGATACTGTGAGATGAAAAGAATGATAAATATCACCATCAGACTGTATGTAGTAACTAAAAAAGCACTGAAGAATACAATTTATTTTTATTAGTGTCATAATTTATTGGGAATTCTATATCTTTTTTTAAATGTGATGGATAAATTTGGTTCTAAAATTCTATAAACAATACAATTTATTGTTTCATAAAATTTTTCAGAGTTCTAATATTTGACTTAAGAGAAGTCAGTTCTTATTGGAAATTATATGGGATCAATTTATCATTAATAAATATCACCACAAAATATACATTATGAAAAATCAAACTGCATGTCATATGAAAGCTTATTGGAACTTAATATTTAAGCATAAAGATTTATGAATGAATGAAAAAAATACTAAATAATTTATTGCATGCCAAGCATATATTTAATTGAGACCAGTGCAGTTTCATGGGATATAAATGAAAGGCTTGAGTTCAAGGGGGAGTGAAAAAACTTTAAAATCCATTTAATTGTATATGTGCCTTAAAATGAGCTAAAATACAATTAGTTTACAGAAATACAAACTATAACTACTCAAAGGATTAAAAACACTATGGATATTAAAGAATACAGAGAAGATTTGAGGTAGGCTTCATGGCCTAAGAGATGGGAAACTCTCAGTAATGAAATTCTAGAGACAAAACTAATTATCTCAATCCAGAAAAAAAAAATGTGGAACCACAGAAATAGTTTAGGTTTCAATCATTGTTTCAGAGAAATATATCTCTTTAGCTATAATTGTATCAATGACATATAATATGGCTTAAGACGTAGTTTAAAACATTGATACATATAGGGAAATATAGTTATATGGATGTAGATGCTACTGACTGGCAGGTTTTGGAGATGCAGTGTCCCCTCTGGGACTAACCTACAATGGATGCTCAGAGGTTATATTTTCATAGGGCAATTCCTAATTCAAATTCTAGAAATAACCCTGTTGGTGAGCCATTCAACATCATAGCTTACAAGCCTCCAACTTACACGTTTCCCCCTAAAACAAAGCATCTAGTAGATGCAGCTAGTTAGTTTAAAAAGGGTATTAACACAAATGACATTCTAAAAATTATAACTTTGCTCAAACCCAATGAATCATAGGCCAACTCTCCTATAAATGCACAAAGTATGCCTGAGAATATTGGTATCAAAATTAAGGTTAAATATTGGTGAGGCATTCTTATGGAAAGCAACATTTAACTCTTGCTACTGAATGAAGATTTTGAAATTCCCTCCTCTCTCCATAAAGTCTTGTTTCTTTCACAGGATCTGCTCATCTCCAAAACCTAAATTTTACATACCCGAAGTCACACTTCTTGAGCACACCCCTTTATCTTTTCTTCAAATGATCATTTCATTGAATCCATGTCTTTCTTGAATGTATGTTTCTACTCCCTCTTATATATGTTGTTTCCTACTGTTATAGGGCTCACCCTCAAAGTTCTATTGTTGATGTAGAGGAAGAGAAAGAGAAATTCCTTTCTTTCTCCTTTCAGGGATTTTCAACAGTTTACAAATATCTCTGACTCCAGAATTCTATATGGTAGACACTAGGATCAGTTGGGTGAGGAGAAAGAAAAAAAAATCATTTATTTTGAATAGGGGTCTTATTCTACAACTTTTCCAAACCTTAACTATCTTAAGGTCTTGGGACTTAGCTATTTAAAGCTGTGTGAACATTTTTTTTCTTGGCCAGTCAATTTGCTCCTTTCTTGACTCAATCAGACAGTATTCAAACCTTATTAAATGGATGAATTCAATGATGGATTTTTCTATAGTTGAACACATCAAGAACATATTGTGATTACTTTTTGGACATTCTGTGACTAAAGCAATAGAACTTAGAATTGTAAAATCACATCCACAAAACTTGCACCTCCCTATAACAGATAGGAAATACAAAGAATAGCAGTAACTTTATAAAAAATGCATTGAGAATAGTATAGCTCATAATAAGCTAAGATTGTCAGTGAATGAACAGGATAACAAAAACTTATGTTTCATCTTTTATTTGTTTATTCATTTTGTTTGTTATTAAAAGGATAAGATAAAATTGTTTTGAACTTTTCTGATGTTCCAATTACTGTTTCTATAATTTCACAAACCAAAAAACAAAACAAAACACCCTTTCTTTGTAACCACTTCCAAAAATATATTATTTATCTCTAATAGAATGATAGAGCAGATTGTTTATGATTTGTTCTCGCAGGGGACCAATGATACCATATGTGTGATGTGTTGACTTGCACATAGTTGGATTTGAGTGAGACAGATGTGTGCAAAGTTGGTAGTTTTACTCTCTCTCCAAGTCATCCAAGTCTGGTGGCAAGACAAAACTCAAGATGACTGACTTTGTATGGCCAAAATGCAGTGGGGAGGGGGGTGAGTGGGGATTCTTAGCCTTACTAAATTAAGATCTTTCTCAGGGCTCAATTTGTCTGAGGCCGTTCCATTTCAAGGATTGAGTTAGGTAATAATTAAGACAAAAAAATGGCCCAATTTACCATCACAAAGATATCAGTCTCAAAGTTTCTGAGTAGAACAGAAGGCAAGTGATATTGTTATTTATATTTAATCTAAACCAGGGGTGGAGAACCTGCAGCCTAGGTCTTCAGGTACACCAAGGGCCTCAGGATCTCTACACCTGTTCTAAGCCAGTGAAACCTAAAAAATAAGCAACCTAAAATCAGGCAGAGCCCTATTTTTGGCCCTTCAGTGAAAGTCAGAATGATTTGGGTTCAAAGGAAGAGTCAAGTAGCTCCATTTTTTCAATTAAATTTCAAGAAACAAAAAAAAAAGAAAAGAAAACTGTCCAGGGCAAAAAGTAAATTGTCCCAAATTTATGAAAAGAGATAATAAGAGAAACAAAAGGAGGAGAAAAGGAAGGGAGAAGGGGGAGGAAGAGAAGAAAAATATTTTAGCAACTTCTACTTAAACTGGCAAAGGAAATTAAAACAAAAACTTCTTCTATGAAGTTCACTTTTTCCCCACAAATACATACACCGTGCATTTGAGAGATAAGCTTAAATTTAGACTACAATAGTTGTGAAACACATGTATCCAACATATGTGTGACAATATTTCATTCATCATGTGCTCTGGAAGTCCTATCTGTGTAGACACTTCATCCAAAACCTTACAGTGGTTGTTCATCCTTTGTTTTCAAGGAGGACCAATGGCATCACAATGGTAATGTCTTGAGTTTAAGGTGAATTGGCTTTGAGTGAGGCAGAGCTATGCAAAGTCATTTGCCTTGCTCTCTCCTCCAGAGGATTGCTCTTAAACGTCTGGGGTTAAAATACTTTTGGATATGTATCCCCTATATTTCATATACTGCTTGGAATGGGCGGAATGTTTTTGTATTAATTTATTCATACATTCATATATTCATAAAAAATAAAGCTGGACTCTTTATTTTTAACTCACCTCTTTTGCCCTTATTTTCTCTTGCTAGTGAAATGGTTAATTAAGATATTATGTAAAGAATAAAGTTAGGACAAAATGCAAAATTCAATCTTGCATTAATGACGGTTTTAAATTTAAATTTATTTATTTAAGTTTTCAACATTCATTCCCACAAAATATTGGGTTCCAAGTTTTCTCCCCTCCCACCACCTCAAAACGTCTAGCATTCTAATTACCCCTATCACCAATCCGTCCTCCCTTCCAACATCCTCTCCTTCTCTTATCCCCATCTTCTTTTTTGTCCTGTAGGACAAGATAACTTTCTATACCTCATTAACTGTATTTCTTATGTCCTAGTAGCAAGAAGAATACCAAACAGTTGTTCCTAAAACTTTGAGTTCCAAATTCTCTCCATCCCTCTCTCCCCACCCGTTCCCTTTGGGAAGGCAGGCAATTCAATATAGAACCTATCTGTGTAGTTTTGCAAATGACTTCGATAATAGTCGGGTTGTGTAAGACTAACTGTATTTCCCTCCATCCTATCCTGCCCCCCATTGTTACTATTCTGTCTTTAGATCCTATCCCTCCCTGAGTGTTGGCTTCAAATTTCTCCCTTCTCCCATTGCCCTCCCTTCCATCATCCCCCCGACCTTGCTTATCTTCTTCTCCCCAACTTTCCTGTATTGTAAGATAGGTTTTCATACCAAAATGAGTGTACATTTTATTCCTTCCTTTAGTCGAATGTGATGAAGGTAAACTTCTTGTTTTTTTTTCTCAGCTCTCCTCTTTTTCCCTCCATTAAAATGTCTCCTGCTTGCCTCTTGAATGAGATATAATGTACCCCATTCCATTTCACCGTCTTTCCTCCCACTACATTTCTCTCTCACCGTTTACCTTAATATCTTTTAAGATATGGTCCCATCCTATTCAATTCGCTCTGTGCTCTCTGTCGCTGTGTGTGTGTGCATGCATGTGTGTATGTGTGAGTGTTTGCATGCATGTACATGTGTGATATGTGTGTGTGCATGTGTGTGTACATCTGTGTGTGGTCCCATCAACTACCCAGATACTGAAACGTTTTAAGAGTTACAAATATTGTCTTTCAATGTGGAAATGTAAACAGTTCACCTTTGGTAAGTCCCTTATGACTTCTCTTTGCTCTTTACTTTTTCATGCTTCTTCTCATTCTTGTGTTTGAAAGTCTAATTTTCTTTTCAGCTCTGGTCTTTTCATCAAGAATGCTTGAAAGTCCTCTGTTTCATTGAAAGACCATATTTTCCCCTGAAGTATTATACTCAGTTTTGCTGGGTAGGTGATTCTTGGTTTGAGTCCTAGTTCCTTTGACTTCTGGAATATCCTATTCCATGCCCTCCTATCCCTTAATGTAGAAGCTGCTAGATCTTGAGTTATCCTGATTGTATTTCCACAATACTGGAATTGTTTCTTTCTAGCTGCTTGCAATATTTTCTCCTTGACCTGGGAATTCCTAAATTTGGCCGCAATGTTCCTAGGAGTTTCTCTTTTTGGATCTCTTCCAGGTGGTTATTGATGGATTCCTTCAATACTTATTTTGCCCTCTGGTTGTAGAATCTCAGGGCAGTTTTCCTCGATAATTTCAGGAAAGATGATATCTAGGCTCTTTTTTTGATCATGGCTTTCAGGTAGTCCCATAATTTTTAAATTTTCTCTCCTGGATGTATTTTCCAGGTCAGTTGTTTTTCCAATGAGATATTTCAAATTCTCTTCCATTTTTTCATTCTTTTGGTTTTGTTTTATGATTTCTTGGTTTTTCATAAAGTCATTAGCCTCCATCTGTTCCATTCTAGTTTTGTGAGAACTATTTTCTTCAGTGAGCTTTTGAACCTCTTTTCCCATTTGTCTAATTTTGCTTTTGAAAGCATTCCTCTCCTCATTGGCTTTTTGAACCTCTTTTGCCAATTGAGTGAGCCTGTTTTTCAAGGTGTTATTATCTTCAGCACTTTTTGGGGTCTCCTTTAGCAAGGTATTGACCCGTTTTTCACGCTTTTCTTGCATCTCTCTCATTTCTCTTCCCAGTTTTTCCTCCACTTGTCTAACTTGATTTTCAAAATCCTTTTTGAGCTCTTCCATGGCCTGAGCCCACTGGATATCCACCTGGGATGTCTCGGATACAGAGGCCCTGACCTTCACGTCTTTCCCTGATGGTAAGAATTGTTCCTTGTCATCAGAATTGAAAGAAGGGTACATCTGTACCCCATCAAAGTAGCTTTCTATAGTCTTATTTTTCTTGCCTTTTCTGGGCATTTTCCCAGACAGTTACTTGACTTCTGAGATTCCTGTCCACCCACACTTAGATCTTCCCAGCTAGTGCTTGGGGTCTGAGATTGAAATGGGCTTTCCACGGTAGGCGAGGCTGCTATTCAATGTGAGATTAAGTTCTGGTCCTCGGGTGGGGGCAGGGCCCCGTCCCAGGCTCAGTTCCCTTAGGCGTTTTATGCAGAGATCTATGGTAATGGCCCTGAACTTGTGCCTGCTGCCCTGGGAGTCTCGGGCCACCGCCACTGCCTCTGCCACTGCCTCCTGAGGAGGCCCGCGTCACAGAGACACCCCGGTCCCCTCTTGGCCAGCCCAGACGTCTCTCTCACTGACCTGTTGTGCCTGTGGGTGGAGGGACCGTCGTGGCCGCCGGAGATTCCATCCCTGAAGCCTGCTGGGATCTGTTCCTCTGTGGCCGTGCATGCAGGGCAGCACAGGGGTGGACTCCACTGTCCAGAGAGTGATGGACCCCTGGGGATGGCTCTCCAGGGCTCTCTGGAACAGAAATCTTTTCCACTGTGTTTCTGCGCGCCTTGCAGTGCTCCAGAATTTGTGGGGAGTTCTTTTTGCAGGAAATATATGCGCTGTGGGTTCGGGAGCTAGCATACATGAGTCTTTATACTCCGTCATCTTGGCTGCTCCCCCCCCGCTGTTTTCTTAATGAATATTAGTTTCTTTTTTCAGAAAGACTCCTAATTTCTTTTTCACACAAGTATCTGAAGTCCTGTCGTGTGGAAGAAGATTCATATCTATTATGTTTCCTTAAATGACAAAGCTAAAGCAAAAGTTGCAGGAAGGAAGATTTCATCTTGATAATGGCAAAGTGTCCCAAATAGTTAACCTAAGGATCAAAATGTACCATACACCTCATTTGGAAGTTTTATACACAAGCTTACTTTTGCAGTACATAGATTTTTTTTTTAAATATGGCAATTTCAGAAGTCTATTACTATTACAGCTCTCACTTGGAGATGCTATAATTCTGTAATTTCATTTGAGGACATATGATCTGTCAGGGAAACTATCATTTTACCTATTAAGAGTTTTTCTAGGAATGATTTCAGAGAAGAATATCACAATATTTATAAATTTCAGAGGTGTATGGGACTTCACAAGTCACATAATAGAAGGCAAAGTTGAACAAGAATATCTGAGTGCTGAGCATTGAAAGAAAAATAAATTAGCACAGCCCCCCTTTTTCTCTTAAGGAGCTTAAAACTGACCAAAGAAACTCATAATCTATGAGAAATTTGTGTCAGATGATGATTATCTAGCCTCTATATGAAGAAATTTGAGGATAGGAATTATTCCTTCTTGTCTAATATAATCCCTTACATTTTGAGAAAGCTATGAAAATTAAAAGTTCTTGACAAGCACCATATTATATTCTTTGACTTCTATCCACTTATTATAGTCCTGTTATTTATAATTCTTCTTCATCTTGATAACTTTTACAAAACACACGTTTTGATCCCAATTTTTTTTTCCTTCTCCAGCCTGGGAATTCCTCTTCATTCTACTAATTCTCATATAGTATGGTCTCCAGGTACCCTCTCTTCCAGTTTGCCTTCAATTCAGTAAGCCAGACATTGTGTTATAAAAAACTGTAATATAAAAACAAAAGCAAATCAATTTCTTCTTCCAAGAATCCTACATTTTAGAAGTAATTTAAAGATAAACATAAGGAAATGCGAAATTTGTTAAAAATCAATGTAAAGTAATTGTGTTTGTCCTTCTTTGTTGAAGAAAATCATGCTATCAGAAAAATGATGACATGACTTGCACTTGACTTTGTTTTGAGTGAGGGAAGGCTGTGCAGGTCACCAGTGACCAGATATTCATCAGGATGACTGGTGATGACCCACGATGCATTGGGAGACCTTAGACCCTTTAGGTCAGGGTCTTTGCAGGTACACACTTAGGGTGTGGCAATGCCCATTCATTGAGTAGAACTGTTTAAGCAGTAGCCAAGGCATGGCCCCTTTAATGAGGCCAAGAAAAATAAAGACATCAGACCCTTAGGCAGGGGCCCATTGGCATCCCAACTTCAGAGTACAGTAGGTTTGCGGTTTTGGAAAAGGAAATGGGAGGGAAGGGAAAGGAAGGGAACGATAGGGAAAGGAAGGGAACGGAAGGATAGGGAAGGGAAGGGAAGGATAGGGAAGGGAAGGATAGGGAAGGGAAGGGAAGGGAAAAGAAGGGAAGGGAAGAGAAGGGAACTGACCAGTAAAACCCAAGTCAACTGGACATCTTTTTGCCATTCAAATTTACTTTTCTTTGACAAGGAGAAAGAAGGGGAAGGGGAGAAAGACAGGATAGGAGGAGATGAATTACTAAGCTAACTTCCCATTCAGCCAGTTCTGTCTATTCACAGGATTGTGTTCATCTTTCCTTGCCAAAAAAGACCATGCCATCAGAGAAATGTTGGCATGACTTGCACTTGACTTTGTTTGGTATGAAGGAAGGCTGTGTCACCAGCCTCACTTCTCTTCCAGAGTCATCTGAATCCAGTGACCAAATATTCATCAGGATGACTGGAGATGACCCAGGATATGCTAGGAGACCTTGGGCCCTTTCAGCCAAGGTCATGCAGAGTAATATTAGTATTGTGGAGAACTACAAGCTGAATGTATAAGAAAGATCCTTATATATGATTTAAGCCTTTCAAGGCAGCAATACTTACAAGTGGAAGAATTGCTGAAAGAGAAAATTTCAGTCTTGAAGTGGGGATAGGTCCATAGGTAAGGTGAGGGAGCTGAAATGTGTATATGTAGACCAGCCCTCCTCCAACCAGAGCTCCTACTGTACCGGAAGATACAAAATAACTATGATACTTTACTTTGAAAATAGACCAGAAGTTATCTTTTGAAAGTGGGTGTCCAAACTAGATCCTCCATGAACACACCCTAGGTGAACTACCACCATTAGGCATGGATGACAGCTGCTGTTCCACATTAATGCAGGAATGAGAGACAAGTGGCCCTGTCTCATCCTTGAGATGCTGCCCCTCCCATTTCACAGGCTGGAAACACTCTTCACCCAGTCTTAACTTTGAAATCATGCCCATGTGCCTGCTTGGCACCTAAATAAGGTGCAGTTTTCATGATTCCAACTTCGGCTGATGCCCAAGGCCTGAGTTTAAATTCTGACTTTCTTACCAATTCTGATACTAACTACCAACCTAACAATGAGCAAGTTCTCAATTGGTGTGGGGCCTCATTTATCAGTCAATTTAATGACTTGACTAAATGAGCTCTGAGTTCTTTCCAGCTTTAAATACTATAACCCAAATTCTCAAAACAAGGTCATATTTTATGATTCTCATCTTATTCTCGGTATAATTTCTTCAAAAGATAAAAGTCTGATTACTGAAGACTAGCTTAATTTAGTGCCTAGAAGCTCATGTCTAATAGGCTAGTCACATGGTTTTGAATTCTTGGGCACTAACAAGCTGATAAAAAGATCAATATCAAACAAATCTCAGCTCTATGAAGCCCATTTCCATTCTGCATGTACAGGGGCATAGTGATCACAAAGAGGTAATTAAGTTCCAGGAATCAAACAGTTTATACAGTGTCTATAAACTTTAATCAGCTATTTAATAAGAATTTCATGTCTCAAAATATGGAATTCTTGTCCTCTCTTTAACCAGTGTGCATATGTTAAAAAGGTGAATCACATTAATCTTGATATTCTTTTTTAAAACATACTTCCGCATGAGTAATGCTATGAAAGAAGAAACAGAACAAAAGGGGAAAAAGCACATGAATGAATAAAAAGAGAAAATAAAGTTCTTAATCTGCATGTGGATAGCATATTCCATCTTGAGTCTTTCAAAATTGTCATAAAAACATTATACTTCTAAGAAGAGCTGAGTGTGCTTGTTGTGTTCTCTTCATTCAGCCTCAAATCATGTAAGTCCAGGTTTTTCTAAATTCTTCCTGCTCATCATTTCTTATGAAAAAATAGTATTACATTATATTCAAATACCACAACTTTTTCAACCATTTCCCAGTTTGTGAGCATCCCCTCAATTTCCCATTCTTTGCAGCCACAAATAGAGCTGCTTTAAATATTTTTGTGCATATGGGTCATTTTCTCTTTTTTATGATCCTTTTGGGATACAGATCTAGTAAGGGTATCAAAGAATATGTACAGTTTTCATAGTCCTTTTGCCATAGTTCCAAATTTCTTCCCAGAATCGTTGGTTCAATTCACAACTCTACCAACAGTGCATTACTATTGTAATTTTCCCAAATCTTCTCCAACATTTGTTATTTTCCTGTTCTTTTTCATATTAGTCAATCTGAAATTCTTATATTCTTGTTATAAATCATACAAAATGCATGCATGGTGGATCATGCTTTTAATGCCTGCTAACAGGAAGGTTGATAATATTAGAACATGATTTCAGGTCTTCTGAGTTGCAAGTAGAGCTAAAACCAATTAGATGTTCCCAGTAATTGAGGCACCAGTCTGGTGTACTTTTTGGAGTAGGAGACTACTACAACCTGTTTATGAAGGGATGAACAATGCCAAGTTTAAAATGGAGTTGGTTGGATGTTGATCAGTAATCAGATTTGATACTATGAGTGTGTTTTAGACTTTCCTCATGGGCAAGATAAAGAGATATAGTGTTGGAAACAGAGAAAGACTTCAAATTAATTCAACATATACTTGGGTCCTTGGTAACTTCAATGAAAAGATGGCCACGGTAAGGGGATTGTGAAAGAGAAATAAGAAAATAAGAAAGTTCAAAGAACTGAAAATTATGTTTTTATTCTTTGACATCATGAATGATTTTCTTGAGAAAGATTATGTAGGAATTGAAAGGGCTGACAGATTTTACAAAAATGTTGTTGATTTGAAGGGACGTCTATAAAATAATCTATGTACAGTCAGATCAACATTTTGTTAAAGATCAGTGTTGGTATATATATATATATATATATATATATATATATATATATATAGGAGAGAAAATATTAATCAAGAAATATGACATCTTTCCATTGGGGAATGTCTGAAAAAGCTGTGGTATATGATTGTGATGCAATACTTCTGTGCTACATGAAATTAGGAGCCCTATATTTTTAGAAAAACATGGATCAGCTTCCATGGACTGATAAAAAGCAAAATTAGTAGATTCAAGGAATATCATATATAGTAACAACATTGCTTTAAGAATAACTTTGAGCATATAAATCACATTTATTATTATAAACATATAAACTACAAAAGATATATGAAGATGCTAATTGTATCCAGACAAAGAACTGATAAATTGTGGTATAGAATTATTATGTGTCTGCATGTATATGTGTTCATGTATACCTATATGTATGTGTATAGATATTCATATATATGCATGTATATATGTGTACATATGTAGGTATGTGTATATATATTCACATACAAACAAACATACATACATACACACATTTATATCTTGTACCTTGGGTGGGGGTTAGGAAAGAAAAAAAGAAAAAATTACATCTTAACTTTATGATGAATTTCAAAGGAAAAGCAACTTGTACAGAATAGATTTGCAGTTTCGTGATCAATTTTTTTTATTATATTATGGCATGGAAATACCTGTTTTGTTTTCTTTCCCAAATTTAAAGTAATATAAATAAAAAAGTAGAAAATATTTATTATATATGTACTTTAAATTAGTTATTGTGCTAAGTAGATACAAAGGACAAAATAGATTTTCCCTGCATCAGGAAGCTTTATTTTATCAAGAGAGATAGCATACACACAAACTCACACATACATATATACCTCTGTATATGTGTGTCATACACACATATATATGTATCTATTTACATGTCTCATCTACTGTGTAACAGAGTTAAAGTAGTAGTGATTATATTGCTTTCTGAAGAACACACGGTATGCAAATTATAGCCAACCAAAGTAAAGTCTGCCCATAGGTCTTAACAAGCAAGTGTTGACAGGCAAGCACGTTGCATTTTGTCAGGAAGTCCAGCATGCATTGGCAGAAAAATGCACATGTAATGACTTGTTTAAGATACCATATGGTTGGATAATGCAATATTGTGTCATTAGAATTTAAATGCAGGAAAAAAACACAAATTTACAATAACTTATTAAATTTAAATTACATCTTTTTGGAAAATATATATTTTTATGCTTCCTTTTGAAATGATGCAAATTAAAAAAAAAACTGTTAAAGGGTTGAAGAAAGTAGATTTCTGGTAGGGAGAGAAGGGCTGAATACTTTTTTTAAAGAGTTTTTTTAAAAAGTTGGCAGACCAAATAATATTCACCAAAAGATAGGGAGAATATAAGATACAACTCTGCTTATTGTAATTTGAATATTTAAATACATTTATTTTGGTAGTGCTCCACCATCCTAGATGATCTGATTTGTCATTATCAGATCACCACACACACACACACACACACACACACACACACATGTAAACAAATACACACATACATATGCATTTCAGTGATTGTTCTTCCATGAAATCAGAGCACTGGTGTGATTCTATATCTATTAAAATACCTAGATTGCAGAAAGTGGATAAAGAGTGGTGGCTATGATCTTAAGGAAAAGAAAAAGTAAAGTATAAAAATTGACGTGCTTTAAAAGTAGATTTTTAATCTATAAATAATTTGGCTTCCTAACATTGAAAAAAATATTTCAACTAATGATCTGGAATCGGAATTTGATTAGAGATCAAGGATTATACTAAATTTAGAGCAAAGGATATTAAGTCATTTCTATAACATTTCACTAAAAATACAAAGGATATATGTTCTTTCATTTAAAATATGGATGACTTTAATTTTATATTGCATTCATTTCTGAATATATCCCTGATTCTGCCATCTAGCCATGCATTGTGAGAAAAAGAATCACACACACATACACACATACACAGTCATGCTCTCTCTCTCTCTCTCACTCTTTCTTTGTCTCTCTCTCTCTTTCTCTCTCTCTTTCTTTCTCTCTCTCTCTCTCTCTCTCTCTCTCTCTCTCTCTCTCTCTCTCTCTCTCACTCAGTCTCCCTCTGTCACATGCACACATTTTTTTCTTAATGGAATGAAAAGCATTTGAACAAAATATAGAACACATTTTTAAAGACAGTGCATGCAAATACTATGCAAGCATATTTCATTACAAGCAAGGAGAGGAGGGACATTTTGTCAGTTCTTTTTCCTATCTTTGACTTTGTCATGGAACCTAGGTGTCAATGAGAATGGATGTTTTAGTCATTTTTTCAAATCATTGCTTTAAATTGCTCTCAAGAATGTTTAAAGTGATCTTCCAGGGATTTAATGTGCTTCTCTCTCCAATATGATTTATTCCTGTTTTTTACATCATTGATAATTGCTGTGTGTGAACTGAAACCTCCTAGTGATTTTTATTTGTAGTTATTTTATTATCAGTAGTCATCTGAAAGAATCTCCTGTATGCCTCTGACTATTTGACGTTTTGTCAGAATTATTTTCTCACGTCCTTTATTGACTTATTTATAGAGAATGACTCTAGATCATATTTATATTAATTTCCTTCAGCTCCCATGGATTATTTCACAGATTCAATTACTAACTCGATGCTGATATACTCAAATCTACTTATTCAGCTTTAACTTCTCTGGTGATTTTGAATCCCACATTTCTAACTGCCTCTTAGACATCTCAAAATAGATTTCCTATAGAAATCTTAAACTTAATATGTCCCAAACTGAATTCATTAACTTTCCCCACAAACCTTCCTCTCCCACTCCCTTTGAAAATTTCCCTGTGACTTTTCAAGGATTTACCACCTTCCCAGCTCTCTGTGCTTACAAGAATCCTCAATATCACCCTCCAGTTTTGTAATGAAAATTTAAATAGGAAAATCTTTCCCATTCATGAATAGCCCCATGTGACCTGCTTAACTCACATGGAAGCCTAAGTCACATGAATTTGAGTCACATGAAGTCTGTAGTGGGAAGAATTTGCTGAAAGGGTTTGGCAGGAAAGGTGGAACAGAAAGAGACAGAGGTAGAGCAGAGCTGAAAAAAAAGTCAGAGGGCAGTCATAGCTCGGAAGGATACACACAAGACGGCAGTTGCCTAGTGTAAGTGGAGATATTTTGTGATTTTGTTTAAGGGGACCTGATTCTGATTTGTTTAAGGGAACTGCTTTGTGGGAAGCCAAGAAAGGAGAACGTATGGAAATGGTGTTTTTCTCTACACTGTTATTATGTGTAGATTGTTGTTACTACGATGTATTTGACTTTCTGGTGTCTGAATAAATGTTTTGGTTCTGTCTTCCATGTGGACAGTCTGCTGTATTTCGTGACTCAGAATTGCACCTGCATATTCATAGCTGCTGTAGGCCCTGTAGCAGTGGTGCTACAATTTTCCAAAATATTTCCAAGACCTTTCCATTCATATATACAACACATATGCCTCTTTTTCTCTTCTGATACTGCTACCAATCTGGTACACTCCTTCATCTCCTCATTCCTGGGCTATTTAAGTAGGTTGTTGCTTTGTGTACCAAAATGTCTTTCCACAGCAATCTCTTTTCCAGTCAGATATCAGAGTGATTTTCCTAATGTACAGATCCATCCATGACACCCCTCTGCTGAGTAACCTCCAGCAGCTTGTTGTAGCCTATAGATCACATATAAAATTTAGTATCTGGCATTCAAAGTCATTCATCAGGTGGCCCCTCTTACCATTCAGATCTTTTTACACCTTACATTCTCCAAATGCTGTTTGACTCAGTGACATTTTCTTGTTTTTTCTCAAAAAACATATTTCACTGACCATGATCATGTGTATGGATTATTTTCTCCATCTCTATTTCCTTTTCTTCCTGGTTCCCTTCAAGTCTCAGATGAAATATTGTCTTCTAAAGGAAGGATCTGAAAAACCTTCTTGATTCTAATACCTTCCTTCCCTTAGTTGTCTTGTATTTATTTATCTTGTACTTATCAAGTCAGTACCTAGATGTTTGCATGTTGTAACCCTCATTAGGTGAGGGAGCTCCTTGTGTGCTTGATCATGGTTAGGTAACATATTCATTCATTCATTTTCTTTTCATAATTAATTTGTTTGTATTCAGTTTTCAATAATTACTTCCATAAGTTTTAAATTTCCTCCTCCTCTCTCCCCCTCCCTCACCAAGCGGGCACACAGTCTTATAAGGGTTCTACACATACAATCTTATTAAAAGCATAAAATCTCCCATTCCCCAAAATTTCTGACAAATACACTATTTCTTGCTCCCCTAATTTGTTTATAGTATCAGCCTTCACACCTAGATCATGTACCCATTTGAACTTTATTCTGATATACTGTGGCATCATTGGTGTATGCCCAGTTTCCACTAGACTATTTTCCAGTTTTGCCAGCAATTTTTGTCAAACAATGAATTCCTATCCCAGAAACTGACATCCTTGGGTATATCAGCAGTGGATTGCTATTATTATTGACTATTCTGTCTTCTGTACCTAAACTATTGTACCTATCTAGCCCTCCTTATCTTAGACAGTACCAAGTTCTTTTTGATAATTGCTGCTTTATAATACAATTTAACATCTTGTATGGCTAGGCCATCATCTATAACATCTCTTTTCATTAATCCCCTTGACATTCTGGACCTTTGCTTCTTCAGATGAAATTTGATATTATTTTTTCTAGCTCTTTAAAATAATTTTTGGTAGTTTGATTGGTAGGGCATTGAACAAGCTTCACTTTTTCGTAGTATCTGAGGGAGTTTGTGGAAGAGGTCAGGTGAGTCTACACTTTCGCTCTGGAATCATGGCTCCACCCTTCCCCATCATCATTATTTATTACATTATTATTGCTCAATCACAAGTAATATGTATCTTCGTCCACTTATTTAAGTCACCATTTAGGTTATTAAAATGAATTGTAAAATTACATTTATGCATCCTGAAAGTATCTTCTAAATTTTATACACTTTATAATTATGTTGAATGTGCCACTCTTACTATAATTTCACCTAAATTAGTAAGTTACATAGAAAAAGTATAATGAATCTGCTGATTTATTTTCAATAATATTAATTTACTAAAATTCTTATTTGTTTACAATAAGTATATTATGATGTTTTCAATCAGTTCAAAGACAATAGAATGAGTATACTTACACATTAATAACTGGTGGAGTTAGATACATCATGTGAATTAGATCTAACTCTGTCTGAACCTCTATGATGCTCTTCAGAATAACATAGCATAAGTCCTAGACAGTTTTCTCTGTTCCCAAGTCTTAATCTTCACAATTCTAAATTACATGTGAAGGAAAAATTGTCTGTAGTTCACAGCCATACCTATAGCTATCTCTCTTTAAAAAAGTTTATGTGTATGATTGACAATGTTTCTTTGAAACTATATAAAATGTATATCTTTTTAGTAACAAATTCCTTAATAGAAGTATTTTGCTGATGAATGAAGTTAATATGAATACATGGGTGGGGAAAAATATTTTTTTTTTCCTGTAATTGAACTGGTCAGATAGACTCTGATAGAATCGGGAGGGGTTATAGGATAGCGATATGGAAAGTAGTAAAATAGACTATAATTTGATTGCAGCATAAGTGCTGGAACAAATGATTACTTTCAGAGAATAATTTTTGAAAATGTGTGAAAGAAAATGTCAATTTTAAGAGAATATGGAGGAAGTCCTTGAAGAGTATACATATAGAACAATACTTCTCTTATTTCATTTTAGTCACAAAATATCTTCATTGAAAATATTACATTTCACTTTTCTTTCTGAGATTATGTAAAAACCCATATAATTTTAATTTTCAAAGTACACTAACATTTTTGCATCTGTCACATTTATGCTTCAGTGATTGTCAGGGCAAGCAATTTCCTGAGTATTTTAAACAGAAGATTGACTGTTGCAACTTCAGCTCCAGCAGAATTCAGAGAAGGAAAGAAAATATAATAAGCATCACAGATTCTAAGCAAAACCTCTTGTTTTACACATATATTTCATTTTAAATATGTTTTCTTCCATTACTTAAATTCAATGAAAACAACAACAAGAGATAGAAAGAGAAATTCAATTTATAGCTAGACTAGACACTATAAAATATTTGGGAGTCTACCTGCCAAATCAAACCCAGTGACTATAGGAAGACAATTTCAAAATACTTTTCACACTAATGAAGTGAGATATAAGTAAGAGGAAAAACACCAGTTGCTCGTGGGTAAGCTGAGCCAATATAATAAAAATGACAATTCTACTTTAATTTATTTATTAAAGGCCATATCAATCAAACTATGAAATAATTATTTTCTAGAACTGGGAAAAATAATATCAAAATCCATATAGAAAAAGAAAAGGTCCAGAATATCAAGAAAACTGAAGAAAAGAAATGCTATGGAAAGTGGCCTAACTCTAACAGATCTCAAATTGTATTATAAGGCAGCAATTATCAAAAGCGCTTGGTACTGGCTAAGAAACAGAAGGATGGACCAGTGGAGTAGTCTCAATACTCAAGACACAGTAGTCACTGAATACAAAATCTACTTTTTGATAAACCCAAGGACCCCAGCTTCTGGGATAAGAACTCACTGTTTGACAAAAATTGCTGGGAAAACTGGCATAGACTAATGCCTGACACTGTACGCAAAAATAAATTCCAAATGGGTACATTATCTCAGTATAAAGATTGATACTATAGACAAATTGGTGGAGCAAGGAATTGTGTGTTTATCAGATTTATGGAGAAGGGAAAAATTTTTGACTAAACAAGAAAAAGAAAGCATTATGAAGTACAAAATGGATAATTTTCATTACATTAAACTGAAAAGTTTTTGCATAACCAAACCCAATGCAATTGAGATTAGGAAGGAAGCAGAAAACTGAGAAAGAATTTTTGGAAATAGTGTCTATGATAAAGGCCTCCTTTCTAAAATATATAGAAAACTGAGACAAATATACAAGAATACAACTCATTTCTCAGTCGATAAATGGTCAACAGCTATGAACAGGCAGTTTTCAGAGGAAGAAAATAAAGACGTCTGTATCATTAAAAAATGCTCTAAATCCCTATTTATTGGAGAGATGCAAACCAAAACAACTCTGAGGTATCACATCACATCTATCAGATTGGCTAATATGACAAAACAGGAAGGTGGTAAATGTTGCAGAAGATGTAGGAGATCTGGAACACTAATTCATTGTTGGTGGAGCTGTGAGCTGATCCAAACATTCTGGAGAGCAATTTGGAACTATGCTCAAAGGGCTACAAAAATGTGAATACCCTTTGACCCAGCAATATTGCTTATAGCACTGTATCCCCAAGAGATAATAAAAATGGGAAAGGGTCCCACATGTACAAAAATATTTATAGCAGCACTCTTTGTTATGGCCAAAACTTGGAAATCAAGGGGATGCTCATCAATTGGGGAATGGCTAAATAAATTATGATATATGGATGTGATGGAGTACTATTGTGCTATAAGAAATGATGAACAGGAAGACTTCAGAGAGGCCTGGAAAGACCTATGTGATCTGATGCTGAGCAAAAGGAGCAGAACCAGGAGAACTTTGTACACAGCAACAACCACAATGTGTGAAGATGTTTTTGTTAGACTCAAAATGCCTACCACATCCAGAGTATGAACTATAGAATTCAATCGCAGAATATAGCAGGTCATTTTCTTTTGTATTATGTTTTGGTTTGTTATATGATTTTCCCATTCATTTTAATTCTTCTGTACAACATGACTGGTGAAAATGTATTTAATAGGAATGTATGTGTACAACCTATATAAAACTATATGTCATCTAGGAGAGGGAGGGGAGAGGTGGGGGGAATGGAGGAAAATGTTTTATATAGTAGTGATTGTGGAACACTGAAAATAAATAAAATATTCAATGAAAAAATATTCTACAAACATTTATGATGGTTACTAAATGCCATACAATCTTCAAAACACTGGGGAAGACAAAAATCCCTTTTGACCAATTAAATGTGACAGAGAAGGGCTTCCTTTAAACAAAAATCCAAAAGAAAAATTTATCCAAAATCAACAATTAATAGAATTTTTTATCTGTCAACAAAGGGAAATGAGGGCATGGCTAATAGGGAAGTCTGAGCAATAAAATTCTTCTTTTTGTGTCATTATTCTTTAAGATGTTTTAGTATTTTGGTAATACATTAATAAGTTTATTAGCCAATACAAAGAAAAATGCTGCATCAAAACCATTGTGCAATGTCTTTTAAAATTAATCTGCACTTATCAGATTGACTAACATGCAGCAAAAGAATATGATGAATGCTAGAGAAGATGTGGGAAAATTGGAATACTCTTTCATTATTGTTGGAGTTGTGAAATGATCCAGCCATTTTGGAGAGCAATTTGGAAATTTGCCCAGAGGACTGTAAATAGTTGTATACCCTTTGATCCAGCAATATCACTTCTAAGGTTGAATATTGAAGAAATCTTACAAACGGAAAAAGGACACATGTACAAAAATATTTATAACAGTTCTTTTTGTGGTGGCTAAAAATTGGAAATCAAGAGAATACCTATCATTTGGAGAATGGCTGAACAAGTTGTGGTATACAATTGATTACATTTATATCCATTAGAAATACTATTGTGGTATAAGAAATGACAAACTGATGGACTTCATAAAAACATGGAAAAACTTACATGAACTTATGCTGAGAGAAATAAGTAGTGTCAAGAGAACATTATATACAGTAATAGAGTGTGGAAGGACCATTTCTGATAAATGTAGCCCTTTACAGTAATGCATCAGAAAGATTTGGAAGTCCCCTATTTCATTGAATGTCCATCTCCTTCCCTGAAAGATTATGCTCAATTTTCCTGAGAGGAGTTGATCCTTGATTGTAATCCAAGCTCCTTTACCTTAGTGTATATCATATTCCATGCCCTAGAATCTTTTAATATAGAAGTTGCTACATTCTGAGTAATCCTGACTATGGTTCCATGGTATTTCAATTGTTTCTTTCTGGTTGCTTGCAGTATTTTTTTTCCCTTGGCCAGATAATTTTGAAATTTGGCTACAATATTTCTTGGCATTTTCAATTTGGGAATCACTTTGATGAAGTCATCAGTGCCTTGTGGTAGTTTTCTTTAATTATTTCCTGACAGATGATGTCCTGGCTCTTTTTCTTTTTTTCATCATGGTTTTTATGTAGAGAATAATTTTTAAATTGTCTTTCCTGGATCCATTTTTCAGGTCAGCTTTTGTTGCTTTTGTTGTTGTTGTTGTTTGTTTGTTTGTTTACCAATGAGACACTTTATGTTTTCTTCTATTTTAATCCTTCTTTTGTTTCTGTTTGGCTGATTCTTGGTATCTCATAGAGTCATTAACTTCCATTTGCTCAATTCTGATTTTTAACAAATTATTGCCTTCAATTAGATTTTGAACCACCTTTTCTATTTGACCAATTATTCTTTTTAGGGAGTTCTTCTTTTCAGTGGAATTGTATGCCTCTTTTTCCATTCAGCCAATTCTTTATAAGGACTTGTTCTCTATGGTAATTTTTTTCTCCTTCCTTTTCCAAAGTATTGACTCTCTTGTATACCTCTCATTTCTTTCCCAATTTTTTTCTACCTTTCTTACTTGACTTTTAAAATCCTTTTTGAGCTTTTCCAAGAAGGTTTTTTGAACTTGAGACCAGTTCATATTCCCCTTTGAGGTTTTGGGGTAAGGGTATATTGACAATGTAGTCCTCTTCTGAATTTGTGCCTTGATCTTCCCCATCCCCATCATAAAAATCCGTGGTCATTCTCTATTTCTCCTTTTTACTCATGGTGTTTTCTTAATTTCTGCCTTTTAGATTTGAGTTCTCGAGCTAGAGCACAGTCATCTATGCTTCCTGTGCTAGGAGTCTGGGATCTGATCACTGGCTTCATGGGCTGGGGCCTCAGATGCTGGCAGTTGGAGCCTTAAGGGCTTACCTGTTGCTTTGCTGGGGTGAGCATCACTGGAACTCTTGAGGTGAGGCTGGAGTATCTGGTCCTTGAGGGATCCCTGCTCACCTGACCTTGAACTCAAATATTTGGCTCTTGCACTTGAGTGTTTGGCTTCTGGAGGATGTCTGACAGACTGGAGCAGTTTCTTTTGGAGTTATGCTTTCTGGACTTGTATTGAAGCACTAGGAGAGTCTGATGATAGAAAGCATTGCTGCACGTGGTGGTTTTCCTGGCAGGTGTCTACCAGTTTCCCAGCCTGTAGTGAGGCACTTGAGTGACCCACTTATTTTTTAGGATTATATTATTGAGTTTCTAATTAAAATTTTATTTAATCTCTCCATAGTCTTTTTAATTTTATTTTATTTTATCATTATTTGCAAAAGATTTTTAATTTGATAGTGAGGTTTATATGCTCTATTAAAGATGGTAAGTTTTCTGTCTACGTGCCATGTAGTGCTGACAAAAAGGTATATTCCTTTCTATTCCCATTCAGTTTTATTTAGAAATGTATCATATCTAGCTTTTCTAAGATTTTATGCACTTCCTTAACTGCTTTTCATGTTTACTTTTTGGTTAGATTTCTCTCATTCTGAGATGAGGAGTTTGGTTTTCAACATAAGTATAGTTTTGCCATCTATTTTTTCCTATAATTTGCTTAACTTCTTCTCTATTTGGATGCTATACTATTTGGTGCACTTATGTTTAGTATTGATATTACTTAATTACCCGTGGTAACTTTAGCAGTATATAGTATCCTTCCTTATTTCTTTTAAATAGATCTATTTTGTTTCTGCTTTGTCTGAGATCAGAATTACTCTCCCTACTTTTTTTTTTATTTCTGCTTCAACCTTTCTTCTGTGTTTATCCCTTTGCTTCAAGTATGCTCTTGTAAACACCATGTTGTAAGATTATTCTTTTAAATCCATTCTGCTATCTGCTTCCATTTTATGGGTGAGTTCAACCCATTCCTATTGACAATTATGATTCCTAACTATGTCTTTGTCTCCATCCTATTTTTCCCCGTTTATGATTTTATCTCTCCTTTCTCCCTTTTCCTCCTCACCTGTATTTTATTTCTAACAACTGCTTCCTTTAGTATGGCCTCCCTTCTCTCAGTCCTCTTCCCTTTTCTTTTCCCTTTCCCCTACTACTTATTCCTTCCCTTCTATTCTTTGTTCTATTCGCCCTTCTCTTTTTCTCCTTCCTACTTCCTATAGGTTATTCATTTCTATAACCAAGTGAGTTTGTATATTATTCCCTCTTTGAGCCAAATTTGATGAGAGTAAGATACAAACAATGCTTTCTCCCTCTGTTCTTTTGCTCTACTATAATAGGATTTTCGACCATTTCATGTGATGTAATTCACTCTTTTCTGCCTCCTCCTTTCCTCTTATCCAAGTGCAATCTTTTTTCATGTGTTATTCATTCTTGTTATCCTGACATCAAAGTCAACTTATATCCGCACCCTCTATCTATGTATACTACTGCCAAATGTCATAATAAATATACAGTTTTAAAGAATTACAAGTATTATCTCCCCATATAGTGATGTAAACACTTTACCTTATTGAATAATATCTTTTTCTTCCCTGTTCAATTTTTTGTTCTTCTTTTGAGGCATATACATGCAGAGCAGATTTTGTTTTGAACTCTGGTCTTTTCATCAAGAGGGTATAGAATTCCCCAATTTCATTCAATGTCCATCTCTTCCCCTGAAAGATTGTGCTCAGGTTTCCTTGGTAGTTGATTCTTTGTCATAATCCAAGTTATTTTGCCTTCCTGAATGTCATATTCCATGGCCCCAGATCCTTTGGTGTAGAAGCTCCTAGGTCCTACATAATCCTGACTATACTTCCATGATATTTAAATTTTTTTTTTTTGTGCCTGCACACAGTATTTACTCCTTGACGTGATAATTCCAGAATTTGGCTACAATATTTTTTTTGAGTTTTCAATTTGGAATTTCTTTCAGGAGGTGATTGGTAAATTCTTTCGAAGAATGTTTTACCCTCTCCTTCTAGTAACTCATGGTACTATTCCTTGGTCATTTCTTGAAGATGCTGTCCAGGTTACTGCTGCTTCTTGTTCTTGTTCTTCTTGTTCTTCTTGTCCTTGTCCTTGTTCTTCTTGTCCTTGTCCCTGTTCTTCTTCTTCCTGTTCTTCTTCTTCCTGTTCTTCTTCTTCTTCTTCTTCTTCTATTTCTTCTTCTTCTTCTATTTCTTCTTCTTCTTCCTCTTCTTCTTCTTCTTCTTCTTCTTCTTCTTCTTCTTCTTCTTCTTCTTCTTCTTCTTCTATCATGACTATCAGGTAGACCAATAATTCTTAGATTTTTCTCTCCTGGATCTATTTTCCAAGTCAGTTGCTTTTTTCTCTTGAGGCATTTTACATTTTCTTCTATTTTTTGTCATTCTTTTGATTTTGTTTGCCTGATTCCTGATGTCTCATAGGTACTTGCCTATTTCTTCCACTTGCCCAATTCTGATTTCTAATGAATTGTGTTCTTCAGTTGCTTGTGTACTTCCATTGCCATTTGGTCAGTTCTGCTTTTTAAGGTCTTCTCTTCAGGGCATTTTTGTACTTCCTTTTCTATTTGACCTATTGTAATTTTTAAGGAGTTATTTTCTTCCATCAAATTTTGTCCTTCCTTTTCCAAACTTTTGACCCTCTCCCATACTTCTCATTTCTTTTTCAAGTTTTTCTTCTTTTTCTCTTATTTGACTTGCAATGTCCTTCTTGAGCTCTTCCATGAAGGCTTTTTGAGGCTAGGATCAGTTCATATTCCCCTTTGAGGTTTCAGGATATGGATAGATTGACAACATAGTCATCTTCTGAATTTGTGTTTAGATTTTTTTTTAATCATAATAAGATAAAATATAAAACTTTGGTTCTGCATTTAAAACAATTCATATCTTGGGACCTTAGTATCTTGAGTTTTCTTAAAATTCACCCTCCTCAACACTTTCATCAACCCAACTACAGTTGCCTACTTGCTTTTCTTTACATAAGATAGTACATTTCCTTAAGTTATGCATTTGCACTTCTTATTATATATACCTGTAATATTCATCCCCTTACATTATTTCTCTAAATTATATCAATTATCACTTCAAATTTCACATTTTGAAGTAAGGCTTTCCTTGTTTCTATATCAGAGACTGCCATTCCAAAATTACTTCACAGCTAATCTATATTTATCTTATATGTACCTATTTATTTACATATTATCTCCCCCTTAGAATATTAAGTTTTTTATGACAGTGATTAGTTTTGAATTTCTTTGTCTATTCAGCACTTAGAATAGTGTTATGCTATTATAGTAACTATTTAATGATATCTGATCTATTGATTTATATTCCTTCACTCATTCTTAGTTCTCTCTTATACCAATATGGATGGGTAGAAGGAAGAAGATTGCCATAATTATTTTCACTTGATCCTTCCATATTTTAAATCTTTTTCCCATACATTTCTCCTCCTATGCATTGCTAAACTTCTAGAAAGAACATTTAGTATGATGATTTCACTTTTATTTGTTTGCTTATACCCAAACCACTTGAACCTTTTTTTTGTCCTTAACACTGTTAAGGACACTTTGTCCTTAGCAATTTTGAAATTGCTTTCCCCAAAGTCATCAAAAACCTTTGAATTATGTTTTTTAAATCCCATTTTCTTTTTGAGCCACAAGGGAAATGAAGATTACAATCAAATAAATATTTAAACATTGTAAGGCAACAGTTGTAAAAATTCATATATGCATTAAATCTAAGCCTGTGAAGAAATGTACCAAAACATTAGATCAGTAGGATAATGCTTTCATATTTTTAATGAAAAAAAGATGCTATTCTAACAAAATTCACATATTTACTCTTTCCATGCATTCCAATTTGCATTAGCACACAAAAATACAGAGTCTTTTTTGTTTGTTAATTTTATCAGATAAACCAAAAATTGCTTTGAGAAATAACTTCTGGGAAGCAAGAAAATCATTTCTGTTGTTGTTGATTTCCATTCTACTTTGCATTTCCTGCCCTACCTGGTTTCAGCTCACTGAACAAGTTGCTCTTTCCAAGATAAATTCATCACTTTTTAACTGACCACCATGCTTTGAACTCAAGCTGATTAATACCACCTCCATCAACCTCCTATCTCCATTGATTAGAAGGTAGGAGGGTAAAATATTAAACTCTTCCCAATGCATTCCTTTATAGAAGGAAGAAATTGGACTCTCAGTTTTTTTCTGCCTGTTTTTCACCTTTACAACAAAAAGATGCTTATGCAGTTATATCATATGGTCCCCTTCCCCCCTTACTTTCCTACCTCCTTTTGTGTGCCATCTACATCCATCCCCCTACCTCTTTCCACTGACACAGAGGCTTTATCCTACCGAAGTTTACTCAATCCCTTTAAGGACAAAGTTTGCTAGGAGCCTTGGAATACAGCCAATTCCAAAGCAGACAACTTCTAGCACCAGCATTGCAAAACTCTGAACTGCTGGTACTGAGCCAGAGAATTGAGGAATAGGGAAAGCAGAACAAGACACTGTGAGTGGGGGTGGGAGGTGCTATGAAGCCTTCCACATCTAAGGGAAAGAGTTAACATCCATCTGAGGCTACTTCTGTTCATCCAAAAGTCCTTCAGATTGGAGATGTAGGCTGGTGATCTGCAAATTGCCCAGTGTAGGAAGTAACTAAGACACTTTGAAATCCAATCACAAAGAAAACTCGCAACATACAGAAGAGAGAGCAATAGGGGGAAGTAGGAGGTGGGGGTGGAAATTTCCAAAAATCTCAGGAAAATGAAGACTCGGAGACTTTGAATATAGGAAGACATATCAGTAAGTAAAACTTTAACAGCAGAAAGAAACAGATTTTAGGCCTAGTAAAGTCCTAGCATCTATGAACAAATACTGCAAAACAAAGGACAATGATTCAGCACCGGATGAGACAGTGGATTCTGCGGAATATGAGAATATGGAACTGTAACAAATTTTTTCTTAAAGATTCAAAAGAGAAATGAAAATAATGAGAGCAGCATTTAGGGCTTGCCAATGAAAAATAATGGGCAAAATAGGAAAACTAATCTGCAATGGCAAACAACACTGAAGAAATAGAAGAGATAACTATAGATTAGGAATGTGAATACACAAAAATGAAGGTTAATCAGGAAGAGAAGCAAAGACAAAATAACATTAAGAGACTATACATTTGCTGTGCAAGCAGAATACACTGACCTTAAAGACAGAATGCATAGAAAAAAACCTAAGGATGAAAGATCAAAGAACAGGACATACCAAATAGTACTTTACCTCTGTGATGAAGGAAATAATAGAAAAGAGCTGTCTATAACTTCTGAAATACAAAATTAAACTCCAAATAACAGAAATCATAGATCACTTCCAGAATACTTAAGGTCTAACCTCTTTCTGCATGATGTGGGAAAGAACTAGAGATTTCCAGGCACAGTCCAGAATATATACTGATACTTTCTTACCCATAATCACATGTTAAAAACATGCTTGACAGTAATAAGTATCATGGAAAATTTGTTGCAGCAGAGTTCAGAGGAATTGAACACTTTGGCTAAAGTATGCCCCCATGCTCTTTTCAGGAGGAGGGAGCTTGATTGTGATACAGAAGTGAGATTGATTTTATACTGTTAATTCAGGACAGATCCTCCCCTCAGAAGACAGATTGGTCCAATCTCCATTGGATCACCATATTCTCTATATGCCCACTACATAACCACCCTTGATGTGATTCCCCCTTCACAAACATGTTTTAACATAGGACTCATGATCAGAAAATGGAGGGATAATTTTATGTGGGGTGCATCTCATGCTTATATGCATGAGGTTCATTAAGCAAGTCCAGTGAAGAAAAGCTTTCTCCAGGCTATTGCAGGTCATTTCCCTTGATTTGTTTAAGCTAATTTTGGATTTGGTCCCCTGTATCAAAATTTTTGTGACATTGTGAAGGCTACTGATTGGTTGTGTCCACTGGCAGTCTGCTGGTTTTCTTATTATCTGGCCTATTTTCTGTAACTTCATCAACCAATAACTGTAAAAATTTAATTTTTGGCTGTCTCTTACGCACAGAATGAAGCCTATAGACTTATTAGGTTCTTCAGGTTTTGGACAAGCCACATTCCCCACCTGGATATCCTGTTGGACCACTTATCCATTCACCCTCAAATTGTCTACTTCAAATGTGACCACTGAATAGGCTACTGCCTTGAAAAAAATAAAGCAAACAGTTCTTTAGAAGCTCTCCTTGATTCCTTATGGACTTAAATGGTCCAGGTTTGGAAGTGTCTTTTTCATAACAGATTGAATGCAGATACTTGGTGACATAAAAGTGACCAAAATAAGTGACTGTTAGATTTCTGGAGTGGCAAGTTGCCACAATGGTCACTTATACCTCCTTTGAAAAAAAAATTACTCACTTATTAGAGAACCTTGGTAGTTACTGAACAGTTGACATAAGGTAATGTAATCATTATTTGTCCAGTGTTGCCTTTTTAAATTTAAGTCATGTAAGATAGTTCTTCTGATAATTTGGGAAGAGCACTATTAAATATGCGATTTTTAAACTGAAATGGTACATTAAAAATCCCACCTCACTTCATCCCTTCTTTGTTAATACCCTTCACAAGTAATTGGTTACTAGGCCAGAAACTGAGGCCTCCAGTTTAAGTCCTTGAATCCTTTCTCCTCCACTAAACCAATAGGCCCCCTCCTATAAGGACATGACTCTTCAGGATTGAAGATTTTGTCTAATTTAATGATGGCTTTATCTGTCATGAGAGGTATACAAAGCTAGATTCAAGTGACCACTAATCTGGTAATAGGAATTCATTAGAGAGTATGCTCCTCATTAGTAATCACTGCTGAGGTCTGGATTGCACTGCTGGTCAAAGAGAGAGCTTTGATAGATGAGACAGATGACACATTTGTTGACAGTGATTCATAGAACAAATGGTTTGAAGACTAGAGAAATCATAGGAGTAGACTGTCCTCTTTGGGATCAAATAGGGGTATTTTACGAATATCTTCCACTGAGTACATTTGTGAAGTATGTCAGCATCCATCAGAAACATCATGTGCAAAAAAAAAAAAATGACTAGTTTAGAGCTATTACAAAAAGAGGGCACAAGATGATCAAACTGAGGACAAGACAGCTATTCCTACCTAACTGAGTTTTGTGCTATTTGGAACACACAATCCACTCAAATGAACATGAATTTCTACTCAACTGGAAAAAAATAAATTTTTCCCTGATCAGGGCAACAGGGTTTAATAATCTGAGTGACCAGGTCATATATAACTTCCTAAAAGCTATGTGTCTTAAGATCAATAATATCCTAGTAAGGCGAAGCAGTATGTTAGAAACTGAATCTAGGAAGACATACCCGATAAGAATGTAATTTATTTTTACATAAATTCCGTTTAACTTCTCTGATTTTATTCTTTCAGAAGAAAATCATCTCGATTTCATACTCCAAGGTGAAATATCTCAGGTTCTCCTCACTTGGGATGGTTCAGAGTAATTATTTTCTATAATGACTTGATGTACCAAAGGGTGATGTGGTTGAGTCACGTTTTCTTTCTAACACATAGGTGACATGAAACCATGTCTATATAACTATTATGAATGTTTATGTTTTTGCTTGAAATAAAAGGGACTCCTAACTGACATGGCTATAATTCTGTGTTTCTGATTGGGCATGAAGCAGAGTCCTGAGGGGGGACTTCCCAGAGGAGAAGTCTTCCCCTGGGCAATGATCTCATATCATTTCCCTGATGTGTTTCTTAGAGATTAGGTGATCCAGTGTTTGCTGATGGAGTGATGATATTGGAAGAACCTAAATATCAACAGAGAGCTGCAGACAGAGTGCATGTATGTGATATGTGATGATGTATTTATGGCTGTACCGAAAGTATCTGGTATAGTCTGGTGATCTTCATGTTGTTTTTGGTCATCATTGTGCCCTTATATTAGGAGAAGAACTTATATGTCATCATCTGAGTGATGGCTCTAATATTTCTGGTTCTGCCTTACTTTATCACTCTTGTCTTGTATTAGGAAACTCTCGGCAAAGTGCAAAGATTTGATATTACCTAAAACATGGACCAAATTTTAGAGATCTGAGATTCAAGACTTCTAAAGCATAGTGTATGTCTCTGTGCGTGTGTGTGTGGGAGGGTGTTGGTGTAAACCGTGTCCTAGGTTTTTTTTTTGTTCTCTTCCATATTTTTCTTTCACACACATACATATATATACATATATATATACATATATACATATATATATATATATATATATATATATATATATATTCTCTATGATGACCTACCTAAGAGGGAATTTTTTTCTTTTATTTTTCACCATGAGAAGTGCTTATTCCAGAATTGTCTAGTGATGGTATTTAAATAGCAGAAGATCCTCTAGGAGATCCTGGACCTTTAGATAGGATGAGTATCTATCAGGATTCACATTTTTTTTCCCCATTAACATGTATTAGGCTAGATTTTCGCCTCAAAGATAAGAAAGCTGGGAATTGATTAACACAGGGATGGGTCAAAGTTCAAACTGTGTTTACTTTGAAACATTTTCCTGTTGGCCTCTGACTTTGTTGCTGTGACTTTCTGGTTGCATCGGGGGATTAAGATCTCACTATCCTCTGGTATGTTGGGTGTCTAAAGATCATGAGAGTCACCAAATTCTTGTCAGATGAACATACATTTTTCATATGAAAATGAGAGATGTGTCCATAGAAACTTAGTGTTTCTGTATCCCTATTAAATAATTTTGCTCTGTTATGGTCAAGTACATTTCATTTTGTTAAGCATTCAGTAACCTATAAGTGCTTATTCTTGACCCAATATCAAACTTGAACTGGTGGTGCTGGTGTTGTGAAGTTACATAGGAGCTACTCTGATCACATGGCAGGGAAGGAAGGGGAGAGAGGAGGGTATAGGAAGAGAATGAAGACGAAAGGGGAAGGGGAAAGATGATTAGAAGGGAAGAAATAACAGGAAAAGAAAGAGAAAGGGAAGAAAGGGCAGGATCAGAGGGGAAGGGAAGAGAAAAGAAGACAACAGAGAGGAAGGGAAGGGTGGTGCTCAAGCCTAAGATAAAATATGTATAACTAAGGAGAGAACAGAATACCTCTGGATCATACTAGAGCTAGGCAAACTTCAATGACTGGAGGTCAGTACCACAGTGTTTTATTTCAGGTATTAAGGTATGTAGTTTATCGTATTACATAAAGTTGTCTTCACATCTATGAAGAATTGTATTCATGCTCTGTCTCTGACACATAAGTCTTTTAGGTCCCTAGGCAAGCCATTCTCAATGATCTAATCAAGAGGCATCAAAAGAGCCAGTGTGGTCTGAACTAGATTAAAATAAAATTAGTAAACATTTAACAAAATAAATACAAGTATAGTACAGCAGGAATAATGTCAGTTTGTGCTTTTCTAAGTAAATATACTGCCTGAAACAGGGGTCTGGTTCTACTTCAATTTGACACCACTGTTGTAGGCAAATCTTAAGACTATAAATTGCATAGGAGATGCCACTTTGAATTTGAAGAAGAAATGTCTTAGACTTCCTCATACTAATCAAATCATAGATCTGTTGCCTTGTTTACCTGTCTAAAGCTCTCTATATTACTTTGTAATTTCTTCTTACTCCTATTCAGCCAGCCGCTTATCTTTTTTTCCCTATCTCCTTTAACTTTCTCCCATAAATGCTAGATTTGGAATAAAATAATAGCAATAATTTAGTAAGCGCTTTACTAATAGTATTTCATTTGATCCTCACTATGACCTTGAGAGGTCAGAGCTGTTACTATTTCCGTTTTACAGCTGAGGAAACTGAGACAAGCAGATGTTAGTGTCCAATCCTATATTTGAACTTAAACCTTCCAGAATCCAGGCCCAGTACTCTCCTCTGAACCATATATATATATATATATATATATATATATATATATATATATATATATATATATATATATATATATATATATCTAGTAAAATCACTTGCCATCAGACTTCTCCCTGATAGTGTCTTTGATGACACTTTTCTTGAGGATAGCATCACTGGTAATGTACTACAGGTTACTTTCACCCATTATGTATCTTTCCATTGCTCTTCACCGGAAGTTTTGACTTATGTGGTGTTATCATGTTCCATGATTACCATTCCTATAGCATCATGGGGAGAATAATAATATATGTTAATAAAAAAAAAATTTACTGGAACTCTTTTTCAAGGGTTTCTGTTGGTGCAAATACTTAAAGTTCTTTACACACAAAATGAAACTCAGAATTGAAATCAGTATTATTTGAAAAAATTGGGGTCCCAAAACACTGTACCTGAAATATGCAGATAAGTGAAACAGGCACATGTTTTTATAGTATTCTCATATGTGCGCTCTACTGAGCATATTCAAGTAGAGTAATCTATTTTCCCCTTATAATACTCAACATTCTTTGTACTATATCTGAAACTGAGTGAGCTATTAAATTTCACAAGATGCATTTAAAATAAATTACATTTTTATCAAATTTTTGAAACTTTTTTAGCAGTAATCATTAAACACTAAGAATTAATTTATATATTATATTATAATTATATATATGTAAATCATAATTATAATACTTAAAGTTTTGTATCAATATCCTTCAGAGGATTCAGAGGGAAAGAGTTCTAGCTAATTATATTCTCCTTTCTACCTGTACCTCATCCCAAAATTTTAATTGTTATATTAAAATTCTAATTTACATTAAAAAGCTAAAGTTTTCTCAGTCTCCAGATAGAAGAGAGAAAATTCATACAACTGCAATTTTAATGATGTTATTTCTAAATTTTAGGTATCTATGCCTGAAAATGCAGCTGTGTTAGATTATGTACTAAAATAACTTTTGCCTTAGTTTATACTTTTGGACTCCTTGCAATACATTTCTTAGCCTATTTTGTTATTTTTCAAATATGACAATTATAGTTTCAATATTTGAAAGAAATAAAAATTCAATTCATAGATCACACAGATTATTGCTAGTGTTATTTGATTTTTCCTCTTTTTCTGTGTAAACCTTAAAACATGAGCAAATGCATATTGCTCTACTATGATATTATGCTCAGTTGGATTATATTTCTTTCTTTGCATTTGCTAAGCATGCCCCCCCCAAAAAATCCCGAGGAAACAACTCTGCTACTTTGTTCATTTGAATAAAAATTTCATTGACTTAAAACTATTTTAATAACCCATTGAATGAAAGAAATTGAGATTGAAAGTTAAATTAAGTCTTATTATATTTTAGTGAGTTTTTCAATTATTTCTTATGAAACATTTTAAAAATGTACTCAAAGTATATTTTCAAATAGTTAACTTACTATACTATGAATAAACAATGTAATATAAATTGAGAGAGAATTTAATCATTTGTATTTGTGAATTTAGAAAGCTACATATCCTTTCTTGTCATTATTTATATATAACAATAACTTTAAAAAGAAACAAAGTATTCGTTTTATTCACAAAACAGCTCTCTAACTCTGACTGATAGAATAACAAGGTCCACTAAAAATTGAGTTTGCTAGTCACCAAAATCAATGTAAAAAAATACAAAGTAAGTTTCAATGGAAGTAACATGTTGCCCAAAAGATGAGACTGGTATAATTGATGTCATCAGAAAGGTGCATGACCAGAAAATGATCTGAGAATATAATATGGAAAGAGTAAAAGTTTATCAAAGGACAACCCTTATGAAATGTTAGCATTTATAGAGGAAAGCACTCTGCTAATTGAATGAAATTCCTGTACAAAAATTAAGGGAGAATCTGCACAACTTTATCATGGAACTAGAATTTGTGGATGATTTGCAGCACACACTATCAAAAACAGCACTTAAATCAGTGAAATCAGTGATCCTGCAAAAGCCTCATGTGAGTTAACTACTCCAAGGAGTCTAGTCATACGCTAACAAGTCATTTTTAAAAGTTTCATTTTTATATCTCCATTCAGCACCTCAAAATCAACTTGTCCAACCTTTTTATCTTTTTCTGAAAAACAAGGTAACCATGCTTCTGTTTTGCTTTGAATCTTGTCTCCCTTATTCCATATATCTGATAAGTTTTCAAATCCTGCTCATTCTGTTTTCACAACATCCCCCCATTTTTTTTCTTTTGCATTCTCTCTGCAACTACCATGACCCAGGTATTCCATTACTATCAAATCATCAGTGTCCCCGACCTGATCTTTCTAATTCCAGTCTACAATTTATTCAATGCCTATATTATACTGCTACCCAAGTGAACTTTCTTCACACACCACTGTGTGATCATATCATTCCTCTAAAAACAAAACAAATGGCTCCCATTGCCCTTTATGTACAATGTAAAACTCTGATTCTGCCATTTAAGGTTCAATGCATCCAACTACAAATTTTCATTCTAATTTTACTTCTTAGAACACCCATTCATAGAATATATGTTCCAGGCAAATTGGGCTATTCTCCATCCCTTTTGCTTGTTCTTCCTTCTCTAGTCTGTACATCTGCTATTTTTGTGTCATTGTAATATTTCCCATCTCCTCAAAGAGTTTTTCTCTTACGCCTCCTTGCCCAAAAGAGCACTTTGTCTGCCCCTTTCCTAACACTGCCGATAATATTTTTTGTTCATATCTTTCATCCCCTCTTAGATCAAAAGTGCCTTAATGGCACAAACATCATTTTATCCTTACTGGTTTTCTCATTGTCTTATAGTTGGTAAATGACTGAAAATATTTTTAAATTTGAATTTTGTTTAACTTAGTTTAATAGTCTACCTTTAAATTCTCAACCTGCCCTTTTTCATAACACTTCTACTCTAATCATGATCTGCATCCCCATCTCTCATGAAAGCTGGACTCTGCCTCAGAAATGACCTAGAGCTCTGATAGCTAGGCTGTCAAAATATCTAATCTAGAACCAAATTTTCACTTCAATTCCTAGTCACAAACTCCATTCCATAGCACTATCCCTACACTACCTACTCTGTCCACTTTCCGCTTTGGTCTTCCCCTTTTAGAAAGTTAAAAATTCTCCAAAAATCTTGTCTG
The DNA here is from genome assembly GCA_023548195.1 of Bettongia penicillata ogilbyi. Classification (NCBI taxonomy): domain Eukaryota; kingdom Metazoa; phylum Chordata; class Mammalia; order Diprotodontia; family Potoroidae; genus Bettongia; species Bettongia penicillata. Next base: position 192,559 of record JAJHZJ010000875.1, read on the forward strand.
CTTCCTCTACCAGTACAACACCTGTACCTTTCCATTACAAATGTTACTCTCCTTGGGAAATGTTTTATCTTCCTTAAAAGATCTACAGCCCCTTGAGGGGCCTGCTTGTTTGTATTAGTGTCCTCAAGTCTCATCATAGTATCTGGTGTATGGTAAGCTCTTAATAAATGTTCTATTTATCATAAATAAACTATTTTAAGGAAGGAAAACATTTATAACTTTGTTTTTAAGGAACCAAGACAGTGTTTTACCTATAAGTGGTTGCCATTAAGTATAATATGAAGAACCAACTACCTTTGCTTTCAAAGCCCACTTGAATCTGGAGCCCATCTAATTTCTCACTACTTTCATACATAAATATTTTGTCCAAATTGGTCTGTTTATTATTCCTTGAATGATGAAGCTCATTCATATTTAAATTTATTCTCCTTGCCTAGACTTCTCATTTTTTTGAAAGGTTAGTTTTATTTTTTGCTTTGTACTTTCACTACTAAGCACAGTATCTAACGTATACATAGGCAGCTTTTAATACTTTTTTACTTTTTTTGATTCTGCAATTGTTTCAGCTCAAAGTTTTCACTCAGTCCTTATTGCCTCCCTCCATAGCTTTTATAGTCCTGCACTAATCATCTAACATTTAGTATATGCCACCTCAGAATGTTAGTCATCTTCTTTATTTCTGTGCCCTTTTTCACCAATGAGATTATAATTCCTTTGGTGTTCAGAGATCATACTTATGCCTTCTAAGAACTGCAATTACAGGCATAAAGCTAATAATTACAGAACAAAGCATAATAGAATGCTTGTTGATAATAGTGATATTATATTCTTTTTCATTATAAAATAAAACAGACAAAATTATAAAAAGATCATCTCAATGGGTTACTTAGTAAATTGGGGAAATAGAGATTTATTTAATTGAAATACCTTTTTGTGTTGTTTTAACTACTGAACATATTGGGTGACTACTTTAAAATAATTAAAGGATCCTTGCCATAAAAAGAATATTTCATTTGGAAACCTATTAAAATTTGAAGAATGTCATTATTTTGGAAGGTTCCTAGAAATATACCTGAATATACAAATTGATTGCCTTTATTCTTTGACTTCTTTGTGTTTGTTAACTGTTTTCTGTTATTTTTAAATGTAGGTCCTAGGAACCAATTTTTTTTTTCATAAAACACAAGTATAACTCAGTATTGTCTTTTGTGCTGCCTGTGCCTTTAGGAAGATCACTAAGTTGTCACAATAATATAGAAAAAAGTGAATTCACATGCATATTAATATTAAAGGCATTCTAGAAAAGTTAAGTATTCATTAGAGGGTTGATCAAATAAACTTATTCGGATAATTGCAATAAATCACAATCTAATCACCTCTTGTATGTTATGTTTCTTAGGGAAGTAGGCATTTTAGCAGAACAGATTGTCTCCATTGTTAAGTGAAACTCTTAGGTAATTTATGTTAAGAAAAAAGCCATCAGTTTCTTCTTTGTAGTCCCTTTTCTTTACAGTACAATTGGCAAAAAAACATTTAGAAGTTATGTGTGTGTGAGAGAGAGAGAGACAGAGAGAGACAGAGACAGAGACAGAGAGAGGAGAAGGAAAGAAGAGCAAAAAACAGATTACCTTGTCTGATTTAAATGGAATCCTCAAATCCATTACTTGGGAGGGATTGCAGAAGTTGTCTAATTCGAATTCCTACCTAATTCCAGGAATATAATCTGCAATATTCCTGATAATTTTTTTGACCACTTAGCTACTACTTAACTACTTAACATAGTTGGGCAATTCATTGCTTTACAAAGCAGTCCATTTTCCAATTTGTTCTCTTGGTTCAAAAGTTCTTTTTCCTATTGGAATTAAATGTAATGAAGAACTTTGTGATTCAGTCCTGATTTTCCTTTAACTGTGAAAGGTACAGGGAATTTGTTTTGACCAGAGGCATTTGAACTAATCCCCATTTAAATTGACTTTTGTCATTCAGAAACCTAAGAAAAATATAGTGACAAGAACACAGAGACATATTAACAACAGTCTCCTTAACCCCATTTGTGGTTGTTTACTGCTGAGTTGTTCTCTTATATTCTAAAGAATTCAAAACTGTCTGTGGTGTGAAATATGAGATATGAAATGTAAACAATGATAAATACTCTACTGCAGATACATATGTAGCCTTGAGAATTCAACAAATAAATTATCCAGACAGGACTATTATCACCTACTAAATGTCTGCAAATAGGTGGCATAGTGCATAGATTGCTGGGCCTAGAGTCAGGAAGACCTAAGTTTGAATTTAGCTTCATATACTTATGAGCTGATCAGCTGAAGACTTCTGAAAGCCAAGATTGAGGGGTAAGCAGTGAATTGTTATGCTCCCATATTCACCCCCAAACAAAGATCCTTACAGTAGTGCCCCAGAACAAACCCTGGAACAGCAGAGTCAGCAGTAAGAAAGGGTGGAGTGGTCTTTTAACCTAGAGAACTTGGAAGATAAGCAAGAAACGTACCTCTGAGGGGAAAAAGTGAGGCAGTCCAGGTCAAGAAGCATCTCAGCAAGCCAGAATCAATCCCCACCTCACAAATCAGCAGGAGATCATCCTCCAGTGTGATGGAGCAGGAAGACACCAACATCATGACCCCAGAATTCCTTGGCATAACAAGGGACCAGTAGATTCTAGCGCCAAAAAACACCCATGCTTTGATAGAGTCTGGGGCAGGTGTCCTTCAGTGGTCAGACTTTCAAGTGCCTCAGGGCAAGGCATCACCTTCCAGGACCCAGACTTTCCTGTGCTTCAGTGTAGTTCCAGTGAAAAACAGAAAAACCCCTCAGCATATGTCACATACCACCACTAGGACCCCAGTTCAGCACCAGGTAAGCTCCCAGTTCACTAAAGTCTCCAATGTCACCATCCAACCCTTGCCCTACCCCTACAGCACTGCAGCAGACATGAAGGTTTCATCTGTGGGCCTCAGGGCCCAGTACAGCACCAGGAAAACAATTGGGGCCTGCAGCCACTAGCACAAGAAACTGAAGGCAGTGTTCCTCCTACCGTGGGAGCAGAGATCAAAGTTAAAAGAAAGAAAAAGTCCAAAAAAAGTTTGGGGGGGAGGGGAGATTAAACAGAAAAGAACAACAACAAAAATTATGGTAACAGGGAAAGCCAAGACATAAACTCATAAGATGACAACAAGGACAAAACACTTGTGGGTAAAACCACCAGGAAAAACAGGAAGTTGTCTCAAGCCCAGAAAGGTCTCATGGAAGAGCTTAAAAAGGAGCTTAAAATTGTATAAGTAGAAGAAGAGTGGGAAAAGGAAATGAGAGTGATGAAAGAGAATTATGAAAAAAAGACTCAATAACTTAGAAAACTGCTTAAAAATTAGAATTGGCCAAAATGGAAAAGAAAGGACAAAAGCTAATTGGGGAAAACAACACTTGAGAATTGAGTAAATGGAAACTAATGATTCAATTACACATCATGAATCAATCAAATAAATTCAAAAGAATGAAAAAAATGAAAGAAAATGTAAAATATCTAATGGGAAAAAAAGCTGACCTGGAAAATAGATTTAGAAGAGACAATATCAGAATCATAAGGATTACCTGAAAGGCATAATTAAAAGGAGGATCTGGACACCGTGTTTCCAGAAATAATCAAGAAAAACTGCCCTGATGTCCTGGAGTGAGAGAGCAAAGTAGGCATTGAGAGAATCTACCAATCACTTCAGGAAAGAGATCCCAAAATCAAAGCTTAAACCAGAAATAACACTGTACATGGTATCAACAATATCATTTGATGATCAACTATGAGTGACTCAACTTTTCTCAGCAACATAATGATCCAAGACTAAGATACATGAAGGAAACTATTCTCTATATCCAAATAAAGAACTGATGGGTTCTGAATGCAGACTGAAGCATATTTTTTTCACTGACTTTATTCTCTCTATTTTTTTTTTAATTTTGGATCTGTTTCTTCTACTACCATCATGATAAATATGGAAATGTATTTTTCATGATGGCATATGTATGAACTATATCACACTGCTTGCCATTTTCAGATGAGGAGAAAGGAGAGAGGAAGAAAAATTCAGAAATCAAAATCTTGTAAAGCTGAATTCTAAAAATGTTCTTGATTAGTAATTGTGGGGGAAAATAAAGTATTACTTAAAGCAAAATAAAAACTTTTTAGCTATATGACCTTGAGCAAGTTCACTTAACCTCCTCAGCTTACTTAGCTGTGAAGTGTGGATTCTAAAAGCATTTACCTCTCAGCTTTTTCCTGAGAATGAAATGAGATAATGTTGGTAAAGCAATTAGCACAGTGCCAGGCATATGGTATATACTGTATAAATGCTTTTTCAATTTACCCTTCATCCCCTCACAGTTGGCCAGACAAAACATTGATCCATTAAAAATTTGAGAACATTGTTTTAAATAGACATTTACATACTAAAACTCATAATCTCTCAACTATATGGAATGAAAACTTGTAAAACATATTTTTGGTGAGTTGGAAAGTAGTATGTAATAGTTGTTAAAATGATAGATATATTCAGGAAAATCTATGTCCATATTTTGCTTCTGACATATACTTGATAAGTTATCATCAGCAAGTCATTTTACCTCTTTTAGCCGCAGTTTCCCCATCTCTAAAATGTGGTCAATAATGGTTCTAGTACTAACCTCATAGAACAGTTATAAAGGTCAAATGAGATAATAAATATAAACCACCAAAATATTGTGTAAAGAGTTGCATCAAAGAGCTATATGCATGGCAAAAATTAAAAAGTCTTTTTTTTTGCAAAAAAAGACACTATAACCTATTACCTCACATGTTCCACTCATGTCACGATAACTTAATCATCAGGATAACCCTGGTACATTATAAAGGCAATATTTTGTGATGATCAGCTGTGATTGAGTTAGCATCTTCTCATTGAGATGAGCTCTTCTCATGTCACAATGATGCCAAATAATTTCAAAAAACTTACCATTGAAAATTTTATCCAAATTTGGAAAAAGAAATGATGGAGCCTGAGTACAGATTGAAGCAAACTATTTTTAAATTTTTTTAAAAGTTGTTTCCTTTCCTTCTCTTTCTTATTTCACAAAATACTAATATGGAAAAATTTTTACATGATTGCACATATATAACCTATATCAAATTGATTACTGTTTTAATGACAAGAGAAAGAAGAAAGAAGGGAGAAATTTTGGAACTCAAAATTTTATTTAAAAAAAGAAAATTAAAAATTGTTTTTTTCATGTAATTTGAAAAAAATAAAATACTATTTAAAAAAAAATGGTCCCTGCTCAGTGGATATATTACTTGTGAATGATTAAAGAAATGTATGACAAAAGTCACATAGGATGAGCAAGGTTTTCAACTGTAATATTAATCTTTGGACATCACACATTTATATTCATCAACACTCCATCAAAGTTCTTAATAAATAGGGTTGTTCATTCATTCATGTACACATTTACTGTGAAAACATTTACTGAGCTCCTACTATTTAGGATAACAATTTGGCTGACAAATATGATAATGAACCCATGTTACATGTTTTACTATGCCAATGTGGGCTATTTAATAAAAATAAATAATGTTCACTAACATTGCTATTATATTACAGAAAGTACAATATTCATTGAGAAGGAAATTAGCACTATATTAAACTCAGTGCACATTGGGATCACTGATTCATCTAAAATAAGCAAGAAGAATGAAGTGTTACAGTAAAAATAGTTTCCCTTTAAGATAATTTAACTACCAATCATGAAAGTAAACTAATAAAAATAAAAATGAAAAGTGGACAATATAAGTGATATTAGAAATGATTATATTAATTTTGTCCAAAGCAAGTTTTTGAACTAATACTTCAGATCTAAACAATAGATATCCCTCATTGTTTGGCTTTTCCTATATGTATAGATATGTTAAAAATCTTTCTTTAAATTATTACAGACCTTCTCCAGGAGGCTCCAAAATGTTTTTGGACTTGATACAATAAACACAAAATCATCTAAAATCAAGAACATATACAGAAGTGGTTTCAAACATTTAGGATAAAGGACTGCTTAGATTAAAATATGATTAAGAAGTGATTAAAAAATAAAAATATAATACAGCATACACAATGCTAATTTGTAACTTTAGAAGACTGTATATTCTGACATATATCCAATTTTTTCAGGTTTATTTGTTTTTGACACATTTGAATTCTAGAGGATTTAATCATCCAAAGGAAATCTCTCCTTGACTTGAGCTCTTTATTAGACCTCCGTCATGGTAGCATATACTTTGGGAAATGGTTCGGTGTACATCTCCGTATATTATGCATTTTCTAATGCTTATCATGGGAGGGTAATTAAATATTTTCTTTTCTAACATTTTCCAGGAAATTTTGAAAGGTCTTGATAAAAGGAAAGATGACAGCTTATTGTAAAAGAGCAAGTAAGACATTTTATTTCCCTACAGAACTGAATTATTTTCCATAATCAAAAAGCAATAAACATGGTGGCATCTTCTAATCACTTATGATATGGTAAAGAAATGTTGAATTGTAGTATGTTGCTTTTGAGAGTTTTATTAATAACTTCATTTAAAATGCCTTCAATTTGAATAGAGGTGCATACAGATTTCATATGGATGGGAGAATAGGTATATAGGTCAATGTTCATGTTTTGTCAGTCACTTCTGGTTGAGCACATTAATAAGGTTGGAAAAAATTCACATTCCTTAGGGATTACGTTTTCCTTCAGATATCATGTGTATTGGTCCTGGAATCTTTTTCATTTGATTGCAATCAATATAGATTTCCTTTATATATGGCTGATCCAAACCAAATACATTTAATATATTTTTCTCATTTGTTGCCCTCTTTCTACTTGCATTCATGAATAACTTTGGGATCATATTGCTTTTTTCAGATATTTTGTCCTCCAGAAATGTTTTCTATTTTATAGCAAAAATAAAATTCATAAATATCCATCATTATTTTTCATTAAAGTTTATATCAACATGTACGTGTGTATATGGATGGAGAGACAGCAATACCGACAATATTGTTTCTCCCAAATAAGATGTTCCTAAAGTAATTAACTCACTCATTTTCCATGAGGATATTATAGAGTTTCAAATTTGTTCTGCATGTTTTGCTTGTATCATTTTCTTCACATTCATTTCTGTGCTCATGCATTCATTTATTCATTTTCATTTGTTTCTTTATTGAATCATAAAAGATCATAGCCTACCCTCACCATCATTCAATCATTTATCTGCTTTGTCAAGACCTGATTCTATGCACAACTCTACTAGACTCCTACCCTGCTTTTCTTCTTATAAGATAAATAAACACTGTCAGAACTTCTTTAAATTCACTGCCCTAGGTCAAATCCCAATTCTGAAAGAAGCAGCATAATAAACATCAGTATAATAAATTTAGTTACAAACTTATAGCTATGAGCTTCAAATGAGATGTATTTATTTAAAATAAAGATGTTTATAACAACATAAACAAAAGAATGATAAACTACAAAGAACTGTAAACCATTGGCTTGGAAACCACTTAATTTTTTTTTAATAATTTTGTTTGTTAAATACTGCCATTAATGTTATGCTCTAACCAAAGTGAATGTGTCAGAGAAAAAGGAACATAGGAACTGGTATCAAAAGTCCCTGGTTTGGGTGTGGAGTCAAGATGGCAGAGTAACAGCACACACTTTCTAGGGTGCTGCCCACAAGCCCAGCCAACTACCTGTAAAAAATGGCGATAAAGAAATTCTGGAGCTGCAGAACCCACAGAATGACTGAATGAAGCAAATCTCCAGCTCAAGACAGCCTGGAAGGTCTCAGGGAAGTGTCTATGACACCATGCAGGGGATGGGGTACAGTCCAGCATGGGCCACCCAGCAAAGACAGAACCTGAGCAGGAGATGAGGAGACTGAATCTCTCTCATCTGTGACAGTTTCCAGACTTCAGGACCCTAAAATGCTGAGGACAAATTGAAAAGTCAGTGGACAAAATCTGTGGAACCAGTGTAGAAGAGTGGAATGGTCTGGCCCCAGTCCCAGGGCTGCAGAGGGGGAAGGAGACAGAGGACCTGCAGCAGCCACAGTAGCAGCAAGGGCAGAGACAGTCACTGTTTGTGGAGCTGTAGGCCCACAGAATGCGAGGAAATTGAGCAGGTGACTGTGCACCCCCTAACCCCACTGAAAGCAAAGAACTACCTTGACAAAGAGCTCAAAAGTCAAGTAAATGGTTTGGGAAATGAGTAAAACCTGGAAAAAGAATCAGATTGTAGAATCTTACTTTGATGACAAGGAAGATGAAAGCATGGAAAAGAAAGAAAACAAAGTCAAAGCCCCTTCAGTAAAAGCCTTCAAGAAAAATATGAATTGGTCTGAGGTCATGGAACAGCTCATAAAGGATTTTGAAAATCAAATAAGAGATGTAGAGCAAAAATTGGGAAGAAAAATGAGAGGGATGCAAGAAAATAACAAAAACAAGTTAATTGCTTACTAAAGGAGACCCAAAAAATGCTGAATAAAATAACACTTTAAAAATGGACTAACCCAAATGGCAAAATATATCTTAAAAGCCAATGAGGAGAAGAATGCCCTAAAAGGTAGAGTTGGCCAGATGAAAAAGGAGATGCAAAAAGTCACTGAAGAAAATAATTCCTTTAAGATTAGAATGGAGCAGATGGAAGCTAGCAACTTTATTTTTTTTGTTGTTTCTTTTTTTTCTTTATTTATTTAACTTTTTGCATTTATTTTCACAAAATTTTGGGTTCCAAATTTTCTACCCTTTTATCCCCTCCCCCCACCCCAATACCCCAAGCAATCTAATTTTCCCTATCTCCAATCTGCCTTCTCTTCTGTCATCCCTCCCTTCCCTTGTCTCCATCTTCTCTTTTCTCCTGTAGGGTCAGATGACTTTCTATTCCTCATTAACTGTATATCTTCTTTCCTAGTAGCAACAGCAATACTAAACAGTTGTTCCTAAAACTATGAATTCCAAATTCTCCCCATCCCTCCCTCCCCACCCATTCCCTTTGGGAAGGCAGGCAATTCAATATAGGCCATATCTGTGTAATTTTGCAAATGTCTTCCCTGATAGTCTAACTATCTGAACTACTGAATTACCCTCCATCCTACCCTGCCCCTCATTGTTTCTTTTCTGTCTTTTGATCCTGTCCCTCCCCAAGTGTTGACTTCAAATTGCTCCCTCCTCCCTTTGCCCTCCCTTCCATCATCCCCCCCCCTTGCTTATCGCCTTCTCCCCCACTTTCCTATACTGTAAGATAGGTTTTCATACCAAAATGAGTGTGCATTTTATTCCTTCCTTTAGTCAAATGTGATGAGGATAAACTAATTGTTTTTTTTCTCAGCTCTCCTCTTTTTCTCTCCACTAAGAAGTCTCCTACTTGCCTCTTAAATGACATAAAATTACCGCATTCCATTTCACCCTTTTTCCTCCCAGTACATCTCTCTTACCATTTACCTTAATTTCTTTTAAGCTATGGTCCCATCTTATTCAATTCAATCTATGCTCTCTGTCCTTGTATGTGTGTGCATGTGTGTATGTGTGTGTGCGTGCATGTGTGTACATGTATGTGTATGGACCCACCAACTACCCAGATACTGAAAAGTTTTAAGAGTTACAAATATTGTCTTTCCATGTAGGAATGTAAACAGTTCACTTCTGGTAAGTCCCTTAAGACTTCTCTTTGCTGTTTACTTTTTCATGCTTCTTCTCATTCTTGTGTTTGAAAGTCTAATTTTCTTTTCAGCTCTGGTCTTTTCATCAAGAATGATTGAAAGTCCTCTGTTTCATTGAAAGACCATATTTTCCCCTGAAGTATTATACTCAGTTTTGCTGGGTAGGTGATTCTTGGTTTGAGTCCTAGTTCCTTTGACTTCTGGAATATCCTATTCCACGCCCTTCGATCCCTTAGTGTAGAAGCTGCTAGATCTTGAGTTATCCTGATTGTGTTTCCACAGTACTGGAATTGTTTCTTTCTAGCTGCTTGCAAGATTTTCTCCTTGAGCTGGGAGTTCTGGAATTTGGCCACAATGTTCCTAGGAGTTTCTCTTTTTGAATCTCTTTCAGGTGGTGATCGATGGATTCTTTCAATACTTATTTTGCCCTCTGGTTCTAGAATGTCAGGGCAGTTTTCCTTGATAATTTCATGGAACATGATGTCTAGGCTCTTTTTTTGATCATGAATTTCAGGTAGTCCCATAATTTTTAAATTGTCTCTCCTGGATCTATTTTCCAGGTCAGTTGTTTTTCCCATGAGATATTTCACATTCTCTTCCATTTTTTCATGCTTTTGGTTTTGTTTGGTGATTTCTTGGTTTCTCGTAAAGTCATTAGACTCCATCTGTTCCATTCTAATTTTGAGAGAACTATTAAATTCAGTGAGCTTTTGAACCTCTTTTTCCATTTGGCTAATTCTGCTTTTGAAAGCATTCTTCTCCTCATTGGCTTTTTGAACCTCTTTTGCCAATTGAGTGAGCCTATTCTTCAAGGTGTTATTTTCTTCAGCATTTTTTTGAGTCTCCTTAACCAAGGTATTGACCCGTTTTTCATACGTTTCTTGCATCTCTCTCATTTCTCTTCCCAGTTTTTCCTCCACCTGTCTAACTTGCTTTTCAAAATCCTTTTTGAGCTCTTCCAAGGCCTGAGCCCACCCAACATCCCCCTGGGATGTCTGGGCTACTGAGGCCCTGCCCTCCACGTCTTTCCCTGATGGCAAGAATATTTCCTTGTCGTCGTCGTCAGATCCGAAAGTTGGGATCATTTGCATTTGTTGGAAAAAACTCTCTATAATCTTATTTTTCTTCCCTTTTCTAGACATTTTCCCAGCCAGTTACTTGACTTCTGAGATTCCTGTCCACCCCCGCCTAGATCTGCCCAGCTAGTGCTTGGGGTCTAGGATTCAAATGTGCTTTCCGAGCCACCCGCCTGCCTGCTGATCAATGTGACTTTTTGTTCTGGTGCTGGGGTGGGGACAGGGCCGCCTCCCAGGCTCAGCTCCCTCAGGGGCTTTATGCAGAGACCTTCAGTAATGGAGTGGGGTAGGGCAGGGCGGTCTCCCAGGCTCAGCTCCCTCAGGTTGATTATGCAGAGATTTTCAGTAATGAAGATGCTGCCTGCTGCTGGGGAAGTCCCGGGCCGCTGCGGCCGGGCCGCTGCGGCCTCTGCCGCCGCCCCCGCCTCTGCCGCTGCCGCTTCCTCCCGAGGGGGCCCGAGTCACAGAGACAGCCCGCTCCCCTCAGCCAGCCAGCCGTCTCTCTCACTGACCTGTAGCTTCTGTGGGCGGAGGGACTTTCCCAGCTGCCGGAGCTTCTGTCCCTGAAGCCTGCTCGTGTCAGCTTCTCTGGGGCCACGGCCAGGGCAGCGCTGGGGTGGGGTCCATTTTCCGGGGCACGACGGACCCTGGGGGCGGCTCTCCAGGGCTCTCTGGAACGGAAATCTCTTCCACTCTATTTCTGTACACCTTTCAGTGGTCCAGAAGTTATGGGGGTCTCTTTTTACATTAATTCTATGGGCTGTGGTTTCAGGGCTCGTAAACCTGCGTCCTTCTACTCTGCCATCTTGGCTCCGCCATGAGGCTAGCAACTTTATGAAAAATCAAGAAATTATAAAACAAAACCAAAAGAATGAAAAAATGGCAGGCAATGTAAAATATCTCATTGGAAAAACAACTGACCTGGAAAGTAAATCCAAGAGAGACAATTTAAAAATTATTGAACTACCTGAAAGCCATGATCTAAAAAAGAGCCTAGACATCTTACATGAAATTATCAAGGAAAACTTCCCTGATATTCTAGAACCAGAGGATAAAATAAATATTGAAAGAATCCACTGATCACCTCCTGAACAAGATCTGAAAAGAAAAACTCCTAGGTATATTGTAGTCAAATTCTAGAGTTCCCAGGTCAAGGAGAAACTATTGCAAGCCACCAGAAGGAAACATTTCAAGTATTGTGTAAACACAATCAGGATAACACAAGATCTAGCAGCTTCTACATTAAGGGATTGAAGGGCTTGGCATATGATATTCCAGAAGTCAAAGCAACTAGAATTAAAACCAAGAATCACCTACTCAGCAAAGCTGAGTATAATATTTCAGGGGGACAAAATGGTCATTCCATGAAATGACTTTCAAACATTCTTGATAAAAAGAACAGAGCTGAACAGAAAATTTGACTTTCAAACATAAGAATCAAGAGAAGCATGAAAAGGTAAATAGGAAAGAGAAATCATAAGGGACTTACTAAAGTTGAACTGTTTACATTGCTTCATGGAAAGATCATATTTGTGATTCTTGAGACTTTTCTCAGTATTTGGGTAGTTGGAAGGATTATATACATGCAGACAGATGACTCACAGTGAGTTGAACAGGTAGGGATGATATTTAAAATAATAAAATTAAGGGCTGAAAGAGGAATATACTGGGCAGAGAAAGTGAAAAATGGAATTTAGCAAGTTATCTCACATAAAAGAGGCAAGAAAAAGCTTTTTGAATAGGGAGGAAAAAGGGGAAGGTGTGAGGGAAAAAGTGAAGCTTACTCTCATCTCATTTGGCTCACGGAAAGAATAACATGCATACTCAATTTGGTATGAAAATCTGTCATACTTTACAGGAAAGTTGGGGAGAAGAGGATAAGTGGGGTGTGGGGTAATGATACAAGGTAGGGCAAATGGGAAAGAGAATAATGAGAAGGAAACACTTTTGGGGAAGGACAAGATCAAAATAGGGGAATGGAATAAATGGGGGGGCAGGATAGGATGGAGGGAAATATAGTTAGTCTTTCACAACATGACATTTATGGAATTCTTTCACATAACTACAAATGTATAACCTATATCGAATTGCTTGCCTTCTTGGTGGGGATGGGTGGGGAGGGAGGGAGGGAGATACGTTGGAATTCAAAGTTTTAAAAGCAGATGTTAAAAATTGTTTTTATGTGCAACTGGGAAATAAGAAATACTGGTAATGGGGTATAGGAATCTATCTTGCCCTATGAGAAAATAGACAAGATGGGGATAAGGGAAGGGTGGGCTGCTTGTAGGAAGGGGAAATCAGAGTTCATGATGTCCTGGAATGGGGGGGGGGTAGTTGGGGAAAAAATTTGCAACTCAAATTCTTGTGAAAATGAATGGTGAAAACTAAAAATAAATAAATAAATAACTTTTAAAAAATAGAAATTGGTCTATATTTGTCTATAGTTTTCTTTCTCTCTTTTGACTCTTCCTGTTTAGGTGTCAGTACCATATTTGTTGACTTGTGAAAGAAAGAATTTTCAGATTTTTAGATTGTGAAAGGTCAAGACATTTGGAATTGTGATAAGGTCACTGGAATGATCAAATGTATGGGTGCCTGGTGGGGGAGAAGTGATAAAAATATATATAGGGTTAAGTGGCTGAGCTTAAGAAGAGTTGTCTTAATTCCAAGCCCAATGCTAGATTCACTGTGCCACCTTGGAGCCCTTAAATGAAATTAGTGTTGAAGAAATAAAGGATATAGGATCATAAAATCTTGAATGCTTCCTGCATATTTAAATTATTTGATTTAAAGTGAGCTTTGAGGATCATATATATCTCTCTATTGATTGTTCATCGTTCTGATTTTTTAAGCCAGTGTTGGCTTTCTCCATGATCTTTACATGGAAATATTTCTCAAGGATAGATTAGTTTAAGAAGACAACCTTCCTTAGTGTAATAGTGATCCCCTGGCCTAGTGATTCCTGTATTGCCCAGAGGATATTTGTCATACATTCTACCCTCCTCCCTGGATTCTCTGATATCCTTGGGGGTTGAAGGGTCTCTCATCTCTAACATTATCTCTTGCCTGTATTAATTTTATTTCCCCAGCTTTAGGAGTGCAAGCATATCAGTTGCTTTTATAGAGATATATTTTCTTTGAAAATATATTTATTTTATATTTATTTTCTTTGAAGTTAAAGCTATAAAAACATGCAGGCATATTCTCCCAGCATTTCAGGGCTATCATTTCTACCTATACCACCACAGAAATCGGGAAGTGAAGGAAATTAAGTTTACAGGCTAACTCACTTTCTACATGAGTCTAAAGAAGTTACAAGTACAAAGGGCACTTGGGCTAGATCTTCAGAACCTGGTATCATCCAGGCTGATTGCAAAATTCATCCTGGAATCATGGATTGGAAGGTCCCCAGCAGTCAAGTTCCTGGGTCTAGAACTGCACTTGCCACACTAAAAAGTGAAGCAAATAAAAGACCAATACTCCAAGTTCATTTATCAGAATCGCAGTCTAAGAATAATGTGAATAATTGAGAATACTTCTGGGAGCAGTTGGAAAAGGCATAGTGATATTGCCTCTATCAGGTACAATTGAAGATAAAGGCATGTGGGAGGCCCATGCCAATTATTATTCAATTATCTACTCTCCTGTGTTTCTGATGCAAGTCCCTGATATTTCCCTCTTAGTTTCCTCTGTCTTAGCTGATGTAGGAGTGTACCAAACAATGACTAAACCAGGATCATAGATTTACAAACAGACTGATTCATTTTATGAATGAAAAAGCAATGCATAAAAAGTGAAGTGACTCTCAAAGGTTATAGACATAAGTAGGTAATAGAGACAGTATTTGAATCCAGGTCTTCTCCCAAAAATTCTAGCTTTCTTTCTGCTGTTCTCTATCTCCTTTAGATTAATATATAGTAGGCTATTTCCCCTATTCAGCAATATTTTAAGAGAACGTGGAATTTTAAGAGAAATGGAATAAAAGTGGAGTTAGAAAGTTACCACCACTACCAGCAGTAGCAGCAGCAGTGTCTAAAAAGTATTCACCATTTTTACTCGAACCTCTGCAGACAACCTCTAAAAAGCAACCTAATTTTAATTAGATCCAGATTATTCACACCCATATATTCATTAATGATTAATTTTTAAGTTGTTATATATTTGTTCTTATCAAAATAAAACTAACAAATCTATGTTGCAGCAAATGACTGTGAAGAATCCAGCCAACTGATGCCTACTTTAATTTATTCTATTTTCTCTGTGATCAGTAAAATTCCTAAAGCTATTTAAGTTAATTTTCACATTCAGGTTTCTTAATTGTCCTTACCTAATAGGCTCTGGTTTTTCAGACACTGCATTATCTTTCCCTAAATTGTTTGCATGATTTATTGTTACTTCCAATGTCTAATCATATAATATACAGTGAGATGTAATGCTCAGATGTGGTAATTATACTATTCATGCTTCTCATCAACCTGTATTGCATAACCTGGCCTTCAAGGAAGGCCTACAGGGAAAGATTCCTTTCTCAGTGCTACATTTGAATGTTTTTGTCACTTTTTTCCCTTTCATCTATAGTACCAGTTTTCATAAACACCCTTTACTTTCTCATCTTAAATAGGAATCTGTTTCATACAATGAACTGTTAGAAAATATTGGCATATTATAAAGACAAATGGTGTTCAGAATTTAAAAAAAATTATAAATTCAAAATAATCATAATGTAAGATTTCTATTTGGATAAAGAAATCACAAGCCACTCCAGTATTTTTGCCAAGAGAATGCCACAGAGCATGTGCATGGTGTTATGAAGGGTCACAACTGAGTTACTGAATGACAACACCACCACAAATTATATTAAGTGTCCTTACAGTTGGTGTCATATTCAGTTTTTAATTAGTCAAATCAAAACTTCTTTATTGAATGTCCATTTGGGTCCATCAGTAAGCATTTATAAAGGACCTATTATGTTTCAGTCACTTTGCTAATTGCCGTGATTCTAGAGAAAGGCAAAAGACAGTCCCTGCTCTCAAGCAACTCACAGTTAAGTAACAGGAAAGCATGAAAGGCACCATTGAAGCAATTATGTACAAAAAAGTTATGTACGGCATAAATTGGAGAAAATCTGTTGAGAGAGGTTAGTAGCATTAATCAGCATCCACAAAGGGATCATAAGCTAATGAGATTTTACCTGGGTCTTGAATTAAGACAGGGAAGCTAGAAAGGGCAGATGAGGAGGGAGAGTGTTCCCAGGCAGGGAGTCAGTCAAAATATGTGGAGGCAAATGGAGGATTTTGTTCCAAGAACAAGGAGACCAGTGTCAATAATCATGAAATGGAGAGGAGAACAGAGTAAGATAGGAGAAGACTGAAAAAGTAAGAGGGAGACAAATCCTGAAAGGCTTTGCATGCCAGAGGATAATAATGATGATGAATATTATTGTTACTATTATCATCCAGGTAGGTATAGAGAGATTATTGAATAGTGATGGGGCATGATCAGCTCTGTGTTTTAGAAAGATTAATTATTATTTTTTAATCTTCTGCTGTATATCTGCAACTAGTTTAACACTACCTTTTAGTTTCACTGAAAAATTAAATTACCTGTCCATGGTCACACAGCTAGTATTTGTCAAAAGTGAGGCTTGAACCCATGTCTTCCTGATTACAAAATTGAGCTGTCAACCAATAAACCATGATACATTTTATGATATTCTATAATCAAAAGTTATCTCCCTACTCATAACAGAATTCAAAGGTTTATCCTTCAGGAAAATCACTGGAAGTCTGCTTGTATCTATATATGTATATATCTGTTTCTCCAATTAGAATTGAAGTTTCTTAAAGCTATACAGTTTTGCTTTGTCTTTCTATAACCAGTCCTTAGAATAGGCTGTAGCACATTTGATACTTGATGAGTGCTGGTTGATTGATTCGTTAACCCTTTGAGTTTAAACTCAAGTTCAGTACCTGACTACATATGTGATTTTCGATGTCATATTTCCTCTGGGAGCCTCAGTTTCCTTATTTTAATATGGAGATTTAGAGAAAAAGATCTCTAAAATCCCTTCCATTTGTAATTGTTGCTCCATGTCTAAATGCCAGTTAGTATAATCATTATTTACTTTTCTTTTTAAAATTGATTTAGTATTTCATTTTTCCTCAATCACATGTGAAAAATAATTTTAGCTGTTTATAGAACTCCAAATTCAAAATTCTCTCCCTCCTTCCCTACCCAAACCCCTCCCTTTGAGAAGGCAAGCAATCCGATATCTGTCATATATGTGTAGTTATTTTATTGGTAATCACCCCAGCATACACAGGAGGGCCTGCTATCACAAGTTCATAGATATGCATTCATAAAAGGAAAGGCAACTTTTGAGGAGTTAACAATCACTTTTATCAAGCACATGGATCATTCCTTTTAACCAAGCATATATATCATTCACCTAATTCAAGGGAGTCAGGACCCTGAAATTCAAAAAAAAATACAAAGAAATTAAAAGTCAACAGACATGGCTTCCTCTGCCTGACCATAATTCAACAAATAGGTACAACTGTCTGACCATACCAAAGTGGGAAGCACAAAATCTGAGTCTTCCAATCTGGAGGGCTCCTTAGCAGCTTCCCAGAGTCCTCATCTGAGCAAACAAGTACTGTTACAAAAACTAAGCCCCAAAGTAAAACCTCACCCTCAGAGTATTTATTCACTTTTTAGAGACAGAGGACATCATGTCCCTTAAAAACCAGTGCCTCATTAACAAAAAGCATGAACTTTCTTATAAATCTTCCCAGGCTGATAATGAGTGGGAAAGATCCTCCTCAGTCACATTCAAATAGAGGCATTATACTTATTGATTACACTAAAACAAAAACAGAATAAGATCCTATTTTACTTGCCATTACAGTTATACAAAACATGTTTTCCTATTAGTCATGTTGTGAAAGAAAGCATAGACCAAAGGGGAAGGGGAATCTCAAGCCCGAGAAAAAATAAAGTATGTTTTAATCTGTATTCTGATACTTAACATTAGTTCTTCATCTAGGGAGGGATAGAATCTTAGAGTTATCTTGAATCATTTTACTGCTGAGACTAAGTAAATCATTCACAGCTGGTCACATTAGAATATTTCAGTCACTTTGTACACAGTACACTTTGCATCAACTCATATAAGTTCCCGTTTTTTCTGAGAATATCTCACTTATCATTTCTTATAGCACAATAGTATTAAATCACGATCACATAGCACATTTTTTTTTTCAGTCATTCCCCACGTGTTGGGCATCCCCTTAATTTCCAGTTCTTTGCCACCAGAAAAGAACTGCTAGAAATATTTTTTTCGTATATATGCTTTTTCTTCTCTTTCATCTCTTTTTGAGTATAGATGTAGAAGTGCTCTTGCTAGATCATAGGGTATACATGATTTTTATAGCCCTTTGGGCATAGTTTTAAATTTCTCTAAAGAATGGTTGAATCAGTTCACAATTCACTAATAGTGCATAATGTCTTACTTTTCAAATATCCCCTACAGTATTTGCCTTTTTCTGTCTTATTAGTCAGTCTAACGGTATATGAGGTAGTAATCTCGTATTAATCTGCCTTCTACAATCAAGAGTGAGAGTATTTGTTTTCATATGACTTTAGATAGCTTTGATTAATTCATCTAAAACTCATTCATTTCTTTTGAAATTTAGCAATTGTGAAATGGCTCTTATTTTTATTATTTTGATTATGTTCTCTCTATATTTGAGAAATGAGGCCTTCATCAGAAAAACTTGGTTCAGTTTTTCCAGACTTAGGATTGCTAAATGTGTTTGCCTCATCCTATTCCTCAATTCATTTATTTTATTCTCTCTCTCTCCTTTCACCCTGTCTCTCCTCGAAAGTGTTTTTTTTTTTTAATTCTGACTACCTCCTCCCTGAATTTTCCCTCCCTTCTATCACCTCCCCATTCCTACTCCCACCCCAGTCCATTTTTTCTTAGCCCCTTCCCTTTCTACTTTTATGAAGGGTAAGATAGATTTACATGCGCAGTTGAGTGTGTATATTATTCCTTCTTTAAGCTAATTCTGATGAGAGTAAGGTTCAGTCACTCCCTCCTTCACCACACTTTTGCCATCTTCCCCTCCACTGTAAAAGCTTTTTTTGCCTCTTTTATATGAAATAATTTACATCATTCTGCCTCTCCCTTTTCTTTTCCCCCAGTGCATTCCTCTTAGAAAGATTAATTTGAAAGCTGAGTGGAGGATCGACTGGAGACAGGAGAGATTTGAGATAGAGAGACAAACCAGGTCACTGCAATAATCCAGGCATAAGGCTATGTGAACATGTATCACAATACTGGCAGTGTCAGAGGAAAGAAGGGGTACATTTGGGGCCCAGAAATGACCTAATCAATAAGAAATCCTAATGTCTCCTTGTTCCTAATCTTCTGTCTCTTCATTCTACAAATAGGAAAAGTATTTTGTAATATTTGTTACTAAAGTGCAATGTTGTTTCTAATACAAAGATGTATTATTCAACTGTATAGTTTATATTAAGTTGGTTCAAGGTCTGAATAAAACAGTGTTGAACACTATACATTTGGGGGGGAATCAGCACAACATTACTGAGAAGAGAAAAAAAATAAATTCACGTTGTATACTGGAAAGAGGTCTGGAGTAAAAAAAATTAAGAGATCTGTGATTGAATATTCTTCCTTATTCTGGCTATCTGTGACTGTGGGGAAAAATACTTAAACTCTCAAGCTCAGTGAAATGGAGATTATAACATTTACACTTGACTGCCTCACGGGACTATTGTGGACAAAGTGCTACATAAATGTTAGTTGTTATGATCACCCCCTTCATATCAGGTGTTGATAAAGCAATCCTTATAATTGCAGTCAGGTGCTACTCAATAACATCTGAGGAAGCCTAATTCATGACATATGAATGCAATAAAGAGATCAGTAGAGAAGGAATCAGAAGGATGGGTTTTAGCTCTCTCTCAGGACCTGGTTTGTGGGTAGGTTTATCATAAAGCACTCTTGTCCCCTCTTTTAGTTTAGAGTCTGACAAACCATAAAGGCTCTTTTAGTTCTTTTGTTTAAGCTCCACAAGTGATGAGCTGTTAGCTGAAGTCCCTAATGTTATATTGCCATTGAGAATATGACTATTATTACCAACTGCTTTGTTGAGTTTATTGTTTGTTTTTCTTAAGGAAGATTTTTATGCTCTTTTATCAGCATTTTTTGACATGGATACATTCAAAAGGAATAAAAATCTTACAATTAGACCACCCCAGTATAGTTAAGCATATCTCTGCATCATTCACTGATGAATCTTCTGAAATGTGTCATGTTTATCCCCTGAGATTTCTAAAATTTTCTACTTTCTTACAACTGAATCTCTTATTTTAAAAGTGTTATATTTAATGAAAATGGTCACAGTAAGAAAAATATTTTAAATGCATAAACATAAAGCCCGACTTTAAAAACAGGGGGAAATGATCTAATTTATGTAGCACCTGTGAGATGAATGAAGAATTTATGTGGAAAAATTTATTAAGCATCTGCATTCTACACACTGAGATAGGCTCTGAGGAGATACTCCCTGCCTTCAAGGAGTTTGCATTCAAATAGAGAAATAGAACACATAAAAGAAAATAGCTCTTTAAAGTTAGCTAACTAATATTATCTCATTTTATCCTAATTACAACCCAAGGAGTTAGATGTTATTATTATTCCTATTTTTCAGATAATTGAGTCAGATAGGTTAAATAACTTGACCAGACTATAACAGTATCTAAACTGAGATTTAAAATCAGATCTTTCTGACTAGCCACTGAACCACCTCACTGCCAGCATAGCCTTGGAAGGGCATTTTAGCCTGGAGAGTCAAAGTTATAAGGGGAACCATGCATGGTATAATGTCCTCTCCAGGGCCAATTTCAATATAATTTTGCTGATGACTAATATCCCCAGTGTCTTATTGCAAAATGCACTAAAGAGTGAAATGGCAGATCCGGTGGCAATATCAATATGAAGCATAATCTTAGACTGGCTAGGCACTTTAGATTAGATGAGTTTGAACTCAATCAAGCTCACTCATTCCCAACCTTGAAAGCTAAGTGGAATAACCTCCTAAGGGAGAAAGTTATGGCATTAGGAGATATATACTCTTCTGGAGGAATCTGAGCATATGTGGAGAGAAGAAGTTTCAGTAACCTTGTTGGAAAGGTATTTGGCATGGATAGGTGTCAGTCTTCCTTTTGAATCATATTTTAGAGAAGTATTAATAATTATCAAATTGGAATTGTTCACCTATAACATCTCTAAGCTAGTAATGGTTAATAATAACAATAATGATGGTGATGGCAACTAGGTTTTGTTTGGAAAATACTTGACGTATTATTTCATTTTGTTCTCAGGCCAACCCTGAGAGATCTGTATAAATTTTATTCTCATTCTAAATATGAAAGTGAAGTTAAGTGATTTGCCAGGGTCATGGAACCAGCATCTAAGGATAGATTTTAATTCAAATGTTCCTAGCTCCAAGCAGTCCAGTAGTCTATCAACTATGCTATCAAAATGCAAATGGTAAATTATTAAGAAATGCTTGTTAACAATGTGCCATATGACTATATTTCCTTCTCTTTCTCTTATTCTACCTGTACACCACCAATCTTTATACCTTTTTACCTTTTCATGATTTTCCTCTGACTTCCCAAAATTATATCAAATTCACATTTTTTTTAATTTTATGAGCATTACGCTAGACTATGTGTAGACATTATTATTATTGTTATGGCTACTGCTGCTAGACACAGTCCCTGTCACCACTTGCATTCTGAGAAGGATAATATGACATGTAGACAAAAAGCCTTCCAGGTGCAACATGAAATGGCAAAGGACACAACCAGATAAGTATTGAGAACAACAGAGAAAGCAGAGATCACTTTTATATGATCAGGTAACTTTTGTAGAAGAGAAAATAGATGAAATGAAAGATTTCATGAGGAAAGATGGTGGAAACAACATTTGACTTGAAATTAAAAGAAGTGATTCCGAATACTAACTCTGTGATTTACTAGGCATTTGAACTTGACCAAGTCACTTACTTTCAATGGGATTTAAAGTTATATTTGATAGAGATAAATGTAAAATTTATTTTTATTGCACTTTTACAGTACTTTTTTCCAATTACATGTAAAGACAATTTTAACATTTTTATGATATTAGAGTTCCAAATTTCTCTCTCTGCTTTCCTTCCCTCTGAAAAAAAGTAAGGAGTTGGATAATGGTTTTATATATATACATACATATATATATACATATATACGTATATATATGCAATCATGTAAAATGTATTTCCATATTAGTAATATCATGAGAAAAGAAACAAACCAAAAGAAAAAGAGTGAAGAAAGTGATAGTAATATGCTTAGTTCTACATTCTACATACACCAGTTCTTTCCCCTGAAGTAGATAGCATTTTTCATCATGGATTAGTGTATAATTAAGAAGAACTAAGTCATTCATACTTGATCATCAAACAATATTGCTGATACTGTGTACAATATTCTCCTGGTGCTGCTCAATTCATTTTGTATCATAGCATGTAAGACTTCCCAGGTGTTTTCGAAAGCATCCTTCTCACCATTTCTTCAAAATTATTTCATCACAATCATATACCCCTATGTATTAGGCCATTCTCTATTTGATGGACATGCCTTCAATTTCCAGTTTGGTTTTTTTTTTGTTGTTGTTTTTACAATTACAAAAACCTGCTACAAAGACTTGTGTACATGTAGGTCCTTTTTTTTTTCCTTTTCCCCCACCTTTTTATGATCACTTTGAGATACAGACCTAGTAGTGGTATTGCTGGATCAAAGGGTAAGCACATCTTAGTTGCCCTTTGGACATAGCTACACATTGTCTTCTATTATGGTTAAATCAGTTCACAATTCAACCAACAGTGCCTTAGTATCACAGTTGTCCCACATCTTCCCCAATTGTAATACTATTGCAATACCCACAGCAGTCACTATAGATATGCATGCAAATTTCCAGGGCAAATTCTCAAAATATAAACTCTCTTCCTCAAAATCAAAACCAAGGTATTTATTCAGATACCAGAAAGTCAAATCCATCATAGTAACAAAGAAATCTGTATACATTATCAATTCAGGGAACACAGCCATCCCTAAGCCTTCCCTGTATCAGGCCTCACCACAACAAAGCTACCTTAGGAAAAATCACTCCCTCTCTCCCTCATGCTAGCTGTTCTGTTCTGCCTGTTCTCTCCCTCAGCTCTGATTCTCTTTTCCTACTGCACTCATCCTGTTCCATCTATCCAGCAAGCTTCTCCCATGATGGGCTTTATGTAACTCAAGCTTGGGCTGGGCCAAAGTTCAAAGCAGATGACATGGGCCTATTAAAGGACAGGGAAGATATTCAAATTCCCTTACCATTACATTTGGTCCCAAGATCTTCCATATCCATTAATAGGTCAATGGGAGTTTACGGGTTACTGGTATTGATATAACTTCACCATAATGTAACAACAGGGATAACACAAAATAAACATATAAAACAATATCTTAGCGTGGGGACTTGAGCACAAGGACCCTATCATTCCCCCTCAAATGAGTGGGACCCAAAATATCTTGGGAGAAATGGAAAAAGTCTGTTCTTCTATAATTAATTCCTTCTGAGATAGTACGTAGAGATGTCCCTGCCTCATGAGGTCCCATTCAAGGGGTTAGTTCTTTAGTCAGTATCCATAGCCTGGTCAATGCCAGTTCCATGGGTGACATTGTAGTGTTGGACAGAGAGTGACATCCAGCTTAAGTAGTCAGTAATCTATAAATGGAGGGCATTAAGCCTGCAGGGGACAAATCTAGCAACAGCTTAAACAAACAAAGGCCAAAAACAATGAAATAATAACCAGAAGCATGGTAAATATAATGTTAGTTGCACTTCTGGAGTCCATGGATCCACTGGAATTGAACTAATTCATATGTTGCTTACTGCAGGGTTTCCATGTATAAGAGAGATTTCTATCCCAATATCTTTTAATGCCCTAGTTACAGCAGTTGATCCATTTTTTCAGGATATGGTTAAATTGATATGGGATCTGTAATCCCATCTGCATACTTCTTTAATCTGAGGTCAATTTCCTATTCTCCCTGAGAATGTAACAAACTTGGATACAGTGATTCAGAATAACTGTAGGGGCAGTTATTATATTCCTATTCCATCTAGTATTAAGTCCTTTTTCTCTCTACATCTTATATAGTTCATTAGTTAGATATCATCTATTCTTCCAAAATCTGTCCCTGCTCTTAAAAAAAGCAATAAATAACTCTTTTCTTGTTAATTTGACTTTTAAATCTGTTGGGTATTTGCTTTTCTCTCTTGAGGATATTTATCTTTTTCCCATTACCCTAAATCACTTAACCATCAAATCTAATCCAGTACCTCTCAAAGAGGATTCTCTATTTCCCCAACTAGAACTGTTAGAATTAGGTGTTTATAAGCTAGAGCTGCTCATTTCAATATTACATTTGTATGAAGAACCATTAACAGAGAGTTGATAAGCTGATAAGCATTGCCATCTGCCACAATTGTTGCAGTTTCCATTACCTCTTCCTTTAACTTTCTTATATAGTCCCTAAGTGAATATCAGGGTCTTTCTCCCCTAGGACACATAGAGTCACTGAGATAATGCTTACTGCATCCCTCAGCAGGTAAAGCTAACAAATAAATTCCATTGTTACCTCCTTGAATATGATCCCTACAGTTGTACAAAGGGATTCTAATACCTGTGAATTTCAAACAATCTGTATTATCTATCTATACTCCTCCTGTCCCTTAGTGAGATTCTCACCATCCAAGAAACTAATGATTCTCCCATTGTGGGGGTGAAGTGACTTAAAATATCAGTGACCTCCTGGTGAGTAAAATCCTCAGTTACTTCCTTAAACACTGTATGCCCTCCCCACCAGTTCTTCTGCTTCATTTATAGTATTGAATGTGCACCCACATTCCTAGAAGACTCCTTATCTAAATTTGTTTCGTTTTCTCCCATCAATCTTCCTCCCAGTGTGTGGACCCCAGTCAGACCCTACAGATACAAGGGTTGCATTCATTTTTCTGTTGTTAACTTTCCCCTTCTTTTTTTTTTCTAAGACACTCTCACAACTGTCTTTTCTGTTACCAGCTAATACTTTTTAGCTAGCTGTTTTGAAGGAAAGTTCAGATGCTGTAACATAGAAAGCTTCTCTTGAAAATCAGCTATCTTCTTTTTTTAGCTAAAAGTTTTCCTCCAGCAAATTATCTCTTCTTTTGCATATAAAATGACAGCTTGTTAACAATGCCCATCCTTTTCTTCACATCCCTAACATTTCTTTCCCTTGTTCTATTGGTATTCCTTGAAAATATCTTTCTATATCTCTGGGTTCTCCCTTGTGTAGACTCAGTTTCCAGTTTTCACAAGTCCCATGCTTTTAGCCCATTCTCTTGCCAGGGAGGAATAAGGTAGATCATCCCATCCTGGGATACCCATTTCCTTCCTTAGAACCTTCCTGTCTCAAGAAAGTAGAGGTTTTATATTTTGTGATCCCATACTCATTGCCTTTCGTAACTCCAATGCAATACCCACAGCAGCCACTATGTATATACATGTGTATTTACAGGCTAACTTCGCAATATATAAACTCTCTTCCTCAAAGATGAAGCCAAGATATTTATTCATAGACCAGAAATCTGAACCCATCATAGTAACAAGGAAATCTATACACATTATTAATGCAAGGACCACAGCCATCCCCAAGCCTTCCCTCTATCATGCCTGTAAGGGCAATCAAAAGAGGCCTTTTTTGCTGTTTATATTTTAGTATAACCAAGTGCCTTTGACTGAATCTTGCTTTATCAATCAAGAGTCTTTATAAGGAGTAAAGTACAGAAACAAGAGTTTCTTTAACTAGAATCAGTATATGTATTTATATTGTTAGTTATTTTCATGTGATTAAAGATCTTCCTTAGCCATTAATTGACTTACCCATTAAGGGGCGTTTCATTAGGGAAAATTTGTGGGAAGGCACAAACCTTTTGTTAATGAGGCACTGGTTTTCAAGGCTTATGATTCCCTCTGGCTCTAAAAAAGATATAAATACTCTGATTTGAGGTTTTCCTATGGGTATTAGTTTTTGGTAAGACGGTTTGAGTTCCAGATGAGGAATCTGGAAAACTGCTAAAGAGTCCCCCAATTGAGAATCCAGATGTTGTGTTTCCACTCTGGTATGGTCAGACAGTTGTACCTGTCTGTTGAATTATGGTCAGGCAGAGGAAGCCCTGTCTTTTGATTACTTTGGGGCTTACTGACTCGAATTATTTCTTTGGCCAGATAAGGACTCTTGAAAGCTGCTAAAGGACCCCCAACCCCAAGCTTTGAAAATCCAAATGTTGTGCTTCCCTCTCTGGTTATTATAGTCAGACAATTGAGGTTCAATTGTCTGTTGAATTCAGGCAGAGGAAGCCATGTCTATTGATCTTTTGATTTCTCTGTATCTTCTTTGAAATTCAGGGTGCTGATTCCCGGAATTAAATGAATGATGTATGTACTTGGTTAAAGGAATGATACATGTGATTGATTAAAGTAATTTTTAACTCCTCAAAAGTTACCTTTCTTTTTATGAATGCAGGTCTAAGAATCTGTGATAGCAGGCCCCCATGTGTAGGTTGGAATGCTTACTGATACAATGCCTCCTCACAATCTCCTTAAGCAAAATCACTCCCTGTCTCACGCATACTAGCTGCTGTCCTCTGCTCTGCCACCTCGCTCACTCAGCTCTGTATCACTCTGTCCCTGCAGTACCCTTCTTGCTCCCCCGATTCAGCAAGTTCCTCCCACCATCAGCACCATATGACACTGGCTGTGGGCTGGGTCAGAGCTCAAAACAGGTCACATGGGCCTATTAAAGGACAGGGAAGATCTTCATATTCCCTTACAATTTTACTGATATTTGTCATTTTCCTTTTCTGTCATATTAGCCAATCTGATAGGTGTGAGATGATGCCTCAAAGTAGTTTTAATTTCCATTTCTCTAATCTATAGTAATTTAGGGCATTTTTTCATATGAATATAGATGGCTTTGATTATTTTTTTTTGAAAACTCTTCACTCATATCCTCTGACCATTTATCACTTGAGGAATGACTTATATTCGATTCTCTATATATTTGAGAAATGAGGGCTTAATATTTCTCATTGTTTTGTTCTTCTAATCTTGGCTGCATTTGTTCTGATGGTTCAAAAATAATTTAAATTCAATTTTATGTAATCAATAGTGCACATTTTGCTTAACACTCTCTATCTCTTGTTCGGTTAAAAAAATGTCTTCCCTTCTCCATAGACTGGACAGATAAACTATAGCTTGCTGTTTTAATCTCACCTAATTTGCTTATGATATCCCCCTTTCTGTCTAAATCATTTTTATCTTGTCTTGGCATATAGTGCAAGAAATTTTCCTGTGCTTAATTTCTGCCATACTGGTTTCCAGTTTTCCTAGCACGTTTTATGAAAAAGCGAGTTCTTATTCTAGGAGCTAGGGTTTTGACTATATTAAACACTAGATTACTATTACCATATACTACTTTGTTTTAGATACCTAAAATATTCAATTTAACCATGACTTTATTGCATAGGAAGTATCAGATAACTTGATGATTACTGCTTTATAATGTAGTTTTGAAATCTGATACAGGTAGGTCACCTTCCTTTGTACTTTTTCTCATTACTTCCCTTGATATTCCTCATCTTTTGTTTTTCCAGATAAATTTTGTTATTCTTTTTTCAAGCTCTATGAAATAGTTTCATGGGAGTTTGATTGTTATGACTTTAAATAAGTAAATTAATTTAGATAGAATTGTCATTTGTACTATGCTGGCTCAGTATACCCATGAGCAACTGATGTTTTTTCAATTATTTAGATCTGATTTATTTGTGTGAAAATTGTTTTGGAATTGTGTTCATACAGTTCCTGAGTTTGTCTTGGCAGGTATGCTCTCAAGTATTTTGTATTATCTACTGTTATTTTGAGTGGAATTTCTCATGCCATCTCTTGGGGCTTGACTTTGTTGGTAATATATAGAAATACTGATGATTTATATGGGTTTATTTTATATTCTGCAATATTGCTAAAGTTAATTATTTCAGTTATCATTATTTCATTTTTTTACTTGATTCTCTAAGTATACCATTGTATCATCTGCATAAGTGATAATTGTATTACCTCACTGGCTGTTCTAATTATGTTTTCTTTTCTTATTGTTATAACTAGCATTTCTAGTAAAATACTGAATAATAGTGGTGATAATCATCATCTTTGATTAATCCTTGATATTGTGGGAAAGGTTTCTAGCATTTTCCCATTACAGAATCTGCTTGCTTATGGTTTAATATTGATACTACAATCATATGATTTTTTTTGGTTTTATTATTTCCTTGTTAAAATCAGATTAACCAATGATTTATCTGTATTTTTGATTTTTTTCATAATATCAGCTCCAAGTTTTATTTACTACCCCATTAGTTTCTTTTTTAAGATTTCATTTCATTTATTTATTGTTAGTTTTCACATTCATTTCCAAAAGATCTGGTGTTCCAAATTTTCTTCATATCTTTCCCCTCTCACTCATTAGAAGATGGCATGCATTCTGATTTTGCCTTCCCCCAGCCTGCCTTTCCTTTTATCATCCCCCTACTTTCCCCATCCCCTTTACTTTCTCGAAGGGTAAGATAAATTTCTTCTTTAAAAATATATATTATTTTTTAAAGTTTATTTAATTTTAATTTCCAACATTCACTTTCACAAGATTGTGAGTTCCAAATTTTCTTCCCATATCTCCCCTTCTCCAACAACAGAAGAGCATGTATTCTGAATACCACTTCTACAATCTGCCTTATCTTGTATCAAACCCCTTCCTTCTCTTATCCCCATCCTGTATTTTCTTGTAGGGCAAGATAGATTTATATACCCCATTGCATGTATATGTTATTTCCCAGTTGCATGTAAAACAGTTTTTAACATTCATTTGTAAAACTTTGAGTTCCAACTTCTTACCCTTTCTCCCCACCCATCCCCACTGACAAGGCAAACAATTCAATAGAGGTTATATGTGTGTAGTTATGGAAAACACTTCTGTAACTATTACATTGTGAAAGACTAGCTATACTTCTCTTCATGCTATCCTGTCCCCCAATTTATTGTATTCTCTTTTTTGACTCTATCCCTCCTCAAAAAATGTTTTAATTCTAATTACCCCCTTCTCCCATTTGTCTCCCATCTATCATCCCCAAACTCTCATTTAGTCCCTTTGCCCCTACTTTCCTGTAGTGTAAGACAGATTTTAATAACAAACTTAGTGTACCTGTTATTCCTTCCTTCCACCAAATGAAATGAGAGTAAAGTTCACTCTTTCCCTCTCACCTCCCTCCTCTTTCCTCCATTGAAAAATAATTTTTTGCCTCTTTTATGTGAGATAAATTACTCCAATCTATTTCTCCTATTCTCCCAATATATTGCTCCCTCACTCCTTAATTTTATTCCTTAGATGCCATCTATTCCCATTCACCTCATCCTGTGCCCTTTGTCCATATGTCTATAATTCCTCCAAATTCCCTAATACTGAGAAAAGTCTTAAGATAAATATTATTTTCTATGAAAGAATGTAAACAGTTGAACTTTATTAAGTCCCTTATGATTTTTCTTTCTTGTTTACCTTTTCATGCTTCTCTTGATTCTTGTGTTTGAAAGTCAAATTTTCTTTTCAGCTCTAGTCTTTTCATCAAGAATGTTTCAAAGTCCTCTATTTCATTGAATAACCATTTTTCCCCTGGAGTACTATACTCAGTTTTGCTGGGTAGGTAACTCTTGGCTTTAATCCTGACTCCTTTGACTTTGGAATATCATATTCCAACTCCTGTGATCCCTTAATTTAGAAGCTGCTAGATCGTGTGCTATCCTGATTCTGTTTCCACAATACTCAAATTATTTCTTTCTGGATGCTTACAATATTTTCTGCTTGACCTGGGAACTCTGGAACTTGGCTATGATATCCCTATAATTTTCCTGTTGGAATTTCTTTCAGGAGGTGATTGATGGATTCTTGCAAAAAATTATTTTACCATCTGATTCTAGAATATCAGGGCAGTTTTCCTTGATAATTTCATGAAAGTTGATGTATAAACTCTCTTTTAAATGCATACCTGAAAAGGTAGTCCAGTAATCTTTAAATTGACACTCCTGTATCTACTTTCCAGATCAGTTGTTTCTCCAGTGATATAGTTCACATTGTCCACTATTCATTCTTTCCCTTTGTTTTGTTTTATAGTTTCTTGATTTTTTATAAACTTATTAACTTCCATCTGCTTCATTCTAATCTTTGACGAATTACTTACTTCAGTGAGCTTTTCGACCTTCTTCTCCATCTGACCAATTCTACTTTTTAAGGCATTCTTCTCCTCTTTGGTTTTTTGGATTTCTTTTGCCATTTGGGTTAGTCTATTTATAAAGTGTTATTTTCTCCAGTAATTTTTAGTCCTCTTTAATAGGTTGACTCAGTTTTCATGGTTTTCTTACATCACTCTCATTTGTCTTGCCATTTTTCTACTACTTCTCTTACATGATTTTCAAAATGC
This sequence comes from Bettongia penicillata ogilbyi, assembly GCA_023548195.1. Lineage (NCBI taxonomy): Eukaryota > Metazoa > Chordata > Mammalia > Diprotodontia > Potoroidae > Bettongia > Bettongia penicillata. The sequence continues at coordinate 223,052 of JAJHZJ010000875.1, forward strand.
TTTTTGAATTCTTCCATGGTCTGAGACAAATTTCTATTTTTTTGAAGACTTTGGATATATCAGCACTGACTTTGTTGTATTTTTCTTACTATATGTATTGGTCTTCCTTGTTACCCAAGTAAGACTTTATAGCCTGATTATATTTCCTGAATTTTGCTCATTTCCCCAGCCATTTGCTTGATTTTTGAGCTCTTTTCAAGATAGTTCTCTGCTTCTATTGGAGTTGGTGTGGGTGTATTGTCAACCACTTGGTCCCCCCACAATCTGTAGGTCTGGAGCTCCAGGAAGAGCAGCTGCCTCTACCCTGCTGAACCTGCCTCACCACCCTGCCTCTCCTCTCTCCTACAGACCTGACAGGTTTTTCTACTGACCTTTTAATTTGTCCTTGGCATTTTGGAGTTTTGAAGTCTGGACACTACCGCAAATGCCAGAGATTCAGTCTCCCAGAGGCATGCTCAGATCTCTCTGTTCTGGCACAGGTCAAATTGCACTGTGCTCTGCTCCCAGTGTGATATATGTTTCCTATCAATATTGCAGGCTATCTGGGGCTGGAAATTTGCTTCATTCTGTCATTCTATGTGTTCAGCAGCTCCAGAATTTGTTTAGTCATTTTTACAAGAATTTGGCTGGGTTTGTGGGGGGAGCTCTAGTAAATCTCTGATTATACTCTGTCATCTTGGCTCCGCTTCCTACAATTTTGTTATTTACAGGAAAAGTATAAATTTGAACATGCAGATGTGGTAAAAGTAGTAGTAGTAGTGCAGTAGTAGTAGTAGTAGTAGTAGTAGTAGTAGTAGTAGTAGTAGTAGTAGTAATAATAATAATATAGTAACTTTTAAATAACACCTAATATATGCCAGGTGCTGTTCAAATAAATCTACAAATAGTATATCATTTGTTCCTCATAACCATCAAGGAAGAAAGTACTACTATTATCCTCATTCTAGAGTTGAAGGAATTAACACAAATCGAAGTTAACTGATCTGCCCAAAATCACACAGGTAGTATCTGAGGCCTCCTTTGAACTGAGGTCTTCCTGACTCCAGACCCAATGCTTTATTCACTACACTGCATGTGTAATGTGGTATTGTCAATAAGAGTGATAACTGTCTGTAACAGTGATGGGTAACAAGTAGAGGAAAAATCATTTTATTGTCTGAAAATGAAGTTTGACATGGAAGAATCTGTGGCACAAAAAGGGACTAAATGGAAAGGAAAAATAATTGCATATTATCCAAATAAGTGGGATGTTTACATTCATAAGCATTTGGATTCTGTCTTTGGTATCTTGGTCTTATTCCAGGTATGCTCTAGATATGATATAACGCAAGATAAATACAGTGCACTACAAAATGCTAGATCTGATGTAGAAATACATATAAAATATAAAAATGCTGGATGAATTCTTTCTGGTTTCTGTTGTCCACTCCCAATTTCTGTTCTCAGAGCAGTAGTAAACAGGAATTGGAAAAAAGTAACAAAATCTTCTAAAGTACATCTCTGTGCCTGGGACACAGGGGGCTCTATCCCACAGTTCTTGTGCCTAAAACTTGAAGCTTTGTGTGTTATGGCCTCTAGTTCTTTAAGAAAGAAGCTAAAATGTTGAAGCTTACCTAATACTGAGCTGGCTAGTGTTGGAAAGCAGAGGTCAGATGAGATCTCTTTGGTTTTCCAAGTAGTTACCCTAGAGCTGGCTCACTCAGTGTGTGGGAGAGATAGTCTGTCCACATAAGGTCTCATCTGCTGAGCCAGAGCATAGGCAAGCTCAGGAGTTGGTGATCCTGTCTCTGCTAGTGTCTTTCTGATTCCCCTGGGGTTCTGAGGCATACCTTGGGTCCTGGTGTTGATGGTTGCTGGTTTCTTCCCCCTGGGGATGAGAACCTTTTCCTAGGTTGCTGAGGTGGGGCTGTCTGGGATATCTCTGATCCTGCACTAGTCCCCTTCAGACACAGCAAGAGGGACCCTACTTAGTGATCTTCCTAGCCTCATGAGTTAAGTGTCTATTTACTCTTTCAGCTGCTCCAACGGTTAAATTCGGTTACAAATATGATGGAAGACATGAAGCTGTGGCATGAGACTAACCTGTTTGCTTTTCTCAGAGAGAGGTTATACCAAGGTAAAAGAATGTATCTCTTCCTCTTGACTTAAAAAGTTACATTCTCAGTGAAGAGGTATTTTCTTCCATCCTTTCGGGTAAGGAAGAACAATGCATACCACTAGAGGAAAACAAAAGACAATGCTTCTGCATCCAAAACCAGCAAAATAAATATGCAATAGTCTCAGGTCATGGAAGAACTCGCAAAGGGTTTTGAAAATCAAGGAAAAGAAGAGGAGGCAAAATTGGAAAGAGAAATGAGAGTGATGCAAGAAAATCATGAAGACTAAGTCAACAGATTACTAAAGAAGACCCAAAAAAAATGCTGAAGAAAATAACACATAGACTAACTCAAATGGCAAAAGAGGTTCAAAAAGCCAATGATGAGAATGCTTTAAAAAGCAGAATTATCCAAATGGAAAAGGAGATTCAAAAGCTCACTGAAGAAAATATTTTTTGTTTTAAAAATTAGAATGGAGCAGATGGAAACTAATGGCTTTATGAGAAACCAAGAAATTACAAAACAAAACCAAAAGAATGAAAAATAGAAGACAACATGAAATATCTCATTGGAAAAACAACTGACCTGAGAAATAGATCCAGGAGAGACAATTTTAAAATTTAGGTATGACTTGAAAGCCATGATCAAAAGTAGAGCCTAGACATCATCTTTCTTGAAATGACAAAGGTAAATAGCCCTGATATTCTAGAAGCAGATGATAGAATAAATATTTAAAGAATCCACTGATAACCTCCTGAAAGAGATCCAAAAAGAAAATCTCCTAGGAATACTGCAGTCAAATTCAAGAATTCTCAGGTCAAGGAGAAAATATTACAAACAGCCAGGAAGAAACAATTTGAGTATTGCAGAAATACAATCAGGATAACACACAATCTGGCAGCTTCTCCATTAAGGGACTGAATGGCTTGGAATATGATATTCCAGAAGTCAAATGAATTAGTATTAAAACCAAGAATCACCTACTGAGCAAAACTCAGTATAATATTTCCAGGGAAAAATGGTCATTCAATGAAATAGAGAACTTACAAGCATTCTTGATGAAAAGACCAGAACTGAATAGAAAATATGATTTTCAAACACAAGACTCAAGAGTTTCATGTTAAGGTAAACAGGAAAGAGAAATCCTAAGTACTTACTAAAGTTGAACTGTTTACATTCTTACATGGAAAGATCATATTTGTAACTCTTGAAACTTTTCTTAGTATTTGGGTGGGTAGAGGGTTTACACACACACACACACACACACACACACACACACATACACACACACATATCATATATAGAGAGAGACAGAGGGCCGAGGGTGAGTTGAATAGGAAGGGATGATATCTAAAAATAAAATTAGGGAATGAGAGAGAAATGTATTGATAGGAGAAAGGGAAAAATGGAATGGTGCAAACTTTCTCATAAAGGAGGCAAGAAAAAGCTTTTACAATGGAGGGGAAAAGGGAGGAGGTGAGATGGAAAAAGTGAAGCTTACTCTCATCACATTTCGCTTAAGGGGGGGAATAACATGCACATTCAATTAGGTATGAAAATGTATCATACACAACTGGAAATCAGGGGAAAAGGCGATAAGTGGGCTGTGGGGGGAAGATAGAAAAGAGGGCTAATGGGAGGAGGGGGTAATTAGAAGTAAACACTTTTGAGAAGAGACAAGGCCAAACGAGATAATAGAATAAATGCAGGGCAGGATAGGATTGAGGGAAATATAGTTAGTCTTACACATCATAACTATTATGGAAGTCTTTAGCAAAGCTACAGATAAATGCCTATATTGAATTGCTTGCCTTCTCCGTGGGGATGGGTAGGGGAGGAGGAAGGCAGAGAAGGTGGAACTCAAAGGTTTAGCAACAAATGTTGAGGATTATTTTTGCATGCAACTGGGAAATAAGAAATCCAGGTATTTGGGAATAGAAATCTATCTTTCCCTACAAGAAAAGAGAGAAGATGGGGATAAGGGAAGAGAGGGGTGTGATAGAAGTGAGGGCAGATTAGGGGAAAGGATAATTAGAATGCATGTTGTTTTGGAGTGGGGTAGAGATGGGGAGAAAATTTTAAAATCAAATTTTTGTGAAAATACATGTTGAGAACTAAAAATAAATAAATAAATAAAATTTAAAAACAGGTTTAAAAAGGGAGGATATGACATTGTGAATCTTTCTTCTTGATTCTGGAAGCCAGAAGAATACAAAAAAAAGTGAAGAGTTGATTTCTCTCTCTCTCCCTCCTTACCTGTTTCCCTCTCTCCCTCTCCACCCCGCTCTGTCTATCTGTCTTACCAGCTTCTCCAGAGGCCTCACAATAGGTGTGTCATGAATATTCATCACAAATGAGAGAGAAGTCCACATCTGTGGACTTTGGAGTTTAAGTTAAATATGTTTTCATTTATAAAATATAAAAATTATGGATTTTGAGATCAGCTACTTAATACTAAGATAATGATATTACTTCTGTCATTACTTAAGGTCCGTTTTGTGAGGAGTTGCTGGAGTCTTGCCTTTTTCAACCATGTTGGAATAGAGGAATATGCCATAATCAAATACCAGCTTGTATTTTTGATGGTCTAGCTGGCTTTCTTGGTCCTACATGTGAAACTGAAGTTGATGAGTGCTTACCCCTGCAATGTCAGAGTGGAATTGAATGCATCGTTATGTCAAATGTAAGTCTGTAGTTAAAAAAAAAAAGCCATTACAAATCCTCAGAGTTTTGTATTTTTATTCAAAAGATTTAATATTGTTGAACAGTTCAAAAAGTGTTAAGCCCCAAGGTCTTTCTTGTCAACATGTTGTCTCAGAAATCAGGGGAAAAACCCATAATTTACTTGTTTTTTTTCATTTTTATTTCTCCCATGTTGAGGGAAAACTAAAAACACCAACATAACAGTTCATTTCATTTGTTTTATTCCCATCAGATTTTTTCTTTGTGAAATGAGTAATTGTGCACATTTTTCTTTATTAGTTATTGATTGTTTCTCATTGCAACTTTTTCTTGAAATAACATGGTAGCTGTTATTGTTCTGTTTTAAACATTTTTTTTCTCAATTTGATGAGAAAATTCAAGAGGACTAAGATAAAATTTGATAATCAATCAAACAAATGAGTATATTTTCATTACGGTGATTTTCACATCAGTTGAGAGCTCACATGGGGTTCTTGTTCTTCTCTTCTTCATTGAATTTCATAAGCTTTTGTTTCTAGGAAATTATAAAAAATTGCAGATGCTTGCCCTGGAGGAAAATAAGCTTCTTTTTACTAAAATATAGAGCTAAGATGTTTTGGCAACCTTAGGTTAAATCATAATATGTAATAAGTCATAAAATTAAAATTCCACTTTAGAGAAATTTTGTTTCACTATTTTTCTTTTAAGATTAAAGATCTGTGGCTAATTTGATCCTGTAACTATTCCATAACTTCTACTAGCCCTTACTTTGTAGGAGTCTGGGAACTTTCTAGGGCAGGCTATATGTTGAAAAGATTTTTTTTTAAATTGTTAATATTAAATACATATACATATATGTGTGTGTGTATATATATACATATAGAAAGTGAGAGAGAGAGAGAGAGAGAGAGAGAGAGAGAGAGAGAGAGAGAGAATTTGAGAAGAACCTAATTTGATACAATGAAAAGAGCATTGTTGGAATCAGAGGATATGAGTTGGAATATGGCTGTGCCACTTGCTCTCTAGTTGATCATGAATAAGTAATTTGACCTCATTATACCTCCATTCTTGCTTTTGCAAAATGAGGGATCAGACTCAATTTTCTTTATTTTTCATTACAACTGTGACCAATATGTTACTATGATCCATTACTTACAGCTCTGTGCTGCAGCTCAAATACAAAAGAATCTTTGAGGAAAACATAAACAAATGTCATCATATGGATGAATTTCATAATATTGATCCATTTTAGACCTCAGAATCAACTCATGATTACATTCATACCCTATTTAAAGTGTTCCACTTTAAAATTAGCTACAGTCACACCTTGTGGGCACATTGCCATATTATATATATATATATATATATATATATATATATATATATATATATATATATAATTTGAGAGATTAAATCTGCTCATTCATTCACCAAACACCTGTTTGGCTAATGGGTAATATTAAACACAAAGATGTTTAGGTTTTGTTTTGTACTGATTGGCTATTGATAACTCATTATTCATTGATGATCTGTGTTGGCTGAAGTTTAATTAAAGAATAAATGGTGATTATCTTGTAATTAACTGAACCATTATCAAGTTCAAATGGGGCGCTTTACTTTAGGTACAGTTATCTTCTTATAAGAATATAGTCTTATGCTGGTTACATATCGTCCATCCTAAGATGGATCTCATGGAGAAAATTCAGGTTTTTTTTCTCTTAAGTAACTATAATTTTTCCATCATCAAAACTTTTTCTAGGATGTTACATGCAGATATTCACGAAAATTCACAGGCAAGTTTTGTGACAGAATTCTAACATGTGATTCAACACTTTGTGGAAAAAATGCCACTTCTGAAGAGCAAGATGGAAGTTATTATTGCAGGTATGATAATCAGTGACTTCATTTCTATATTTCTATTGTTTCTGGGAGTTCATTTCTATATTTCTATTTAGAGTATTTGTACCTCCCTCCCCTGACAAAAAAAAAAAATGAAAGTGCTCCAAGCCACAAAAACCACATATCAATCATTTAATTTAAGTAACTTTTAATTACATATATTATAATGAAATTAAGAATGCTTTTCTTAAACCTGTGATAACCCCCCCCAAATAAAACAACAAAAGATCTAGCAAGTTCAATGAGATGCTTTATTTTTTTTCTCGTCAATCATATAAGATAAAATACATAAACAATTCTAAAGGAAGACAAATTGACAAAATATCACTCTTTTTCATTCTACATAATCATGATATTGTCTTTGAAAAGCATGAAACAAGTTTTCTTAAGCTTAACTCATGGACCTATATTGGTAGTTCTCAGTTTGTGCCTTTTGGCAGAATGTTAAAAAGGAGTGCTTTATTTAAATAGGAATATGCTCAAAATTACCCATTTGCAAATGACAGAAGTGACCCAGATATATAGGCCCATAATTCTAGTACATTTTAAATAGCTTTAGAGATATTTCCTCACACCATTAAGAAGTACAATTTGTCCTCTTCACACTTGCTTGACTTTTATCTGGCTGCTTAAAGTAGGTTCTGTTGGGCATTATTCAAGTGCAGTAAACAGCCTCAACATTTTAGGATATTCATAAAAGCAGAAAATTAAAAGCTGTGATACATAAAAGGCTCAGAGCACACTGTGAATCAACCTCGAATATGCATTCACATCACAGATGTACAGTACACAACAATTTCATCTTTTTGAAAAGATTCACAGTTGCTAAATTAGAAATATACATTGGAGGTTTTAAGTACAACTTTCTGAAAGAAATTGAGCAAAGGAAAGTGGAGTATGCAGAATAATTGATATAAAGTGCCTTGAAAATAAGCAGCTCAGCACACAGGGACATATTGTGTCTCAGTCATGCACTAATAAAGTTTAGGATTAACCAACAGTTTGAATTTCAGTCCTCTGCCCTGTATATTACTATCTTGTGAACCAGCTTGTAAGGATGACTGCAGGTTTTGTTTGATGCATTTTATTGTAACAACAAATGTAACATAAATATTTTATCATTCATTTAATCACAGGCTCATCTATTTATTTATTTATTTTTACATTTTGTATTTATTATGAACCATCTGCTATCTATCAAAGAATTCATAGCTTGAGAATGTCTGGTTTGCAGAAAGAGGGTTAAAGAATATTATTTTATTTATCTTAATTCACCCTGCTTCTGAAACATATTGAGGCAACAAGAAAAGACAATAGAACACTGGTTGGGTGACCAGAAGACCTTATTTCTAATCCTGCCTTTCACACTTTCTACCTGGGTGAACCTGAACAAGTCACTTACTCTTTCTCAGCATCAGTTTCTTCATCTATAAAGTGAGGAATGGAGATAATAACGCTTACTTTACATGTTTAGATTTTGTTTTATTTTATTTTTTTTGGTGAGTATCAAATGAGAAAATCTGTTTTCATTTGAATCAAATGCATGCGTTTATTTCTATGTATACCTATGTACATCGATTCATATATGATATGTGGATCAAAAAGGAATATGTGTAGACATGATAGACACATATGCATTTATTTTTAATTTGATTCTCTCTCTCTCTCTCTCTCTCTCTCTCTCTCTCTCTCTCTCTCACACACACACACACACACACACACACACACACACACACCTCACAAAACAATAGCCAGGTTAGGTGGCACGGTGGATAGAGCTGGAGGCCTGAAGTCAGGAAGATATGAGTTCCAATTTTGATTCAGACACTATCTTACTGTGTGATGCTGGGCATATCACTTGATCCTGTGTATCTCAACTTCCTCATCTATAAGATGAGCTGGAGAAGGAAATGGACAAACCTCTCCAGTATCTTTGCCAAGAGAATCACAAATGAGGTACCCAAAAGTCAGACATGACTGAAACAACTGAATAACAAATTAGTTTTTAGATAGTCACACGATTTTTAATCAGTCTGCCAATGATCTGTAATTTCCTTGTTGTCATTCCACCAAACATTGATCTCAGCTGCTCTATATTTGAGCAGTTAAATCTTAGAGATTTAATTGCAGCTCTTAAAAATCAAGTAACGCATATCATGGTCACGTAGCTAACAAGTGGTAGAGAAGAGATTTACCTAGTTCTCAAGACTCTGCATTCAGCACCCTATTCAGTATGTCATACTGCCTTTCTAGGTGATTTTATTTGCTGGTGAATTGGGATATATGCACAGTAGGTGTTCATGCTGTGTGTGTTTCATTCATTTTCAAAGAAGTGAGCTTTAATTGTTCTGTAACATCTATCACCATCCTTCAACTCCTGTAGATTCCTTTTGGAATCCATGCTCTGGATTTCAAGTTACAAAGGAGAGGGAAGGGTATGGAATCGTCATTGATTTTATTAGCAGGAAAACGACACTCCAATGGGGAAAACACTTTAAAACTGGATTATCATATGAAGATATTAGATTCTCAGAGTGGAAGTAAGAGTGGAATGAAAAGTTGATTATTGTGGCATTCTCCTGCCTTTAGTTTGGATCAGCTGTTTAATATATAGACTAAGTGGATTATGCTGAAGTTTTAGAACATAGTCAAAGTCAAACAGTTAAAAAGAATTAAATTAAAAAGTGTGCTTTTTCCCTCTAAAGGTATTCAATAAATAAGTAATTTGATCTTTGTCTTGAAAGGGCAAGATAATATCTGAAATAGCCTACAAATAGCACAACAAATCTTTATGATAAAAGCATTCTGTAACTCAAGGTGAGGAATTTGTGATGGATTTGCTTAGTCAGTTTCTTTTAATTTTAAAGAATTGAAGAAACCAAAGCTTGCAAATGCTTCTCTAGTGATAACAGAAAGTTATCCAGCACAAAATTGTACTGGAAGTATAAGAAAACCACTCTTCTCATCCCAAAATACTTGGGCATAAATTTGGGAAATAATTTCTCCTCCCCAAAATGGCTACTAAATGTCAAAGTAGTAGGTCAAAACTAATACAGTTGGGGAAAGGTAAGGAAGAGGAAATGAGAATCTTCAGCTGTGTCTCAGTATTCTGTTTCTCAGTTCTTCAGTTTACATTCTATATGTCTCAATTTTCTTTTACTAACAGATTTAGTTATTATTTAGGAGCTCTTTTGAATTTTCTTCTGTTTATTTTGGGTTTAGAAAGAAAGGTGAGAAACTGGAAAAATTGGCAAGTTTGAGAATCACAGCATAAGAGGAGAAAATAAATCATGGAAAAAAATAGTAAATTCACCATTGTAATATGATTTTCATTATCTTCCTTATGGAGAACTTTATGTTAAACAAAAGAAATGATACCTTATGAGCAGAGTGAAATTTAGGTAGTTTTAGGTAGCTCCTCTTCCAGGAACCCATCCCAACACTTATATTTGATGTTTTATTTTCCATCAAAGAAGTAGGAACAGCCATTTTATATTCTGGTTCTCACCTCAGTAAGCCTATTTCCTTATGTTTTTAGAGAAGTGAGCTCCAATAACAATGTGAATAATTTAGAAACAGATTTTAACGTTTAAGGATAGAAGTTAGGGGAGACAACAGAAAAATGTGAGGGGGAAATGGATGTTGGTCACTGAGTATTAAAAATATGTAAATAATAAATAAGATTATAGTCAAAAACATGATTGTCAAATTCTTATTGATATATTTGGAATTTTGTCAACTTTTCATTTTTCTATTTTAGATAAGATTGATTGGGAAAAATAATTTACCCCATTAAATGACTCAACAAATGTTAAAAAACAAAATAGCTATGCCTTGTGATCTTAGAAAATGATACAAAATTCTCTATTGTTATTAACCTCATAGATATACTAATAAAAATTATTCCTGAATACTCAAAATTATTATGAATTGTTTAGTATATGCTGATAATTATTATTGCTTATCTTAAAATAACCTCTATTTAGATTTATATTTGCACCAACAAAGGCAATGCAATTAAAATTAAAAGGGAAGCTTACGACTGGGAAAGAATTTTTACAACTAGTGTCTCTGATAAAGGCCCCATTACTAAAATATATAGAAAACTGAAACAAATTGATAATTGTGGGTGGAGTTGTGAACTGATCTAACCATTCTGGAGAGCAGTTTGGAAATATGTCCTGAAGGCTATAAAACTGTGCAGTACCACTTCTAGGTCTGTATCCCAAAGAGATTATAAATTGAAAACAGACCCAAATGTACAAATATGTTTATAGCAGCTCTTTTAGAGATAGCAAAGATTTGGAAAGAGAGGGGATGTCCATCAATAGGGGAATGGATCAAAAAGCTGTGGCATATGAATATAATCAAGTACTATTGTTCTATAAGAAATGATGAGCAGTTAGATTTCAGAAAAACCTGGAAAGGTTTTCATGGACTGAAGTAAATGAACTGAGCCGAACTAGGTTAACATTGTACACAGTAACAGCAACAGTACTATGACTGACTTTGATAGACTTAGCTCCTCTCAGTAATGTAGTGTTCTAAGTCAATTCCAAAATAATCATGATGGAAAATGCTATCCTTATCCAGAGAAGGAACCATGGAGTCTGAATGCAGATTGAAGCATACTATTTTCTCTTTTTTTTTCTTCACGTTTTCCCCCTTTTGTTCTGATTCTTATTTCACAATTTGACTAATGTAGAAATACATTTAATATAATTGTACATATATAACCTATATCAGATTTTATGCTATATTAGGGAGAGGAGAAGGGAGGGATGGAGAAAAAATTGGAGCTCAAAATTTTATAAAAGTGAATGTTTAAAATCAAAAACAAACATAAATGCAAATAAGCAAATAAAAGAATGATCTTTATACTAAAATAGATAAAAATAAATGAAAGAATAATCTTAATCCTAAAATAAATAACATTGCAAAATGAAGGGTATTTCCTAACCATGTAAAGCAAAGATTTCACAAAGTCAGTGGCAGTGCCAAGAAAAATTCATAGATGAGTAGCACTTTAAGGTTTGCAAAGTACTTTTCTGTTACTTAAAGATGTAAATGTTAGAAATTGCGGCTCAAGGTACAAGTAAGATGAAATTATAAGATCTCTTGATTTTAAGTCAGAGGACAAGCTTATTAGTCCTTATTCCACTACTTAGTACTAAATTATCTTGGGCAAGACTTTTTTTTTTTTTGCATTTAAAATGTTTTGAGAGAGAGATTTTCTGGGTAATTCAAACATCTTATTATGAAGGCCAGCGTATTCATTAATAAAAGGGTGGCCATCTGGCTGTCTCTCTTAGAATAAAATACTCATGGCTGTGGGCTCATGGCTTATTTGTCCTTTTGGAAAAGGAATATTCAAAAGGATGGCAATCAACTTCTGATCAGTTAGCAATTAATGAGAAAATTAATATTACAATGAGGGGCTGGGCATGAACTTGGATTACATCATCCATATAAGTCCAATTTTATTGTCAGCAGTGTCCTTCAAAGAATGATCTTTTACAATAAGGACTTTAGAAAAAAAGAGGAGAATTCTGGATCTCTTCAAATCATTCCTTAACTTCATTCACACTTAAGCTATAGCCCTTAATTTCCTTACTATAGAAATCAATAGTTGGACAAGAGTCGCAGTATCAAATATTTAGCAAGATTCAGAGGCAAGGCTCATCGCATGTATTTCTCTTGACTTTTAACCTGACATTTTCTCTTCACTACAACACAATGCCTTTCGAGATCCCATTAACAAACTACCTTTTATTCTCCATTTACTACTAAGGAAAACTTGCCATATTGGTAGAAATAATTAAATTATCTTTGATTAAACATCAATTATGCATTTTTGTCTTCTTGTTATTTAGTAGAAGTGAATTATTAACCAAATGAAATTATATTTCTCCTTCATCTTTCTACTTTACTCTTTTGCATTTGTTTGCTTTTATTGGTCTGAAAATAAGTTGTTGAATTAACTTGACATTTTTTTGCACTTTGGAATATTATTAAATGATAACATGTCAGTTTTAGCTATGGTTTGCTATCTTGAGAAATGATTGTGGATTTCATTTATTTTAAATTTGGGATATAATTTTTTAGTTTTCAGAAATTTTAACAAATTAAAAAAAAAAGTTGAAAGGGTTGACATTAGTTACAAAGATAAATAAAAATATTAGATGAAGTCCAAACTTCCCTAAAATGCTAGGTAATTTCTGGAATCAAAGGTAGATCTTTCAAATTTTAAGTATGTTCTGCACATTATGGATATAGGCATTGGAGAGCTCTATGCTATGAATAATATTATCTTAGAAATTATGGAACTATAAAATTGTCTTACTTCATTCTTAACCTAATTTTAGATGCATACTTTTGTTGATTATATTCATTCCTATTCCTCAGTTAATGAAATATAAGCATATTTCTGTGTGAACTTTCCACGAGTTAGACTTTCTCATAAGCAATTTCTTCTTATAAAAATAAAAAAAAGTTGGAATAGATGATGGGGAATTTCTTTTACAGCTCAAAATTTTCTGCTTTTCTCATTCTATTTGATTCAACATGCTGTCCTGGCAATGGTAATACAATATTTAATCTACATTAAATGATTTGGAGGTAGGGTCTGTCAGTCAATTGACTGACACTTATTAAACATCTACTAAGTGATAGGAACTGAACTAACTATTAGGAACTCCAAAAGAGGCAAAAGATAGTTTCTATCTTCAAATAAAATGCTAAAAATACTATAATTATTAATTTGGAATAACAAAAATTATATTTCATTTTGCTGATGGAATTCAGAAATTTTTTACCTCTTCAAACTTTATTATAATAGCCACCAGAATTCAAATTCATTATTTATATCAACTATAATGAATAGTCAAAAATCAGAAATGAAAGCATAATAGGTGTAATTCTCTCCAAACTGTTTTTCAAACATTAAAGGCACTCTTCTCCAGTGGGGGAAAGTGTCTAACTTAGAGGTGGCTTATTAGGCAGAAAACAGCAATCAAATAAAAACAAAAAGAAAATGAACTATTTAAAACAGTGTCAAATTATACTGTGAGTATAGAGCAAAACAGATGATGTGGTTTAGTATATTCTGTCTCATTATGTGACTTATTAATCCCTTCTAAAATCCCAATACCCTTGAAATTGATCCAATATATATCACACATCTCCTCTTAAAGATATAGGGGAGAGAGAACAGTTACTTAGGCTAGAAAGGATACTGCATCAAGTCTTGGGCTTCTGTGGAGAAACGGGGCAAGTATATTTTCAAGATCACTGAAAGAGCATGATAATTTTAAATTATAACCCACAAAGGACAGCTATATGAGGGAATCATGAAACTTAATTGTCATGTGTTGTTTTCATCATTCCAATTAAATTGTTCAAATATACTGTGTAATTCTTTTACCTTACAAATTATAATTTGGTTTAATAAGATTCTTTTAATGCCAATATGAAAACAGGGCTATATTTATTTACTCTATATATTTAGTGACTTCTCATAATTTTAAAGGTATAATTTATTGGCTTATACAATAAATATTAAAACTTAAGTAGACTTGCTTCATCTTAATTGAATTGTGAGAGAGAGGGAGACAGAAAAAAAGTGAAAAACAAAAATTGAGATAAAGGCAGAGATTATAAAAGATAGGGGAAAAGTGTATTGAAAGTGACTTAGACTACAGGGTGGTTTGGAAATTCTTACTGAGTAATGAGAATGAAAGAAAAGGAAGCCAGGCTAAGTACATATGTTCATAGCCTTCATATCATCTCTGGGCACCATATAGAGCTAATGAACTACTGGGGAAGAGAATGTTAGCTTCTTTCTTTAAAGGAAATCTATAATTGTAATTAAATAAACCCAACTGTGGCCATCCTATTATCCTCAACAGTGGCTCCCTATGCTATTTCTTCAAACTGAAGTATGTCATTATTGTCTCCTATTAGATAATCATCAGTGTATAATAACTCTGCTAATGGGTCTTAAGCTCATTTGTCATCATATTCCTCTCATTTCTTGGTAATAGACTCATTTCTCCTAATAACTTTCAAAAAACGATGGTTTACTGTTAAATATCACTTTAGCTCAAGGTTGATTTTACACATGAATTGCCAAAAGATAATATTAAAACTATCCAGTTAAAAGTGATGTTATCAGTGCTTCTTACTTGATTTTTTTTTCTCCTTAAAATGGATACAAAGTAAGCAGAGTTAATACCATGTCAAGAAGCAGTTTGGTTCAGTGTATGGATAGGTGCAGGAAAGTTGTTTTCAAGTTCCACCTGTGACACTGCTTTTAACTTCTCAGAGCTCTCTGGAACTTTCTAAGATTATAAGTTGGGGATAAAATGTCACCTTCCTTGGATAGAATTTATAAAGCTACAAGTTCCCATCACCAGTGGTGTGAAACTCAAATAAAAACGGATGCTTGGAGGTTGCACATTAGCTGAAAATAGCAAAGCACAAAATAGTATTATCTATGGTGCAAAGTATTTTTAAATGCATTTTGTTAAAAATTTCCCAATTATATTTTCATCTAGTTCTGGATGAAATTTAACACCCCTGCCCCACATTAATGAACTCACAGGTGCAATCTGTATCCCCTAACAAGAAGTTATAAAAATAAATTATCTTATGTATGTTACATGAAGCACAATTATTCCTATTCTTGGTAGAATAGAGTTTAATTGTAATTTTTCAATGTAATGAGGGAAAAATGCATTTTAAAATGTGTATCTTATAAAACACATTCATGATATTTGCAGGTGGATGCCAGGATTTACTGGAAGGAACAGTGAAGAGGTAATTGACTGCTGCAGACTGCTCATCAACTGTCTGAATGAAAGATTGTATTTCAATATAATTGGAAGATTCAGAGTAAGTAACTTAATATAAGGCAAGCTAATTCAACACTTTAAAATATAAAAGCTTCAGCTAGTCACAACTTCACAAACATTTGTCTATCTAAGTGACTAGAGGAACTTATCTTTGCATGTGCATTATTTATTTAAATCAATAATACAAGACAGGAAAAGGTCAGTAATATGGATTTTTTTTTGTGCATTTCACAAAAGAATTATGTAGTGTGGAACATTAAGTAAGTACAATTGACAGTACTTTTATTGCAAAAGGAATATATAGCTAATTGTCTTCTGGTATTATAAACCTCCATAGATAAAAATTACATTGGCTGATTCCCTCATTTCTATAAATCAGTCATGAATTAAGAAAATCAACATCATTTTTAAAACAAGCAAATATACTTTGATGCATCCTAATGATTTTTAATTTGGAAACTTGCAACCAAAAAGACAGTGTATGCAGTGAACAGAAAAAAAAAATAAAGAAATGAAAGAATGCTGAAATTAAGCTCCAAGCAGATTAATTGCACTGACAAATCTTGATATGGGAGAATAGTTAATGAAAACAAGATACCACAGATGCGCAGTTTTTCATTCCCTAGCACACACACTTTTTTCAATGAGTTTTGCTTCACTATTTTTTGGTATGTCCAATCTTTAAACAAATCAATAAGCATACGTTAAGTGTCAGTTTTGGTCAGATATTATTCAAAGAATACAAATACAAAGAATGATGTAAACTGTACTCTGAAGGAACTTATATTCCGATAAGTGATTTTGAATGTGTGGGGAGGCCAGAGATTCATTGTGTAAAACCAGTAGGCATTAAAAAAGATATATATGCACACACATATGTATATTGTAAATAATAGTAATGTAAGTGTGTATTACATCCATGTATAAATATGAACAATATGTATGTATATATAGGCAAATATGCATGTATATAATCACTTTCATATACCATAAATGCACATATACACACATGTAATCACTTCCATATGCCATTTATATACTAAATTTGTTGTGTCATTTTCTAATTCTAGGCATATCATTTTTCTAGCTTTGGGCTACTAGAGACAGGTGTTCCCATGGGGAACAAATTCAATATTTAGATTGCTTAGTTAAAAGGATTAAATGATTTTATAATGATATCCTTATCCTCTTACTTATTAGTATTTTCCCCATCCCCAGATTTACTATGCAAAAGTGCTCTAGCTTTGATTTTAGGAGGCGGGTAGATGGTATAGTAAATAGACAAGGTGACCTATATTTAGGAAGATTTTAGTTGAACTCCTGCTTTAGACATTTACTAGTTGTTTTTACCCTATATAGGGCACTTGACCTCTATCTACTTCTACAACTTCATCTCTGAAATAGAGTTAATAGTTAGCATCTGCCTCTCAGATTTTTTGTGAATATAAAAAGCTAACATTTGTAAAGTTATTTGCTAATGTTAAAACATTATATAAAAATTTAAGTCTACTGTTATTATCATCATTACTTTAGTAATCAGGCTTTATTTGCCTTTATATTTATCTTATAGATGGGTAAATATTGGGAAGTCATTTGCAGAAGAATATTTCATTTTTTTCTTTACATGACAAATATCTACCTGAGTTCCTGTCATATAAGCAGGTACCTACTAAAAGTTGCTTAGCAATTGTTTTACAAGAATGAACCTTCCATTCATTTATTCTCAAAAAATTCTGAACATACCTAATCCTGCCACTGTCCATGTGTTACAGTACCTTGTATGTTAATAAAAGTTATGTGTTCTTGAATGTATCATTATTGCCTATTGATGATTCATACGGGAGTGAAATCAATGGAAAAAATGTATTTTTCATTTGTTAGTTGAAATCCTGAGTCATAGTTAATACCCAGAGAGGAAAAATATTATCATACTCATTTACTAGTTGCAGTTTGTTTGAATAAAGAAAATTATATGTTGGATTCATTAACTTATGTGCACCCCTATCTTTTCTCCAAAAGGATTTGAGGTAGCTTGTAAAATAAAAGTATATAATAATGACATAAATACGGTGATAAGGACAAGAGCCATGTAAGTGCAACAAAGAAAAATAAATATTTTCAAACTTCTAAATTGTGCTATATCATGTAGGTTTGTGGGATTTCATTGAAATGATTAGTTATTTGAAAATATATACTGAACCTTCACTTATGGTGCAAAATGTAACCTTAGTGAAATTTAAACGCACTTGTAGAAATATAAATATTTTGTGAACAAGGATAGATTTGGATAAATTTTGGAACATTTGTATGAACTATTTAGGAAAGGAGTTTATACAGTGAGAGCAATAATGTAAAGCAAAGGAGTCAAACACTTTGATACCTCTACTCCCAAGTGTGGTCAAACCAAAATAAAATGTAATTGGGGAATGTTTAACAAAATAGCTAAAATTACAATAAAGCATACATAACAATACATTTTAAAACCAAGTCAATATGCATCCTCCAGGGACTCATATATGGCTTAGTAACCATCATTTCTCTTTGAGTTTGGCAGCACTGATGTAAAAGAAATCAACTATAACGGCCTTCAAAACTCTGAATAATGCAAGGGCCAGTCATAGTTGAAGATCCAGAAGACAAGCATTTTTTTTCAAAGTGTTTGAATTTGATTTGATTACTGACATATATTTCATGTAAGGGAAGGATTTAATTTCTGGAAGGGCAAGTAAAGATGGTGGTAGTGATGGCGATGCAAAGTAAGATGAAAATTTATAACTAAAACATTTAAAATAAGGAAAGGGGACAAAGACAAGATGGCAGAATGATAAAAGCAGCACACAACTGTCCTCTTACTTTATCTTTCATTTTCAAAGAAGATCATGACATCAAGAAGGTGATATCAGGACTTACAAACGAATTGTATTTAAGTGAGAGAGGGCACTGCAGCCACCAGACTCAGTCTGTCTTTTGGACCATCTGGGTCCAGTGGCAATATGTAGATCTGGATGACTGGAGATGTCCCCAGATGCAGCAGGAGAACTTGATCTCTCTGAGCATTCCCACCAAAACAACTTCCAAAAAATTCCTGGAATGCAAAGCAAGATCACCAGAGTCAATAAAAGGTCAGAGAGAGATATTTGTTAACCCAAAGATAAATTAATTTAGGAGGTTTTGAAGAAGAAAGTTTTGACACCAGAGCACATATGAATGCATCAGCAATGGTAGGACTAGGTGATAATGACAGAAGCAGCAGAAGTTTCAGGAGCTCTCAAGTCAGAGGTGGGAAGTGGACCTGTAAACTGGTCCAAAATAGAAAGAGATTAAAGAGGATTCTGAGGTAGCACTGGACATAGGACCAGTTAGTATTTGGCAACTGCATTACCTATACCCACTCCTGAATCATAGCTTAAGGGTAGAAAGGAACACTTTAGGTCAAGAGAGAGTAGGAGTCCTCAATAGCAGTTGCAATTTTGATTTAAAAAATGGGGTCAGAGACCCTGAGGAATGGTATAATTTCAGAGCTCAATGGAGCCAGTATCCTGAGGAAAACACTGACTTTTCCTTTAAGGGTAAAGATCATAGTACATATCAGAAGATGAATTATCACCTATCTCCCCAGAGAAGCACCAAAAGCTGCCAAGCCCCTAGAACTTACTGTGAAAACAACAGTGAGAAAAAATTTGAAAGTTGAGACAGTGCCCTTCTCCATACTATGCTAGAAAGAGAGTTCAAATTTGGCAAACCATTTAAAATCAAGAAATAGAGTGGAAAAGTGAGCAAATGACAAAAAATAACCTGATCATAAAAAATCCAAGGAAGATCAAGGCACAAACTCAGAAGAAGACAATTGTATTACCACAACTATAAGCAAAGCCTCTAGGAACAAATGTAAATTAGACACAAACCCCACAAAGATTCCTGTAAGTGCTAAAAAATACTTTTTAGAAACAAATAAATGTAGTAACAAAATAATTAGGTAAAGAAAGCAAAATAAAAAAAAATTATGAAAAGAAAATTAAAGTTTTGGTAAAATAAGCACAAGAATTCTAAAGAAAATAATATGTTAAAATGGAATTGGCAAAATGAGAGGAAGGGAGGTACAAAAATTCACTGATGAAAATTAATTGATTAAAAAATAAAATTGGTCAAATATAAAAGAGGTAAAAAAGTTCACTGAAGAAAATAATTTCTTAAAAATTAGAATTGGGCAAATGGAAGCTGTTGTTTTTTGTCCTTCATTCTTGAAGAGGGCGACGAAATCATGGAGGAGATGCCATAAAATGCAAGTGAATTGTATATAAGTGAGGGAGGACCTGTGCAAAGGTAACATTCACGTTTATTTTTTCTTCTGAAGCCCTATGAGTCCAATTGTGAGATATAGATCAGAACTGTTGGGATGGCTCTAGATGCACTGAGGAATGTAAAAGACTTCACAAGACAGCAAGAAACAAATAAAGTCAAAAGAATAAAAAATTTAAAAGAAAAACTATACTATATTACTAAAATAATGACAGACCTAGGCAATAGATTTATGAGAGACAAATGTCTTAGACTAATTGAAAACAATGATCAGAGAAAGAGCATAAGGTCATATTTCAAGAAATTATTGAGGAAAATTTCTCTAATATTTTAGATTCAGATGATGAAATAGAAATTAAAGATACCAACCAATTACCACTTGCAACAGATAGCAAAATGAAAACTCCAAGACATATTATATCCAAATGACAGAACTCACAGGTCAAAGAGAAAATATTTCAAGCAGCCAGTAAAAGAAAAAAAAAAAAAACAACTATTCAAATATCATGGAGCCAGTAAATCTCTGTAGCTCTCCCATATTCACCTCCAAACAAATGTACAACCATCAAATAGCACCCCAGAATAAATCCTGGAACAGTGGAACCAGTGAGTGGAAAGACAGAGTGGAGTAATCTTTTAGCACAGGTCTGGCTAGAAATAACTGGCAAGAAACCTCCATGTCACTCAGGTAAAAGAGAAACACGTTCCAGGCCAGGACACATCCCCACAAACCAGCAGCATGCTCCACCCCCTCCAAAAAAAAACAGTGGGAGATCCAAAATTCACTGTGGTGGAGCAGACAAACAAGTGCTAGGACCCTGAACCTCTCCCATGTGCCGAAACCCTACAGCCTCCAGCAATGACAGCCACCCACCACCACATAACATCAACACAATATGGAATACAAGGGTCCCTCATAGGCCTCCAGGCAACATCAGTACAACTTGAGGCAAATAGCCAGAACCTGTAAACACTACCACAAGAAGTCTGAGACAGAGCCTCTTCCACTCTGGAAGCAGAGATAAAATTTAAAAGAAAGACAGAAGGCAAAAAAAGTAAAAAAAAAATAACAAATGAAACAAAGGAATCTGACTATAGAAAATCATTATGGTGACAGGTAAGACCAAGACAGAAACTGAGAAAAAAGAAAATAATATAAAAATGCTTATCGTCAAAACCCCAAATAAAAATAAAAATTCACCTGAGCCCAGGATGAGACAAGGAAGAACTCAAGAAGGACCTAAAAATCATACAAGAGAACCTGCAAGGTAAAAGGGAAGGATCTGTTGCATGGAGCAGGAGGAGTACAGAGTGCACAGGCTGTACCAGTGTGGGCCTCACCATAGCAAAGCCAAACAGAAAGTCCCTGGCAGTCTAAAGAAGAAGAAGCAGTGCAAATTCTCAAACATATCAACCTAGGAATGGGAGTTCAGTGGAACTTAGTGAGAGGGAAGAGCAGAATCCTAGGTAGCAATAGCAAGTGCTCCTGAGACTATGAGCCTGCAAATTAAATGTCTGTAATTCACATACTTGAATTTTTGAGAGCCAAGATGGCAGAGTGATCTGTAACGGCTCTTCCCCTCCACTTGATGAACTTGAAAACCCCAGAAAAATTTTCCCCAGGGAAAATCCTGAAATAGTGAGGTTAGCCAAAGGGGTAAATAGTCTCTTTGCTTCAGAGGCTAGCAAAATCACAAAGAGGGAGTCCCTCTTGCTGTGACTGAAAAGAACCAGTTCAGAATCAGAGCTGTCCCAGACAGCCCCAAGGTAGTGAGCCAAGAGAAGATCCTGAGTCCCAGGGATGTGGAGCCCAAAAGCACTAACACTCAGACCTCAGGTGCCCAGGAAATCGGGAAGACAACAGATGAGCTTCACTAACTACTGAGCCTGTATGTTCCAGATCAGGAGAGGAGACCCCCTGAGGCCAGAAGATCCCTCCCCCACACTTCAGGCAGCAAACTCCAAGGTAACTCGAGCAAAACTCACAAAGACTGCATCTAGCTTCTTCTTTGGCACACCAGCCAGTTCAGTACCAAGTAAGCTGCAGCATTCTAGCTTCTAACTGGAAGAACCAGAAGCCACAATACAAAAAGGCTCCAGGTCAAAGCACAAGAACGTGGGACCGAGCTCCTTGTGTCCCAGAGCTTAAAAATACAGGAAAAGAAAAGCAATCATCATGAGCAAGAAGCAAACCAGAAAAGAAAAGACCATAGAATCTTACCATGGGGATAAGGATCAAAACACAAATACTGAAGAGGTCAGCACTGAGTTTGTACTCCCATCTAACATCTCAGAAGGTAATAAGAACTGGTCTCAAACCCAAAGAACATGCTTGGAAGAGCTGAAGAAGAATTTTTAAAGCCAAATTAGAGAGGCAGAAGAAAACCTAGTCAATGATTTAAATATAAATATAAATATATATATAATATGTATATACATATATAGATGTGTGTGTATGTGTATAGATAAATATACATGTATTTATATAATATATATAAATATATATATATATTAATTATATATAGATATATATAAACCTATATATTATATATAGAGAGAGAGAAAGAGAGAGAAAGAAAGAAAGAAAGAAAGAAAGAAAGAAAGAAAGAAAGAAAGAAAGAAAGGAAGGAAGGAAGGAAGGAAGGAAGGAAGGAAGGAAGGAAGGAAGGAAGAAAGAAAGAAAGAAAGAAAGAAAGAAAGAAAGAAAGAAAGAAAGAAAGAAAGAAAGAAAGAAAGAAAGAAAATTCACGGAAGAATTTCAAAAGATAATTGGACAAGTGGATAAAGAGAGACAAAACCTAGCTGCCACAAATGGACAAATGGAAAAGGAGATGAAAAGTTAACTGAAGAAAACAATATATTAAAAATCAGAACTTGGCAAGTAGAAGCTAATGACTTTGGGACATCAAAAATCAGTCGGACGAATCTAAAGAATGAGAGAAATAGAATAAAATGTAAAATTTCTCATTGTAAAAATAACTGACCTGGAAAATGGGTTAAGGAGAGACAATCTAAGAATATATGGTGTACCAGAAATCCAAGATGAAAAAGACCCCAGAAAATATTTCCCAGGAAATCATCAAGGAAAACTGACCTGAGGTCCTAGATGCAGAGGACAAAATAGTCATCCAAAGAATCTACCAATCACCTCCTGAGATTCCAAAGTGAAAACACCAAGGAATATTGTTGCTAACTTCCAGAACTATCAAGTTAAGGGGAAAAAAACTGCAAGCAGCCAGAAAGAAACAACTAAAATATCAAGGAACTGCAGTCAGGATCACACAGGACCTTGCAGCTTCTACATTAAAACATCAGTGAGATTGGAGTATGATATTCCATAAGACAAAGAAGCTGGGACTACGACAAAGGATCAATTACCCAGCAAAAACTGAGCATAATATTTCAGGCAAGGGGATGGATATTAGAAGAAATAAGGTATTTCTATACTTTCCTGATGAAAAGACCAGAGTTCAATAGAAAATTTGATCACCAAATATGTTCCAAGAGAGATATAAAAAAGTAAATGGAAAATAAAAAGAAAAAAAAAATCCTTTTTTATTCAGTATGAGCAAACAGTTTATTTCCTTGTAAGGGAAGATGATACTTGCTAATATTGAGAGTTGCATATTTATCATGATGTTTAAAAAAGGATATACATAGATACAGAGAGTGAATGTAAATTAAATGATATGATGATAAAAAATGTGATTGTAGAGTGCAAAGGGTTTGTAATAGGTTATGTGAAAGAAGGCAGGAAAAGTAAATTATATCATAGGAAAAGGCACAAAAACATATTCGTGTAGAGGGAAAGAATGGAAGGAGATGTGAACTGTTTGAGACTAGCTTTCATCTGATTTGGTTCAAGGAGGGAACAAGAAACTCAGTTAAGTATAGAAATCTAACTTGCCCTCTAGGCAACAGGAGGAAAAGGGGAATAAAAGGAAGGGGATGCTATAAAGAGAGGGAATAACTAATATGGGAAACAGGTTATAAAAGGCAGGGGCAGCTAACAGAATGGATGGAAGACTGGGGGAAGTGTAGGTCAAAAATTAAAACTCTATTGTGAAGGGGAAGGGAGAAGGGAGAACTAAACACATAAATGTGGGAAAACATGGTGGAGGGAAAGACACAGATAGCAATCATAACTGTGGATGTGAATGAAATGAACTCTCCCATAAAAGGGAGGAAGATAGCAAAATGGATTTAAAACCATTATCCAATGCTATGTTGTTTTACAAGAAAGACATTTGAAACAGGGGGATACACACAGGGTAAAGATAAAAAAGTTGGAGATGTAAATAAAAGCAGGGATAGCAATCCTAATCTCAGACAAAGCAAAAGCAGAAATAGATCTAATCAAAAGAGATAAGGAAGGAAACTATATCCTGCTAAAAGGCAATATAGACAATGAAGCAATATCATTACTAAACATATATGTATGCACCAAGTGGTATAGCATCAAATTCTTGGAGGAGAAATTAAGGGAGTCATAAAAAAAAAATAGACACAAAACTACACTACTTGAGGACCTCAATCGCCCCTCTCTGAAATTGTTAAATCTAAACTCAAAATAAACAAGAAAGATCTTAAAGAGGAGAATATAATTCTGGGTAAGGTAGATATGGGCGATCTCTGGAGAAAACTGAATGGAGTTAGAAAGGAATATACATTTTTCTCATTGGTCTGTGGTACACATACAAAAATTGGCCATATACTATGGCATAAAAACTTCACAATCTAGTCCAAAAAGGCATAAATTGTCAACACATCCTTCTCAGTTCTTGATGGAATAAAAATTACATTCAATAAAATGTTGTGGAAAGATAGACCAAAAATAAATTGGAAACTAAATAATCTAATCTAAAGAATGAGTGAGGTAAACAATAAATCATAGAAACAATTAATAACTTCATTCAAGAAATAACAATAATGAGATAACATACCAAAACTTACGGGATACTACAAAAGTAGTTCTTAGGGAAAGTTTTATATTATTGAATGCCTACATGAATAAAATAGAGAAAGATGAGATCAATGAACTGGGCAAGCAGCTGAAAGCGCTACAAAAAGAACAAATTGAAAATACTCAAGTAAATACCAAATTAGAAAGACTGAAAACTGAAGGAAAAATTAAGAAAATTCAAATTAAGAAAATTATTTAAATAAAAAATAATATTAAGAGGTAGCTTTAAGAAAAAAACAACAAAATAGATAAACCTTTGGTCAAATTAATTCACAAAAAGAAAGATAACCAAATTTAAAAAATCAGAGATGAAAAGGATGAACTCACCTCCAATTAGGAGGAAATTAAAACAATAGTTTGAAATGACTTTGCCCAACCATATGCTCCAAAATTTGACAATCTATGTGAAATGGATGAATATTTAAATAAATATATAAATTGTCCAGATTAACAATTGAGAGAGGTGAAAACTTTTAAATAGTCCCTTCTTAGAAAAGGAAATCAAACAAGACATCAATGAACTGCATAGGAAAAAGTCTCCAGCACCAGATTTCGATTGACAAGTGAATTCTATCAAACATTTAAAGAACATCAATTCCAATAGTAGGTGGAATATTGGGGAAAATTGGCAAAGAAGGAGTCCTACAAAATTCTTTATATGATACAAATATGGCTTCTGATATCTAAATCATAGAGTCAAAACAGAGAATGAAAATTATAGACCAATTTCTCTAATTAATACAGATGCAAAAATTTAAATGAGATATTAGCAAAAAGAAAAGAGTAGCTGATCATGAGAATAACACATTAAGATTAGGTAAGATTTATACCAGGAATGCAGGGCTGTTTCAGTACTAGGAAAGCTATCGGCATTATTAATATAATATCAACAAAACTAACAGAAACCATACGATTTTTTCAATAAATACAGAGAAAGTTTTTGACAAAATGCAACACCCATTACTATTGAAAACGCTGAACATAATAGGAATAAATAGAGTCTTCCATAAAATAATAAGCAGAATCTTCCTAAAACCGTCAGTAAGCATTACATTCAATGGGAATAAGTTAGATGCATTTCCAATAAGGATGTTCATTATCAGCACTGTTATTCAACATGGTACAAGAAATATTAGCTTTAGCAGTTAGAGAAGAAAAAGAAATCAAAGGAATCGAAATAGGCAAAGAAAAAAACATTATCACTCTTTGCAGATATATGATGCTATATTAAGAGAATTCTAGAGAATCAATTAAAACAACTCCTTGAAGTAACAAACTACTTTGGTTAAGTTGTAGGTTACAAAATAAACCCACATAAATCATCTGCATTTCTTTATATTACTAACAAAGTCCAACAGCAACAGATAGAAAGAGAAATTCCATTTAAAGCTATGGTAGATACTATAAAATATCTGAGAGTCTACCAGCCAAAAAAAATCCAGGTGCTATATGAACACAATTACAAAAAACAAATCCAGGCACTATATGAACACAATTACAAAACACTTTTTTTAAATATAAATTTATTTATTTAACTTTTTACATTCATTTTCACAAAATTTTGGGTTCCAAATTTTCTCCCCTTTTATCCCCTTCCCCATTTCAATACACCGAGCATTCCAATTTTCGCTATCACCAATCTGCCCTCTCTTCTATCATCCCTCCCTTTTCTTTTCCCCACCTTCTCTTATGTCCTGTAGGGCCAGATGACTTTCTATTCCCCATTAACTGTATTTCTTATTTCCTAGTAGCAACAACAATACTAAACAGTTGCTCCTAAAACTTTGAGTTCCAACTTCTCCCCACCTGTTCCCTTTGGGAAGGCAGGCAATTCAATATAGGCCATATCTGTGTAGTTTTGCAAATGACTTCGATAATAGTCGTGTTGTATAAGACTGTATTTCCCACCATCCTATCCTGCCCCCAATGTTTCTATTCTGTCTTTTGATCCTGTCCCTTCCCCAGTGTTGACTTCAAATTGCTCCCTCCTCCCATTGCCCTCCCTTCCATCATTCCACCTACCCTGCTTATCTCCTTCTCCCCCACTTTCCTGTATTGTAAGATAGGTTTTCATATCAAAATGAGTGTGCATTTCATTCCTTCCTTTAGTCGAATGTGATGAGGGTAAACTTCATGTTCTTTTCTCACCTCTCCTTTTTTTCCCTCCACTAAAAAGTCTCCTGCTTGCCTCTTGAATGAGAGATAATTTACCCCATTACATTTCACTCTCTCTCCTCCCACTACATTTCTCTCTCACCGTTTACCTTAATTTCTTTTAAGATGTGGGCCCATCCTATTCAATTCACTCTGTGCTCTGTCTCTGTATGTGAGTGCATGTGTGTGTGTGTGCATGTGTGTGTGTATGTGTGTGTGGTCCCACTAACTACTCAGATACTGAAAAGTTTTAAGAGTTACAAATATTGTCTTTCCATGTAGGAATGTAAACAGTTCACCTTTGGTGAGTCCCTTATAACTTCTCTTTGCTGTTTACTTTTTCATGCTTTTACTCATTCTTGTGTTTGAAAATCAAATTTCCTTTTCAGATCGGGTCTTTTCATCAAGAATGTTGAAAGTCCTCTGTTTCATTGAAAGACCATATTTTCCCCTGAAGTATTAAACTCAGTTTTTCTGGGTAGATGATTCTTGGTTTGAGTCCTAGTTCCTTTGACTTCTGAAATATCCGATTCCATGCCCTTTGATCCCTCCATGTAGAAGCTGCTAGATCTTGTGTTATCCTGATTGTATTTCCACAATACTGGAATTGTTTCTTTCTAGCTGCTTGCAGTATTTTCTCCTTGACCTGGGAATTCTGGAATTTGACCACAATGTTCCTAGGAGTTTCTCTTTTTGGATCTCTTTCAGATGGTGATTGATGGATTCCTTCAATACTTATTTTGCCCTCTGGTTCTAGAATCTCAGGGCAATTTTCCTTGATAATTTCATGGAAGATGATGTCTAGGCTCTTTTTTTGATCATGGGTTTCAGGTAGTCCCATAATTTTTAAATTGTCTTTCCTGGATCTACTTTCCAGGTCAGTTGGTTTTCCCATGAGATATTTCACATTCTCTTCCATTTTTTCATTCTTTTGGTTTTGTTTTATGATTTTTTGGTTTCTCAGAAAGTCATCAGCCTCCATGTGTTCCATTCTAATTTTGAGAGAACTATTTACTTCAGTGAACTTTTGAACCTCTTTTTCCATTTGGCTAATTGAGCTTTTGAAAGAATTCTTCTCCTCATTGGCTTTTTGAACCTCTTTTGCCAATGGAGTGAGCCTATTTTTCAAGGTGTTATTTTCTTCAGCATTTTATTGGGTCTCCTTTACCAAGGTATTGATCTGTTTTTCATGCTTTTCTTGCATCTCTCTCATTTCTCTTCCCAGTTTTTCCTCCACCTGTCTAACTTGATTTTCAAAATCCTTTCTGAGCTCTTCAATGGCCTGAGCCCACCGGATATCCACCTCGGATGTCTGGGATACAGAGTCCCTGACCTCCACGTCTTTCCCTGATGGTAAGAATTGTTCCTTTTTATCAGAAATGAAAGGTGGGGACATCTGTCACCCACAAAAGTAGCTTTCTATGGTTTTATTTTTCTTCCCTTTTCTGGGCATTTTCCCAGCCAGTTACTTGACTTCTGAGATTCCTCTCCCTCCCTGCCTAGATTTGCCCAGCTAGTGCTTGGGGTCTGAGATTCAAATGCTGCTCCCCAGCCTCAGGGCTTTCAGTGACTGGTTTGGCTGCTATTCAATTTAAGCTCTGGTGCTTAGGTTGGGGCAGGGCCACCTTCTAGTCTCAGTTCCCTCAGGGGGTTTATGTGCAGACCTTTGGTAATGAAACCGAGCCCTCTCCTGCTCCGGAAGTCCCGGCCTGCCACTGCCTCTTCTGCTGCCTCCCGAGGGGGCCTGAGTTATGGAGCCACCCCACTCCCCTCTCGGCCAGCTCACAAGTCTCTCTCACTGAGCTGTAGCGCCTGTGGGTGGAGGGACCTTGGCGGCTGCCAGAGATTCTGTCTCTGAAGCCTGCTCGGATCTGCTCCTCTCACGGCTGTGTGGCCAGGGCAGCACAGGGGTGGGTTCCTCTCTCTGGAATGTGACGGATCCCTGGGGATGGCTTTACAGGGCTCTCTGGAATGGAAATCTCCTCCACTGCGTTGCTGTGCAGCTTGCAGTGCTCCAGAATTTGTGGGGAGTTCTTCTTGCAGGAAATTTATGGGCTGTGTGTTTGGAGCTAGCATACATGAGTCTTTCTACTCTGCCATCTTGGCTCCTGCCCCTTACAAAGCACTTTTTGCACGAATAAAGTCAAATGTAAGTTATTGAAAAAAAACATCAGTTTCTCGTGACTGGGCCAACCTAATATAATGAAAATGACAATTTTATCTAAATTAGTTTACTTACTCAATCCCATACCAATCATTATACAGGAAAAATTGTTTTCTAGAGCTAGAAAAAATGTCAAAATTCATCTAGAAGAAGAAATGATCCAGAATTTCAAGGGAATTAAGAGAAAGAAATGCTAGGGAACATGTACTAGCCATACCAGATCTCAAATTGTATTATAAAGTAGCAATCATTGAAAGCACTTGGTACCAGCTAAGAAAAAGAGGGGCAGTGGAATAGGTTAGGTACTCAAGACGTGATAGTTAATATATACAGCAATCTACTGTTTGAGAAACCCAAGGAGCCCAGATTCTGAGATAAGAACTCACACTTCGACAAAAACAGTGGCAGAAACTGGGCATAGATTAGTACTTGGCACTGTACGCAAGAATAAATTCCAGTGGATACATGATCTAGGTATAAAGACTGATGCTATGAACGAATTAGGGGAGCAAGGAATAGTATATTTGTCAGATTTATGGAAAATGGTTAAATTTATGACCAAACAAGAGATTGAGTATATTATGAAATGGATAATTGATCATTTTGATTATTTTAAATTGAAAATTTTGGCACAAAGAAACCCAATACAACCAAGATTAAAAGCGACGTAGAAAACTGGGAAAGAAATTTTGCAGTGAGTGTCTGTGACAAAGGCCTCATTTCTAAAATATGGAGAAAACTGAGTCAAATCTACAAGAATACAAGTCATTCCCCAAATGATATTTGGTCAAAGAATATGAACAGACAGTTTTCAGAGGAAGAAATTAGAGTTATCTCTAGTCATATAAAAATGTTCTAAATCACTATTGATTAGAGAGGTATCACTCAAAATAACTCTGAGGTACCATATCATGCCTATGAGATTGACATATCTGACCAAGCAGGATGATGGCAAATGTCTGAGATGATAAATGTGGTACAGTTGGAACACTAAATCGTTGTTGGTGGAGCTGTGAACTTATCCAACAATTCTGGAGAGCAATTTGGAATTATGTCCAAAGTGCTAGAATAATATGCATACCTTTTGATTCAGCAATTAGGATCATAAAAATGGAGAAGGGTCGCACATGTACAAAAATATTTATAGCAGCTGTCTCTCTGGTGGCCAAATACTGGAAATCAAGGGGATGCCCATCAATAGTGGAATTGCTTAATGAATTATTGCATATGAATGTAATGGCATACTCTTGTGCCATAAGAAATGATGAACAGGAAGACTTCAGAGAGGCCTGGAAGTACTCTTATGAACTGATGCTGATTTAAAGGAGCAGAACCAGGAGAACTTTGTACACAGCAACAACCACAGTGTTCAAGGAATTTTTCTGGTAGATTTAGCCCTTCACAGCAACACAAGGACCTCAAACATTGCCAAAGGACTCTTGAGGCAAAATGCCATCCACATCCACAGAACAAACTATGAATTGGAATTACAGAATGAAGCAGAATATTTTCTCTTGTGTTATGAACACCATGGTGGTGGAGCAGCAAAAGTATCCAGACCAGGCACCCATGTGCCTTAACACCACTAGAGGAACCAGAAGATACCACCACAGAGAATTACCACATATGTTTGTACAGCTCTGGTGGGCCTGTCAAACTTCTCATGCTTCAGCACAACACAGGGCAGGAAGGTGTTCTGCAGCAACCAAACATCCTCATGCTTCAGTGCAGTCCCTGGTTGAGCAGGCAGCCTCCAGCAGTGAATCTCCCAGTGCTTCAGTGCAGCCCAAGAGGTCAGGTGTCCTCCAGTGGCTCAACTTCCTCATGCTTCAGTATAGCCGCAGGAAGACACAGAAAAACACTACCTAGATTCAGCACACAGCAGCTATCACCACTAAGACCCCAGTTCAGTACTAGGTAAGACACCAGATACCTACAGCCTCCAACTGCCAGCACCTGAGGCCCCAGCACACAAAGCCTATGACGAGGTCCCTGGACCCCAGCACAAGAAGTTTGGGAGAGTGTTCCCTTTAGCTGAGAAACAGAAGTCAACATTAAAAGTCAAGAATTAGACAAACAGGAGGAACAAAAAGCAAAAACACTGACGATTGAAACTTTTTATGGGGACAAGGAAAATGAAAACAAAAACTCAGCAGAGGACAACATTATCAAGATACCTACATCCAAAACCTCAAAATGAAATAGGACCTGGGCTCAAGCCTAAAAATCCTTCTTGGACGAGCTCAAAAAGACTTTAAAAATCAGAGAGGGAGAAGAAAAATGGGGGAAAGAAATGATAGGTGTGGAAGAGAGTCAACAGCTTGGAAAAGGAAAGATAAAAAATGACTGAAGAAAACACTTGCTTTGAAAAGTTGAAAGGGCCTGATGGGAGGGAATTCACTGAAAAAAACAACCTTTTAAAAAGTGAAAATCATCAAATGGAAAAGGAAGTTCAAAAACTAGCTGAAGAAAACAATTCATTAAAAATCAAAACTATTGGATAGAATAAGAAAATATTGTACTAGAAGAAGAAAAGTAGAAGCAGAAAAGGGTAATTACATCATATGAAGTAGCACAAAGATCTATTACACTAGAATAAAAGAAGGGGTTTGGTGAGCATCGCTTGAATCCCACTTTCATCAGATTTACTTCAAAGAGGGAATTACACATGCTCAGTTGGGTAGAGAAATCTGTCTTACTGTGTAGGAAATAGAAGGGAAAAGGTGAAAGAAAGGGTAGGGGGTTAATAGAAGAGAGAGAACAAAGAAGGGAAGAAGTAGTAGGGGGAAGGGGAAAGAAAAGGAAGAGGGGCAAATAGAAGGGAGAGTAGATTGAGGGAGACTGTGTGAGAAGCAAAATATAAGTGTGGAGAAAAACAGGTAAAGGAGAGAGAAAAGCATATACATGAAGGAAAATAGGATTTAGACAAGTACAGTTAGTAATGATAACTGAATGTGAATGGAACAAACTCTCCTGTAAAACAGAAGCAGATATTAGAGAGAATTAAAAACCAGAATCTTATAATATGTTGTTTACAAAAAAATAAAAAAAAATTGAAGCAGAGAGGTGTACACAGTATAATGCTAAAAGGCTGGAGCAAAATATATTTATGCTTCAACAGAAGTAAAAAAAAGCAAGAGTAGTAATCCTGATATCACATAGAGCAAAAGCAAAAAACAGATCTAACTAAAAGAGATAAAGAAGGAACTGACATTCTACTAAACAGTGCCATAGACAATGAAGTAATATCAATGCAGAACACATTTGCACCAGGAATTCAGGGCTTGTTCAGTATTAGGAAAACTATCTGCATATTTGACCATATCAATAACAAAATTAAGTGAAATTATATAATTATCTGAATGAATGTAGAAATTTTTTTTTTTTTTGCCAAAACACATTTATTTTTTAAAAGACTAGAGGACATAGGAGCTAGGAACATTTCCAATAAGATTGAGAGTGAAACAAGGGTGACTGCTGCAATTCCATTTTGCATTAGAATTGTTAGCTTTAGAAACAGTAAAAGAAAAATTGAAGGAATTTGGGCGGACAAAACCGAAAGCCATCATTCTCTGAAGATGATATGATGGTATAATAAGATTCCTAGAGAATCAACTAAAATCTACTTTAAATAATTAATAGCTTTAGCAAAGTTGCAGGATATAAAATAAACCTACACAAATCATTGTCATTTTGTTGTATAACCAATGAAGACCAATAGAGATATAAAGAGGAATTCTATTTAAAGTAACTATAGACAATATAAAATATGTGAGAGTCTACCTGCCAAAACAAACCAAAAAACCATATGACTAAATCGCAAAATATTTTTCACACAAATAAAATCTTATCTAGGTCATTGGAAAAATGTTAGTTCCTCATGTGTAGACCAAGCTAAAATAATAAATTAAATTAAAATTGGCCAAATGGAAAGGAAAGGTTCAAAAACTAATTGAGGAAAACAATGACTTAAAAGTGAGAATTAGGCAAGTGGCAACTAACGATTCTATGAAACATGGTGAATCAATCAAAAGAGATTAAAAAAAACAATAAAAATGACAGAAAATGTAAAATAACTCATTGGAAAAACAATTGACCTGCTAAATAGATCCAGGAGAAACAATATCAGAATCATTTGAATTGTCTTCATTTTTTTCATTTTGGTTTTGTTTTGTAATTTCTTGGTTTCTCTTAAGGCTTCCTTCTGCTGCGTTCTAATTTTTAAAGAATTATTTTCTCCAGTGAGCTTTTGAACCTCCTTTTCCATTTCACTAATTCTGCTTTTTAAAGCATTCTTCTTCTCATTGGCTTTTTGGACATCTTTTGCCATTTGAATTAGTCTATTTTAAAGGTGTTATTTTCTTCAGCAGTTTTCTAGGTCTCCTTTAGCAAACTGTTGACTGGCTTTTCATGATTTTCTTGCATCACTCTCATTTCTCTTCCCAATTTTTTCCTCCACCTCTCTTATTTGATTTTCTTAAATCTTTTTGAGATCTTCCATGGGATGACACCATTGCACATTACCTTGGAGGTTTTGGATGCAAAAGCCTTGACTTTGATGTCTTCCTCTTCTGGTATCCTTTGCTCTTCCTCATCTGAAGGGATGGAGGAAAATACCTGTTCACCAAGAAAGTAACTTTCCATAGCCTTATTTTTCTGCCCTTTTTTGGTATTTTCCCAGCCTGTTACCTGACTTTTGAGTCCTTGGTCAAGTGGAGAGTATACTCTAGGGATATGTAAGTTCTCAATTCCTCCAAGGTGGCACAATCAAGGGAGAGGTGTTTACTCCTCCCATGGCCTGTACTCTGGTCTGGGAGCGATCATAAGCTTTTCTGCCCAGGACCTGGGAGTAGAATTTCCTCTCCACAACTGCCTACAACTCCACAATTCCAGTGCTCCTCCTCACCTCCACCTTACGGGGCTGTTTCCAGATAAGCTGCTTTATTTCCCCAGGGGCATTATATGGAAGACTCCTAAAATGGATGCATTTACTACCTCAGAGACTGCTACCTCCCTGGGACAAGAGCCAGACTGCTTTCCCTTCTCACTCAGGTGAAAGAGATTTCTCACTGACCTTTGAAGCTTCCTCAAAGATTTATGGGTTGAGAAATCTGGGAACCACAACTGTTGCTCAAGATTCCGTGCTATGAAGCCTCCTCCTGTTCCTGCCAGAGCTTCATAGCCAAGGCAGGGCTGCATTTAGTGAACTGTACTGTGCTGTGACCCTGTCAGCCTTCCAGGCTGTCTTGGGCTAGAAATCTCTTTCACTCTGTAGTTTTGTGATTTCTGCTGCTCTAAACTTTTTGAAGTCATTTTTACTGGTATTTTATGGGCTTTTTGGGGAGAGCTAGAGTAGGTCTGTCTTTCTACTCTGCCATCTTGGCTCTGCCCCTCAATTCACTTGTTGTCTAAAGGAGGCATTTGAGAAAGTAGGTAGAGAGAAAATTTGAAGCTAAAAATTTAAAATAATGAATGTTAAAGTTTTACATATAATTGGGATTTTTTTCTTTCACACAATTATTTTTTACCTCCAAATTTATTTGTTTTAAATTTTCAAAAATCACTTCCATAGGTTTGAATTTTTTCCCCTTCCCTTTTCCCTCCTTCCCAAAACAGCATACAATCTTGTATGGGCTCTATACATACATTCTTATTAAATACATTTTTACATTAATTTTGTTTCATAAAATAATTAAAATGAGTGAGGAAAAGTATGAGTAAAATTAAACAAAACCAAACATAACTAAAGAGAAAGTATGACAACATAGTTCTTTCACTGGATATGGATAATATTTTGTATCATGAGTCCTTTGGAAATGTTTTAGGTCCTTGCATTGCTGTGAAGGACTGAATCTTTAAAAAACAGACCTCACACACTGTGAATGTTACTGTGGTCTCCTGGTTCTCTTCACTTCACTCAGCATCAGTTCACATAAGTCTATTCATATATTTCTGAAGTCTGCCTGTTCACCATTTCTTATAGCACAATTGGATTCTGTTACATTCATATACCACAGCTGCTTCAGCCATTTTCCAATTGATGGGCATTCCCCCAATTTCCAGTTCATGACCACTAAAGAAAGAGCTGCTATAAATATTTTTGTACATTCCCTTTTTTATGATCTCTTTGGCATACAACCCTAGAAGGAGTATTGCTGGGTCAAAGGATATACACATTTTTCTAGCCTTTTGGCATAGTTAAAATTGCTCTCCAGAATGGTTGGATCAACTCACAAGTCCATCAATAATGTATTAGTGTTCCAAATTTCTAATTTCTTCTCCAACACTGATCATTTTCCTATTTTGTCATGTTAGTCAATCTTATACTTGTGACATAGTACCTCAGAATTGAGTTGTGGTCTTGGGATAGGGAGGAGCACTGGAACTGGCATGGTGGACTGGTGGATGTGGAGAGGAAAACATACTCACAGTTCCCAGACAGAAAAGAGTGCTTGTGATTCTTCACAGACCAGAGTGCAGGCAGGGAGAGGAATAAACTCCTTTCCCTTGATTGTGCAACTTTGAAGGGACTGAGAATCTCCAGGTCCATAGAGATATCTCAGAGGACAGCTTCCTGAAAACCTCTGAAGCCTAGGGTAGTATACCTTCCATTTGATAAAGGCCTCAAAAGTCAAGTACCTGGCTGGGAAAATGCCCAAAAAAGGGGGAAAAATAGGGCATAGAAGGTTAATTTCTTGGTAAAAAAAAAGGTTTTTTCTTCCATCTTTTCTGATGAGGAAGAACAAAGCACACCATCAGAAGAAGACATCAAAGTCAAGGCTTCTAAATCCAAAACATGCCCCAAAATATGCAATATTTTCAGACCATGAAAGAGCTCAAAAAGAATATTGGAAATCAAGTATAGAGAGGTAGAAGAAAAAATGGGAAGAGGAATGAAAGCAATGTAAGAAAATCATGAAAAGCAAGTCAACAGCTTGCTAAAGAAGACTGAAATTCTGAAGAAAATAAAACCTTTCATGATACACTAACCCAAATGGCAAAGAGGTCCAAAAACTCAATGAAGAGAAGAATGCTTTGAAAAGCAGCATTGGTCAAATGGAAAAAGAAGTTCAAAAGTTCACTGAAGAAAATAATTATTCAAAAGTTAAAATGGAGCAGTTGGAAACTAATAACTTTAAGAGAAACCAAGAAATTATAAAACAAAACCTAAAGAATGAAAATATAGAAAACAATGGGAAATATCTCAATGGAAATCTAGATCCAGGACAAAAAATTTAAAAATTATTGTTATACCTGATAATCATGATGAAAGAAGAACCTAGATATCATCTTCCAAGAAATTATCAAAGAAAATTGCCCTGATATTCTAGAACAAGTGGGAAAAATAGAAAGGGAAAGAATTCACTGACCACCCCTTGAGTGATATCCCCAAAGAAAAACTCTCAGGAATATTGTATCCAGATTCCAGAGTTTCCAGGTCAAGAAGAAAATATTACAAGCAGCCAGAAAGAAATAATACAAGTTTTGTGGAAATACAATCAGGATAACACAAGATTTAGCAGCTTCTACACTAAGGGATAAAAGGGTTTGAAATATGATATTCCAGAGGTCAAAGGAGAAAGGGTTAATATCAAGAATCACCTGATCAGCAAAACTGAGTATAATACTTCAGCGGAAAAAGTGGAATTTCAATGAAATAGAGGGCTACTAAACATTCTTGTTGAAAAGATCATGGCTGAATAGAAAATGTGACTTTCAAATACAGACATCAAGAGAAACATGCAAAGGTTAACAGAAAAGAGAAACCTTAAGGAACTCATTAATTTTGAACTGTTTACATTCTTACATGGAAACATTATTTGTAACTCATAAGACCTTTTTCAGTATTAGAGTAGTTGGAGGGAATATATATGTAGGCATGTATGGGTATGTATGTGTGTGTATATTTTATATGTAAGGAGAGACTGATTTTGGAATGCAAAGCTTTAATAATCAATGTTAAAAATTATTTTAGCATGCAACTGGAAGTTAAGATACACAGGTAATGGAATATAGAAATCTATTTTGCCCTACCAGAAAATAGAGGGGAAGGGGAATGGAAGAAGGGTGGGTAATAGAAGGAAGGAGAGACTGGAGGAAAGGGTAGATAGGGTGCATGCTATCCTAGAGTGGGGTTGAGAGAGGGGGGAAGATGGGGAAATTTTTGAATTCAGATTCCTATGAAAGGGAATGTTGAGAACTGAAAAATAAATAAATTATTTTTAAAATTGCATCTATATTGATCAAGAAGTTGATCTAGGGCAGAGCCATGATGGTGGAGTAGAAAGGCAGATCTACTCTACCTCTTTCCCCAAAGTCCATATAATACCTGTAAAAAATGACTCTAAACAAATTCTAGAGCAGTAGAAGCCACAAAACAACAAAGTGAAAGAGATTTCCAGCTGAAGTCAGCTTAGATGGCAGACAGAAAGGGTGTATTTCACCAGGCTTAGAGTGGAGCACAGCCCAGACTTGGTCATACAGCAGGGCATGGATAGGAGTGTAGTAGGCTTCAGGGTGCAGAATCTCAGGCAGCAGTTGCAGTTCCCAGATTCCTCAACCAACAAATGCCAAAGACAGCTCCAAAGGTCAATGAGAGATCTCTTTCACCTGGGTGAGAAGGGAATGCAGTCTGATCCTGGCCCCAGGGAGGTGGCAGTCTCTGAGGCAGCAGCATCCATTTTAGGAACCCTCCACATGAAGTCCTTGGGGAAATCAAGCAGCTTATCTGGATAACAACCCTAACAGCCCTAAGTGTCAATGCTGGGGTGAGGAGGAATACTGGCATAGTGGATCTGGAAGAAGTTGTGGAGAGGAAACCCTACCCTCAGATCCTGGACAGAAAAACTTGTGGTTGCTCCCAAACAAGAGAACAGGACACAAGAGGTGTAACCCCTCTCCCTTGATTGTGCCACCTTGGAGGAAGTGAGAACTTACGAGTCTCTAGAGTATACATCAACTTGACAAAGTACTCAAAAGTTAAGGAACAGGTTCGGAAAATACCCCCAAAAAAGAAAAAAAAATAAGACTATAGAAGGTTCTTGATGAACAGGTGTTTTCCTCCATCCTTCCAGATGAGGAAGAACAAAGGATAGCCACAAGAGGAAGACATCAAAGTCAAGGCTTCTGCATCCAAAACCTCCAAAATAAATATGCAATGGTATCATCTCATGGAAGAGCTCAAAAACAGTTTTAAAAATCAAATAAAAGAGGTGGAGGAAAAACTGGGAAGAGAAAGGGGATTGATGCAAGAAAATCATGAAAAGTGAGTCAACAGCCTACTAAAGGAGACCCAAAAATGCTGAAGAAAACAACACCTTTAAAATAGACTAACCCAGATGGCAAAAGAGGTCCAAAACAGCAATTAGGAGAAGAATGCTTTAAAAAGTAGAATTAGCCAACTGGAATAAGAGGTTCAAAAGCTCACTGAAGAAAATAGTTCTTTAGAAATTGGAATGGAGTAGATGGAAGCTAATGACTTTATGAGAAACCAAGAAATTACAAAACAAAAAAAAAGAATGAAAAAAATGGAAGACAATGTGAAATATTTTATTGGAAAAACAACTGACCTGGAAAATCTACCCAGGAGATGCAATCTTAAAATTATGAGGCTACCTGAAATCCACTATAAGAAAAAATGTCTAGACATCTACTTTCATGAAACTATCAAGAAAAACTATCCTGGTATTCCAGGACCAGAGGGTAAAATAAATATTGAAATAACTCACAGATTAGCTCCTGAAAGAGATCCAAAAAGAAAAGCTGCTAGGAATATTATAGGCAAATTCCAGAGTTCCCAAGTCAAGGAGAAAATATTTCAAGAAGCTAGAAAAAAATATTTGAGTATTGTGGAAATACAATCAGGATAGCACGAGATGTAGCAGCTTCTACATTATGGGATCAAAGGGCTTGGAATATGATATTCCAGAATTCAAATGAACTAGGATTAAAGCCAAGAATCACCTACTCAGCAAAACTGAGTACAATATTTCAGGAGAAAATTGACTTTCATAAACAAAATCAAGAAAAACATGAAAATGTGAACAGGAAAGAGAAATTATAAGGGACTTACTAAAGTTGAACTGTTTACATTCCTACATGGAAAGATAATATTTGTAATTCTTGAGACCTTTCTCAGAATTTGGGTAGTTGGAGGGATTATATACATTTAGACAGACAGAGGGTACATGGTGAGTTGAAAAGGATGATATCAAAAAATAAAATTACGGAGTGAGAGATGAGTATACTGGGAGGAGAAAAGGAGAAATGGAATGGGGCAAATTATATCTCAAAAAAAAAGGCAAGAAAAAGCTTTTCCAATGGAGAGGAAAAGGGGGAGTTGAGAGGGAAAAAGTGGATTTTACATCACATTTAGCTTAAGCTTAATTGAGCCCTCAATTTGGTGTGAAAATGTGTCTTACCCTGCAGGAAAGTAGGGGAGAAGGGGAGAAGTGGAGTCGGGGGGATGATAGAAGGGAGGCTAAATGAAAGGAGGGAATAATTAGAAGTAAACACTTTTGGGGAGGGAAAAAGTCAAAAGATAGAATAGAAAAATGGGGAACAGGATAGCATGGAGGGAAATATAGTTTGTCTTTCACACCATGACTATTATGGAAGTCTTTTTCATAACTGCGCACATATAGTCTAGATTGAATTCCTTGCCTTCTCCACAGGGATGAGTGAGGAGGAAGGAAGAGAGAGAAGTTGAAATTCATAGTTTAAGGAACTAATGTTGAGAATTGTTTTTGCATTGAACAGAAAAATAAGAAATACAAGGTAATGGGATATATAAATTGATCTTACCCTTCAAGATAAGAGAGAAGGTGAAGATAAGTGAAGGGAGGGCTTTGAGAGAAGGTAAGTTAGATTGGGGAAAGTCGTAATCACAATGCTTGTTGTCTTGGGGTGGGGTAGAGATGGGGAGAAAATTTGCAACTCAAAATCTTGTGGAAATGAATATTGAAAACTAAAAATAAACAAATTTTTAAAAAAACAGAAATTAGTTTATAATTTCGTTTCTCTGTTTTGAGTTTTCCTGATTTAGGCATCAGCATCATATTTATATCATAAAAAGAGACAGGGCTCTTTCTTTGCCAGTTTTCCTACATAGTTATATGCTATTTGAATTAACTGTTCTTTGAATGTTTGAAATAGAATGCACTTGTAAATCCGTTGTGGCCTTGGAATTTTTTTTTCCTAGGGAGTTCATTGATGGCTTGTTCAATTTCTTTTTTCTGGGATAATATTATTTAAGTATTTTAATTCCTCTTCTGTTAATCTGGGTAATTTATATTTTTTGTGAACATTCATTTGACTAAGATTATCTGATTTATGGCTGGAGGTCTCCTCCTCCCCTAGGGCTGCACTAACCCCATCTGTACTGGTCTCTGCCCAATTCCCCTGGCTGTACTAATGTAAACCTGGGGTTCTGGTGCTGGTGCTTACTGGCTCTACCCCACTTGGGCTCAAGATCTCCTGCTGGTCCACTCAGGCGGTGCTTGCTGGGATGCCTCTGGTCCTGTCCCCTTTAGCTACAACAAGAGGAATCCTTCCTAGTGTTATCCCTAATCATTTGCAAGTTTAACCAGGGAGAGCACATATATTTTACAGTCATCCTGGCTGCTGGAAGTTGAAGTAAGTGACTTTCAAACATTTAGTGTGTGGACTGATAGCCTCAACAGCTACTGCAGCTACCATGGGTATTGTCCTCTCTCACCCAGTTCTGCTGAACACCTATCCTTTGCTGAACCGTTTGGGAATCCAAACTGCAGCTGGTGATTCAGCTGACCTGGGCTCTTCACACTGCACTCTGAACTCCCACAGCTCAGTGTGACAGATCATTCCCTTCCATCTTTAGGACTGTCCTGGGCTGGATATCTACCACCCTCTTGTATGCCAGTTGATTCTGACACTCTAAAATTCATTGACATTCACCGCTTAGAGATAATTCTGGGAAATGTTTTATAAAATAAATAAAAACTAGTAAAAATAAAAGGATGTGTAGAAGGCAACAGAAAGAAATGAAAAAGGGCACACTGTTACTTCTGGCAGTTTTATTTCTAATACAATGTATACAAAAATGCAAACTCGACCTTACAAAATTTAACAGTTTCACCTATATTCTAGCTTGTATATTATAAATTATGTTTCATTGTAAACATTTAAATGACAATAAGTTTTTTATTATTATCTTAATAACTAATTATTGCAATTAAGGTAAAGAAAATTTGTTTCTACAGAAATATATATATATATAGTTTGTAATTAAATATTATACTGACCATGATTAAGTAACTTCTTTATTGTCCTTCCTTCCAGACGTTGCCTTGTTTAGTCTTTGATAAACAGTTATTCGTATGTAATCTCCACAAATCATTTTTACTTTGCATTTTATATGTAACAGTTTTTAAGATTTACATTTATTTGATTTCAGTTTTCAACATTAATTTCCACAAAATTATGAATTCCAAATTCTCGCCTCATTTTTCCTCTCTCCCGACCCACAGATGGCATACACTCTGATAATGCCTTCCCCTAGTCTGCCCTTCCTTTTTTCATCCACCTTATCCCTTTCCCCTTTACTTACTAGAAGGGCAAGATGGAATTTTCTACACCATTGCCTGGATATCTGTGTATCTTATTTCCCAGTAAAAACAATTTTCAATAATTATTTTTTTTTAATTTCGAGTGCCAAATTCTGTCCCTTCTTTCCTTCCCACCCACCCCCATTCAGAAGGCAAGCAATTCACTATAGGTTGTTCATGTGTAGTTATGCAAAACATCTCCATAATAGGCATGTTACAAAACACTAACTCTATTTCCCTCCATCCTGTACCTGCCATAATTATTCTGTTTTCTCCTTTGACACCTGTCTCTTTTCTAAAGTATTTTTTTCTATTTACCCCCTCCTGCAATCATCCCTCCCCTCTATCAACCCATCTCTTATTCCCTTCCCCCTACCTTACTGTAAAGTAAGATACCCACTTGAGTGTTTTTGTTATTCCCTTCTGAAGCCAAATCAGATGAGAGTAAGGTTCACTCATTCCTTCTCACCTCTCCTGTCTTTCTTTGCATTGTGAAAACTTTTTCTTGCCTCTTTTATGTGACATAATTTACCCATTTCTATCTCTCTATTTCTACCAAATACACACACACATACATATATATAGATATAGATATAGATATATAGATATAGATATAGATATTTTTTTTTCTCTGTCACCCCATAATTTTATTTTTTGGGTCCCTACATATTCAACTCACCCTACACCTTCTATCTATTTATCTATTTCCTTCAACTACCCTAATACTGAGACAGATCTCATGAGTTACAAATATCAACTTTCCAATTAGGAATGTAAACAGTTTAATTTTAACAGTTCTCTTTTGATTTCTCTTTCCTATCTACCTTTTCTTGCTTCTCTTGATTCTTTTATTTGAAAGGCATATTTTCTATTCAGCTTT
Organism: Bettongia penicillata ogilbyi; assembly: GCA_023548195.1. Taxonomy (NCBI): domain Eukaryota; kingdom Metazoa; phylum Chordata; class Mammalia; order Diprotodontia; family Potoroidae; genus Bettongia; species Bettongia penicillata. Next base: position 265,625 of record JAJHZJ010000875.1, read on the forward strand.
TGTCTTTTCCTCAAGAATGCTTGAAAGTCCTCTATTTCTTTGAAACACCATTTTCCCTTGAAGGGTTATTCTCAGGTTTGCTGGGTAGGTGATTTTTTTGTTTTAATCTAAATTTGCCTGACCTCCAGAATGTCATTTTCCAGGCCCTTCCTTCCCTTCTTATTGAAGCTATTAGATTTTGTGTTATCCTGATTGAATTTCTCCAATACTCAAACTCCTTCTTTCTTGCTGCTTGCAATATTTTCTCCTTGACCTGGGAACTATGGAATTAGGCTACAATATTCCTTTTAGGATCTCTTTTAGGAGATGATGGATATATTCTTTACATTTCTATTTTACTCTCTGATTCTAGAATATCAGGGCAATTTTCCTTGATAATTTCTTGAAAGGTGATTGCTGTGCTCATGTTTTACTCATAGCTTTCAGGTAGTAAAATAATTTTAAATTTCTCCCTCCTGGATCTGTTTTCCAGGTCAATGGTTTTCAGTGACATATTTCACATTTTCTTCCTTTTTTTCATTCTTCTGATTTTGTTTCATCTATTTTTTTTTATTTCCTATAAAGTCAATAGCTTCCATTTTTTCTCTTCTAATTTTGAAGGAATTATTTTCTTCAGTGAGCTTTTGGACCTGTTTTACCATCTGGTCAATTGTGCTTTTTAAGGTACTCTTCTCTTCATTGGCTTTTTGGATTTATTTTGCCATTTGGCTTAGTCTATTTTTCAGGTGTTAGTTTCTTCAGCATTTTTGAGTACCCTTTAGCAAGCAGTTGAATTATTTTTTATGATTTTCTTGCATCACTCTCATTTCTCTTCCCATTTTTTCCTCTATTTCTCTCACTTGATTTTCAAAATTTTTTTGAACTCCTTAATGACCTGTGACCAATCCATATTCCTTTTGGAAGCTTTGGATACAAGAGCTTTGAAAATGTTTTCTTCTTTTTGCAATATGTACTGTTTTTCCTTGTCAAAGTAGAATTCTATGGTCTGAGTTCTTCTATGATGTTGTTCATCTTCTCAGCTAAACATTTGACTTCCTCATTCTTAAATATTACACAGTAACTATTTTGTTTTACCTTGGAACCCAGAGGGTCTTGGCCTCCCACTCTGCTTTTTTTTTTTTTTTTTTTTGATTAAAGGGCCATCCCTGGAGTAACTACTCAAAAACGTATTCATTGAATTGGTGTATGTCACTCAAAGTGAGAATGTGATAAGACCTTAGTCTAACAGGGCCAGGGTCTCACATTGCATCATGGGCTATCTCTAGCCATTCTGATAATTATGGCTCTTAAGAAGAAAGTGAGGTTGGTGAACTTGCACAACCCTCCCTCACTAAATAATGTCAATTGCAAGTTATGTCATCATCTTGATGTGATGATCCTCTTCAAGAATGGAGGACAAACACAATACAAGCCTGACCACCTTTCTTCCAGCTCTTCTCCACCCTTCTGTTCCACCCATTCCACAAGCTCCTCCCACCACATATGACTTAGGCTTCCATGTGATTTAAGTAGGTCATATGGCCCTATTAATGAATGGGAAAGATTTTCCCATTTAAAATACCATTGAACTCAAATTGCCACCTTCTGTGGGCCCAGAATTATGGAAACAGCCTCTGGTGCTGCTGCTGCTGCTGCTGCTTTTACCACTGTTGCTGATACCTCCACCAACCAGGCCTGCTACCACTCCCTCTGCCCAAGGACTGGTGCCCAACCAGTCATACTATGACTCCTCCTTCACCCTGGTCCCACAGAGTTTTCCCACTGACCTCTTTGGCATTTGTGGGTTAAGAAGTCCAGAAATTGCCACAGCTGCCAATGATTCAGTACCCTCAGGCTTGCTCCAACCCATCTGCGCCAGGGTGAACTCTTCTCCCTGCCTGTTGCAAAAGACCCTTCCTGTCAATTTTCCAGGTTGTCTTGGGCTGGGGATTTGTTTCACTCTGTCATTTTGTGGGTTCTGTAGCTCAAGAATTTGTTCAGAGTCATTTTTACAGAAATTTTGAGGGCTTTGGGGAAGAGCTCAGGGAAGACCTTGCTATTACTTTGCCATCTTGGCAATGCCCCTTGTCTACATAACAATTTTTAAAAAGCCATTTTTTTTTGGTATTGCTAAATTAAGTCTCTTGGTATAATTCCTGCTTCCTATTTTTTGACTTTACTTTTTTAATGGCTTTTTAGAATTTTCACTTTAAACCTGACAGCAAAACCAAAAAGCTATTGAAATCAAGTAAGTCAATATTACTATTTAATCTTTGTTTTAGCAAATGGTATCTCTTTGTGTGTATATGTTGGGAAGGGCTCCAATTATATCAAGATAATGGATACAATTAAAAATTTAAATTACTAGTGGCTTTCAATTATTCACCTTTCTCTCATTATATTAAGCCCCATAATCCAAGTTTGGATGATTTTTAATTCTCAAAGTAAGACCAAGATCTGAAATCCTTTGCATTTGAATTAATTTACACTAAAAAGGTTTTATTAGATTGAATTTTATCACATTGTTAAATAGTAGATATAATATTTGAAACAATGTATCTTCAAAATCCTAAATCTTGTGGGAATTATTCTTTATCTTCTCAATATTCTTATTTTTTAACTACCATCATTTTATGGCCACATTTTAAAATTTATTTTCAAAGAATATAACTAACAAATGTCTAATGAGTATATACCTCTTTCTTTCTGGTGGATAGACACAAAATAACAAAGTAACATTAGCAACAACAAAAACTTTATGAAATAATGTGTTGTTTTTGCTCTGTAAACAAATTGCCATAGTATTTTTGTAAATGGAATAACTTTACAAATGGGATCAAAATAATGTTCAATGCCAATATAAAGAACAAAAGTAAGTAAGGAATGGACTGCTGTTGCTCAAAAATTCCCTTCTCCCTAGATCAACAGGTAAACAATTCCTTGCTGTCATAATTTGCTTATGGTATCGTCTTTTATGTCTAAAATGTGTAACCATTCTGACCTTATCTTGGTCTATGGTAAAATATGTTGGTCTGTGCCTAGTCTCTGCCCCACTGTTTTTTTTTTAGTTTTCCCAGTATATTTTAGTCAAATAACGAATTTTTATCCCCAAAGCTGGAGTATTTGGGTTTGTCAAACAGTCAATTACTATAGTCATTAACTACTTTATCTTGTGTGGCTAAACTATTCCAGTGATCCACCAATCTATTTCTTAGTCACTATCAAATCGTTTTGATGATTACTGCTTTATTATATAGTATTAGATTTGGTATGGCTAGGCCAACTTTCATTGCATTTCTTTTCATTAATCCTCTTGGTGTTATGGACATTTTGTTCTCCCAGATGAAATTCGCTATTATATTTTTTCTAGTTCTATAAGATATTTTAGTGTTTGATTGGCATCACATTTAATAAGTACATTAATTTATGTAGAATTGTCATTTTTATTATAATGCATCAGCCTATCCAAGAGCACCTAATGTTTTTTTTCCAATTATTTAGAACGGATCTTATTTGTGTGAAAAGTCTTTTGTAATTGTGTTTATATAGTTCCTGGGTTTTCCTTGGCAAGTAGATTCACAAATAGTTTTTATTGTCTACAGAAATTTTAAAATCAAGTTTTTCTTTTTGTGTCTTGCTGTTGGACTTTGCTAGTAGTAGTAGTAGTAATAGTAGTAGTAGTAGTAGTAGTAGTAGTAGTAGTATATATCTATATACACACATACATATATATATGTGTGTGTGTGTATAAATGGTTATGATTTATGTGGGTTTATTTTACATCATACAGCTTTACTAAAGTTCTTCATTATTTCAAGTAGTTTTTAAATTGATTCTCTAGGATTCTCTAAGCATGCCATCATACTATCTAGAAAGATCACCAAACTTATTAATGTAGTTTATGTCAGACCTCTAATTTTTATTATTGATGATATCAATTTATTATTAAATATCAATTTATTATTATTATGATATCATTCTTTAAATCTTTTGCTGTCACATCTGTCCCCAACTTCCTTCATTAAATGTACTCTTAACAGTCATCTATTATGTTTTGTTGCTTTACAAGTTCAATTGATTTTTTTTCAATTCTGATTAATTCTTGATCGCTATGATACTTTCCGCACTGTTGAACAATTTGACATTGTCTTGCTCTTTTCTTCAGTGACACTGCATGTTCCTTGTTTTTCTGTTATCTTCCTAAATTCTGTTTCCATTTCTTCCTTATTGCTTCCATGTTCTACTTATGTATGTGCTAATTAGATGGAAGTTCTCCAGCCTCCAAAGTTCTATTGTGAGATGTCTTTATATGTAGAAAGCACACACACACATACGTATATGCTATATATATGTATATAACAAAATATATACTGTAAATCTATTCTCCCTTAGAAATTTCATAAAGCTTCAAAAACACTTCTATGTAGGAGAATCTCAAAACTATGTCTTCATGCCTAGCTTTGCCATGAACTCTGTATCTGTATCAAACCTGCATACAATATATCTCTACCTGGATATCCTCTGTAACATCATAATCAACAGATCCAAACCAAAACATTTCTTTTCTCTTAAACCAACTATTCCATTTATACCATCTGTCTACTTCAAATCATGTTGCACTTAGTTATCCATGATCAAGACTGTAGTCTTATCATTGATTCCTTTCCCCTCCCTCCACCTGTGTCATCTTATTAGTTGCCATATCTATTTCAACTTAAGGGAAAAAAATTAAGCTTATGATTGCAGGGAGACGCCAGAAAGTTACCTGAGCTCTCCCCTCTTTCTCTCAGAAAGAACATGAAATAAAATCTTTAAACAAAAGTTGTAGTGAAACAATTTTGCAGCTTAGGACTACTTAGAAGGACACCAGGAAATATCTGTCTTGTTTGGTTAATAGGTTAATGGCGGATCAGGTTAACTGCGAGGTCTCAGCCTCAGTGAAGAAGGCAAATTGTTAGCCCCAGAACCTTTGTAAAGCAGGTGGGACTAGGACTGGCCGCCCTAATACAGTGGGTAAGCCACTAATACCTAAGCCCCAGGCACAGTAACCCAGTGATCAGTGATCTTGACCCTGAGCACAAGAAGCTAGGGGCAGTGCCAGCTATTTCCCACGAGCAGAGTTGAACTCTTAAAAATAGGACTAAAAAGAACCCTGATCATAGAAAGCTGCTATGGTGACAGGGGAGATCAAACATAAATTTAGAAGAGTACAACAATGTCAAAGTGCCTGCATTTGAAGCTGCAAGGAGGAATATGGATTGGTCTCAAGCTGGAAAGTTCCCTTGGAAGCACTCAAAAAATATTTTGAAAATCAGAGAAGCAGAGAGAGAACGAGAGAGAGAGAGAGAGAGAGAGAGAGAGAGAGAGGGAGGGAGGGAGGGAGGGACAGAGAGAGGGAGGGACAGAGAGAGAGAGGGACAGAGAGAGAGAGAGAGAGAGAGAGAGAGAGAGAGAGAGAGAGAGAGCAACTACAGTTTTGAAAGTGAAGCATCAGCCTTGACTGAAGAAAGTTTCTTTATAAGTAGAAATGGAAAAGGACTTACAAAAACTCACTGAAGAGAATATTTTATCAAGTATTTAATTAATCAACCAATAATTATTTAATTTAATTATTAAATAAATATGTATTTTAAGTATTAAGTTTTAAAACTAAATAATTTATTTTATTTTTAATTCATTAATTAATAAAAGAAAAATTTGAAATTAGAAATGCACGAATGGAAGCTAATGATTCTATGAGTCATCAAGTACGAAATGGAAATGAATGAAAAAATAGAAAAATAATATAAAATGCATCATTGGTAAAACAACTGACCTGTAAAATAGATCAGGGAGAAATAATTTAAAAATTATTGGAACCCCTGCCTGAAGGCCTGATAAAAAGAGAACATGCATAACACTTTTCAAGAAATTATAAAGGAAAACTGCTCTTACATCCTAGAACCAGAGTGTAAGAGAGTCATTGAAGGAATCCATTAAGAAAGAAAATTTCAAGGATTATTGTAGCCAAATTTTAGAATTTTCAGGTAATGGAGAAAATGTTGCAAGCAGACAGAATGAAAAAATTTAAATATGAAGGAGTCACAGTCAGCATTACATAGGATTTAGCAATTTCTGCATTAGTGGACCAGAGGTACTGAAATATAATATTCTAAAAGGAGAGGGAGCCTGGGTTACATCCAAGAAACAACTACCCAACAAAACTGAACATAATATTTCAGGGGAAAAAATGGATATTCAGTGAAATATGGGACTTTCAAACTTTCCTGATGAAAAGAACAGAGATGGACAGAAAATTTGGCTTTTAAATACAAGACTCAAAAGAAGCATAAAAATGTTGAAAGGAAAGGGAAAAAAGAAATCATGTAATTCACTAGGGTTAAACTGTTTACCTCCCTATCTGGGAAGATGGTAGTTGGAACTCTTGAGAACTGTATCTCTATTAGACCAGTAAAAAGGAGAATACATAGACAGAAGGTGTGGGTATAAGTTGACTTTGATGTGATGGTAAAAAATAATAAGGGATTTAAAATTATTTTATTGAAGGAAGAGGAAGAAAAATAGGGCAAATTACATCACATGAAGAGGTACAAAAGATTGATTATGGTAGAGGGAAAGAAAGGAAGGGGTGAGCATTATCTGAACCTTACTCTCCTTTGGATCTGGATTTGAGAGGGAATAGCATATTCTGTTAAGTGAAAAACAAAATCTTACCCATATGGAAGTAGAAGGAGAAAGGGGAAACAAAGAAGTGGGGCTGATAGAAAGGAGGGCAGATTAAGAGAGGTGGTGATCTGAAGCAAAACACTAGTGAGAACGGACAGGGTCAAAGGATAGAAAAAAATATAAATAGGGAAGAAAGGACAGAAAAGCACAGTTCATAATCATAACTGTGAAATGGAAGAGGATATCAAAGTGAATTAAAGAGAAGAATCCTAAAATATGATGTTTATAAGAAACACATTTGAAGCAGAGAGATTAAGTGAGAGTAAAGGTAAATGATAGTAGTAACTGTGAAAAAAAATGAAACAAGTTTTTCTGATAAAAGGTTAATTTTGCAATCATATAGAGAATGAGTCAAATTAAAAAAAAATAACAACCATTCCACAACTGATAAATAATCAAATAATATGGTCAGTTTTGAGATGAAGCAATCAAACTATCTATAGCAATATGAAAAAAATATTCAGCTCACCGTTGATTGGAGAAATGCAAATTAAAGCAACTCATACCTATTATACTGGATAATAGGACAGAAAAGGTAAATGGTAAATGTTGGAGGGAACATGGGAAAATGAGATTTTAATGTATTATTGGTGGAATAGTGAATGATTCAACCGTTAGGTACAGCAATTTGGAACGATGCCCAAAGGGCATACTATTAGACTTAGCAATATCATTACTAGGTCTGCATTCCAAAGATATATTTTTTTCAAAAAAGGAAAGGACCTATGTACACAAAAATATTTCTAACAACTCATTGTAAACAACTAGCAGTTGAGGCAATGTTCATCCATTGGTAAATGGCTGAACAAGTTATGGTATGTAATTTTGATGAAATACTATTACACTTTCTAAAAATTTTTGAGCATTCAAAAAACATTTATTAGTCACCTACTATGTTCCAGGTTAGGTGCTGGTGATGCAAAGACAATAATGAAACAGTCCCCTCCCTCAAAAAGCTTACCTTCTATGGAACATACAGAATGTATGCAAATAAGTAAATACAAAAGAATTCTTAACTTTTCGTGGACAAAAGCTTCATGTAGAAGTTGTTACTTCTGCTGATCAGACAATAGGAGAAATTTCATTTATATTTTTGAATTATCACTTGATTTGTTTTGTGTTCTACTATCACTTCCATATAACTTAGATTTTTTCCCCTTCCCCCTCCCTCTCTGAGATGACAGGCAATTTTATATAGATTCTACACATACATTCCTATTAAACACATTTTCACCTTAATCATGTGCATAGAAGAATTAAAATGAGTGGGAGAAATCACAAAAGAAACCAAAACATAGTACAAAAGAAAATGATCTGCTACATTCTGTGATAGGATTCCATAGTACTTTCTCTGAATGTGGAAGGCATTTTGCTTAAAGAGAACACTGGGAATTTTTTTAGGTTCTTGCATTTCCATGAAGTTCTAAGTCTAGCAGAAAAAACAAAACAAAACTCTTGCACACTGTGGTTGTTGCCGGGTACAAAGTTCTCCTGGATCTGCTCCTTTCACTCAGTATCAGTTCATATAAATCTTTTTCCAGGCTTCTATCAAGTCTTCTTGTTCAGCATTTCTTATAGCACAATAGTATTTCATTACATTCATGTACTACAATTTATTCAGGCATTCCCCAATTGATAGGCATCCCCTTCATGTCCAGATTTTGGCCACCACAAAGAGTGATGCTATAAATAATTTTGTGCAGGTGGGACCTTTTCCCATTTCTATGATCTCTTTGAGATACAGTCCTAGAAGCAATATTGCTGGGTCAACGGGTATGCCCATTCTTGTAGCCTTCTGGACATAATTCCAAATTGCTCTCCAGAATGGTTGGATCAGCTCACACCTCCACCAACAATAAATTAGTGTTCCAACTCTCCCACATCTTCTTCAACACTTATCATCATCCTGTTTTGTCATGTTAGACAATCTGATAGGTGTGATGTGGTACCTCAGAGTTGGTTTAATTTGTAATTTCTAATCAATAGTGATTTAGAGCATTTTTTCATGTGACTAGAGATAACTTTAACTTCTTCCTCTGAAAACTGCCTGTTCATATCCTTTGACCATATATAATTTGGGGAATGACTTGTATTCTTGTAGATTTGACTCAGTTTTCTCTATGTTTTAGAAATGAGGCTTTTCTCACAGACACTAGCTGCAAAATTTCTTTCTCAGTTTTCTGCTTCCCTCTTAATCTTGGTTGTTTGTGACAAAATTATCAATTTAAAGTAATCGAAATGATCAATTTTACATTTCATACTATTCTCTATCTCTTGTTTGTTCATAAATTCTTTCTTCTCCATAAATATGAAAAATATGGTATTTCTTGCTCCACTAATTTGCTTATAGTATCAATTTTTGCACCTGAATCATGTACCCATTTCAACTACATTCTTGTGTATGGTGTCAGGCATTGGTCTATGCCTAGTGTCCACCACCCTGTTATCCAGTGTTCCCAGCAATTTTTGTTGAACAGTGAGTTCTTATACCAGAAGCTGGAGTTCTTGGGTTTATCAAACAGTAGATTGCTATATTCATTAACTACTGTGTCTTTAGTACCTAACATATTCCACTGGTCTACCCTTCTATTTCTTAGCCAGCACCAAAGGGTTTCGATAATTGTTTTGTTATAATACAATTTCAGATCTCGTAGAGTTAGGCCACCTTCCCTAGCATTTTTTTTTCATTAATTTCCTTGATATACTGGATATTGTTATTTCAGATAAATTTTGATATTATTTTTTTCCAGCTCTAAAAAATAATTACCTGATAGTTTAATTGGTATGGCCCTGAATAAGTAAATTAATTTAGGCAGAACTGTCATTTTTATTATGTTGGCTTGGCTCTCTCATGAGCAACAGGTGTTTTTCCACTTACATTGATCTGATTTTATTTGTCAGGGAACCAAGATGGCGTAGTGATTGGTAATTGCTATCTCACTCTCCTTGTTGACCTTCCCTATTGCCAATCTGCCCTCTTTTCTATCATCCCTCCTTTCTCTTGTCCCCATCTTCTCTTTTGTCCTGTAGGACCAGATGACTTTCTATTCCCCATTAACTGTATTTCTTATTTTCTAGTACCAAGAACAATACTAAACAGTTATGCCTAAAACTTTGAGTTCCAACTTCTCCCCATCCCTCCCTCCCCACCCATTCCCTTAGGGAAGGCAGGAAATTCAATATAGGCCATATCTGTGTAGTTTTACAAATGACTTTGATAATAGTCTTGTTGTATAAGACTAACTGTATTTCCCTCCATCCGATACTGCCCCCCCATTGTTTCTACTCTGTCTTTTGATCCTGTCCCTCCCCAAGTGTTGACTTCAAATTGCTCCCTCCTCCCATTGCCCTGCCTTCCATCATCCACCCACTTTACTTATTTCCTTCTCTCCCACTTTCCTGTATTGTAAGATAGGATTTCATACCAAAATGAGTGTGCATTTTATTCCTCCCTTTAGTCGAATGTGATGAGAGTAAACTTAATGTTTTTTTTTTCTCAGCTCTCCTCTTTTTCCCTCCACTAAAAAGTCTCCTGCTTGTTTCTTGAAGGAGAGATAATTTACCCCATTCCATTTCACCCTCTCTCCTCCCACTACATTTCTCCCTCACCGTTTACCTTAATTTCTTTTAAGATATGGTCCCATTCTATTCAATTCACTCTGTGCTATCTCTGTATGTGTATGCATGTGTGAATGTGTGTGTGCATGCACACGTGTACATGTGTTTGTGTGTGTGTGTATGTGTGTGTGTGGTCCCACCAACTACCCAGATACTGAAAAGTTTTAAGAGTTGCAAATATTGTCTTTCCATCTAGGAATGTAAACAGTTCACTTTTGGTAAGTCCCTTATGACCTCTCTTTGCTGTTTACTTTTTCATGCTACTTCTCATTCTTGTGTTTGAAATTCAAATTTCCTTTTCAGATCTGGTCTTTTCATCAAGAATTCTTGAAAGTCCTCTGTTTCATTATAAGAACATATTTTCCCCTGAAGTATTATACTCAGTTTTCCAGGATAGGTGATTCTTGGTTTTAGTGCTAGTTCCTTTAACTTCTGGAATATCCTTTTCCACGCCCTTTCATCCCTTAATGTAGAAGCTGCTAGATCTTGTGTTGTCCTGATTGCATTTCCACAATACTGGAATTGTTTCTTTCTAGCTGCTTGCAATATTCTCTCCTTGATCTGGGAATTCGGGAATTTGACCACAATGTTCCTAGGAGTTTCTCCTTTTGGATCTCTTTCAGGTGGTGATCAATGGATTACTTCAATACTTATTTTGCCATCTGGTTCTAGAATCTCAGGGCAGTTTTCCTTGATAATTTCATGAAAGATGATGTCTAGACTCTTTTTTGGATCATGGCTTTCAGGTAGTCCCATAATTTTTAAATTGTCTTTCCTGGATCTATTTTCCAGGTCAGTTGTTTTTCCCATGAGATATTTCACATTCTCTTTCATTTTTTTCATTCTTTTGGTTTTGTTTGGTGATTTCTCCATATTCTCATGAAGTCATTAGCCTCCATCTGTTCCATTCTAATTTTGAAAGAACTATTTTCTTCAGTGAGCTTCTGAAACTCTTTTTCTATTTGGCTAATTTTGCTTTTGAAAGCATTCTTCTCCTCATTGGCTTTTTGAACCTCTTTTGCTAATTGAGTGAGCCTATTTTTCAAGGTGTTATTTTCTTCAGCATTTTTTGGGGGTCTCCTTTACCAAGTTATTGACCTGTTTTTCATGCTTTTCTTGCATCTCTCTCATTTCTCTTCCCAGTTTTTCCTCCACCTGTCTAACTTGATTTTCAAAATCCTTTTAGAATTCTTCCATGGCCTGAGCCCACCAGACATCCGCCTGGGATGTCAGGGATACAGAGGCCCCAACCTCCATGTCTTTCCCTGATGCTAAGAATTGTTCCTCGTTATCAGAAATGAAAGGTGGGAACTTCTGTCACCCAAGAAAGTAGCTTTCTATGGTCTTATTTTTCTTCCCTTTTCTGGGCATTTTCCCAGCCAGTTACTTGACTTCTGAGATTCCTCTCCCTCCCTGCCTAGATCTGCCCAGCTAGTGCTTGGGGTCTGAGATTCAAATGCTGCTCCCCAGCCTCAGGGTTTTCAGTGGCGGAGGGGGGGTGGGGCTGCTATTCAATGTGAGCTTAAGTTCTGGTGCTCGGGTTGGGGCAGGGCCGCCTCCCAGGCTCAGTTCCCTCAGGGGGTTTATGCGCAGACCTTCCATAGTGGCCCTGAGCTCCTGCCTGGAGCTCTGGGAGTGCTGGGCCACTGCCACTGCCTGTGCCGCTGCCTGTGCTGCTACCTCCTGAGGGGCCCCAAGTCACTGAGATGCCCCGCTCCTCTCTTGCCAGCCCAGAAGTCTCTCTCACTGACCTGGAGCACCTGTGGGTGGAGGGACCTTCGCAGCCTCCAGAGATTCTGTCCCTGAAGCCTGCTCGTATCTGCTCCTCTGAGGCCACGTGGCCAGGGCAGCACAGGAGTGGGCTCCACATCCGGAGCCCGACAGACCCCTGGGGATGGCTTTCTAGGGCTCTCTGGAACAGAAATCTCTTCCACTGTGTTTCTGTGCAGCTTGCAGTGCCCCAGAATTTGTGGTGAGTTCTTTTTACAGAAAATTTATGGGCTGTGTATTCGGAGCTAGCATACGTGAGTCTTTCTGCTCTGCCATCTTGGCTCCTCCCCTACCTTAACTTTTTTCAGATATGTTCACATCCTATTCAATTTGCTCTGTGCTCTCTGTCTCTGTGTGTGCATGCATGTGTGTATGTGAGTGCATGCACACATGTATGTGTGTGCATGTGTGTGTGTATGTGTGTGTGTAATCCCACCAACTACCCAGAGACTGAAAAGTTTCAAAAGTTACAAATATTGTCTTTCCATCTAGGAATGTAAACAGTTCACCTTTGGTAAGTCCCTTATGACTTCTCTTTGCTATTTACTTTTTCATGCTTCTTCTCATTCTTGTGTTTGAAAGTCTAATTTTCTTTTCAGCTCTGGTCTGTTCATCAGTAATGCTTGAAAGTTCTCAATTTCATTGAAATACCATATTTTCCCCTGAAGTATTATACGCCGTTTTGCTGGGTAGGTGATTCTTGGTTTGAGTCCTAGTTCCTTTGACTTCTGGAATATCCTATTCCACGCCCTTCAATCCCTTAATGTAGAAGCTGCTAGATCTTGTGTTATACTGGATGTATTTCCACAGTACTGGAATTGTTTCTTTCTAGCTGCTTGCAATATTTTCTCCTTGACCTGGGAATTCTGGAATTTGGCTACAATGTTCCTAGAAGTTTCTCTTTTTGGATCTCTTTCAGGTGGTGATCAATGGATTCCTTGAATACTTATTTTGCCCTCTGGTTCTAGAATATCAGGGCAGTTTTCCTTGATAATTTCATGAAAGATGATGTCTAGGCTCTTTTTTTGATCATGGCTTTCAGGTAGTCCCATAATTTTTAAATTGTCTCTCCTGGATCTATATTACAGGTCAGTTGTTTTTCCAATGAGATATTTCACGCTCTCTTCCATTTGTTCATTCTTTTGGTTTTGTTTTGTGATTTCTTGGTTTCTCAGAGAGTCGTTAGCCTCCTTCTGTTCCATTCTAATTTTGAGAGAACTATTGTCTTCAGTGAGCTTTTGAACCTTTTTTTCCATTTGGCTAATTCTGCTTTTGAAAGCATTCTTCTCCTCATTGGCTTTTTGAACCTCTTTTGCCAATTGAGTGAGCCTATTTTTCAAGGTGTTATTTTCTTCAGCATTTTTTTGGGTCTCCTTTAGCAGGGTATTGACCCGTTTTTCATGCTTTTCTTGCATCTCTCTCATTTCTCTTCCCAGTTTTTCCTCCACCTGTCTAACTTGATTTTCAAAATCCTTTTTGAGCTCTTCCATGGCCTGAGCCCAGTGGATATGTATTTCAGATATTTGGGATATAGAGGCCTTGACTTCTATGTCTTTCCCTGATGGTAAGCCTTGTCCTTCCTCATCAGAAAGGAAGGTAGGAAACATCTGTTCACCAAGAAAGTAACCTTCTCTGGTCTTATTTTTTTCCATTTTCTGGGCATTTTCCCAGCCAGTTGCTTGACTTCTGAGATTCCTCTCCACCCCCACCTCACCAGTGCTTGGGGTCTGAGATTCCAATGCTGCTCCCCAGCCTCAGGGCTTTCAGCAGGTGGAGTTGCTGTTATTCAATGAGAGATTGAGTACTGCTGCTCAGGTGGGGGTAGGGCCACCTCCCAGGCTGAGTTCCCTCAGCAGGTTTATGAGGAGATCTTCAGTAATGGCCCTGAGCTCCCTTCTGCTCTAGGAACTCCTGGCTGCTGCTTCCTCTGCTGTTACCTTCCGAGGGGGCCCGAGTCACGGAGACACCTCACTACCCTCTCGGCCAGTCCAGAAGTCTGTCTCAGTGACCTGTAGTGCCTGTGGGTGGGGGGACCCTTGCGGCCGCCAGAGGTTCCGTCCCTGAAGCCTGTGCAGATCTGCAGTTCTTTTCGTAGGTAATTTATGGGCTGTGGGTTCGGAGCTAGCATACGTGAGTCTTTCTACTCTGCCATCTTGGCTCCACCCCTCACAAGTGAATTCTATAAAATATTTAAAGAACAGTTCATTCCAATACTGTATAGACTACTTGGGAAAATTGGGGAAGAAAGATCCCTCCTAAATTCATTTTATGATACAGATGTTTTTTTTGATACCTAAACCAGGAAGAGTCAAAACAGAAAGAAAATTATACACAATTTTTCTAATGAAGATAGATGCAAAAGTTTTAATAAGAATTTTAGCAAGAAGAATACAGCAATTTATCATGAGAATAATGCATTATGATCAGGTAGTATTTATACCAGGAATGCAAGGCTGAATCAACTTTAGGAAAACTATTTATATTATTGTTCATATCAACATTCAAACTAACAGAAACCACATCTTTATCTCAATACATGCATAAAAAACTTTTGACAAAATATAACATCCATTCCCATTGAAAGCATTGGCTAACCTAGGAAAAAATGGAACATCCCATAAGATAATAAGCAGTATCTACCTAAAACCATCAGCAAGTATTATACACAACGGGAATAAGCTAGATCTTATTTCCAGTAAGAGCAGGGGTGAAACTAGGATGTCCATTATCATCACTATTATTCAGTGGGATACTGGAAATGTTGGCTGTAGCAATAAGAAGAAAAAGAAATTGAAAGAATTAGAATAAGCAGAGAAGAAACTAAGTTATCACTCTTTGCAGATTATATGATAGTATACTTACAGAATCCCAGAGAATCAGGTAAAAAACTTCCTGAAATAATTAACAACTTTGGCTAAGTTGCAGGTTACACAATAAACCCATAAAAATCTTCTGCATTTCTATATATTACTAACAAAGTCTAACAACAAGAGATAGAAAGAGAAATCCCATTTAATGCTATGGTAAACACTAAAAACATTTGGAAGTCTGCCTTCCAAAACCAACCCAGGGACTATATGAACACAAATACTATTACACTTTAAGAAAAGTTGAGAAGTAAGTTCTCAGGAAAACCTGCAAAGACTTGCAGAAGCTGATGCAAAGTGATATATATTGCATAAAATGTAACAGTAATATTGGGAGATGATCAGTTATCAATGACTTACCTATACTCAGCAATACAATGATCCAAGACAGTTCTAAAGGATAAATATAGGACTTATGTTGAATGTAAATGTTATATAAATATAAACAAATAAATGTGAAATATAAAGGACTTATGTTGAAAATCCTATCCGTCCCCAGAGATAGAACTGTTGGTGTCTGAAAACTGATTAAAGCACTTTTTTTACTTTATTATTCTTGATTTTTTGTCTATGTTTTCCTTTGCTACCTATTATGAATATTCTTTGTATGAATACACAGATATGAAACTATTTGCCTTCTCAGTGGGTGTATGGAATGGGGAGTAAGAAAGGGAGATAATTTGAAACTCAAATCTTTAAAAACAAATATTATTTTACATGTAACTGGGGGAAAATAAAATACTAAATAAAAGCTTAAAGCAATCTATCATACTATGAGCAGATTGCATATATAACCAGGAATGCAGGGTTGCTTCTATTTTAGAAAAACTATAAGCATAATTCATCATATTAATAACATACCTAACAGAAATCATGATTATCTCACTAGATGCTGAAAAAGCTTTTGATGAAATATAGCACTCATCCTATTAAAAACTCTAGAGGATATAGGAATAAATGGAGTTTTTCTTACCATAGTAAGCGATATCTATTTGAAACCATCAGCAAGTATTATATGTAATGGTGATAAGCTAGAAGCCTTCCTAGTTAGATCAGAAGTGGAACATAAATGACTATTTTCAACAGTATTTTTCAGTATTATGCTAGAAATGTTAGTTTTATCAATAAGAGAAAGAGATTGAAGGGATTAAAATAGGCAATGAGGAAACAAAGCTATCACTCTTTTCAGATGATATGTTAGTGTACTTAAAGAATCCTAGGGAATCAACTAAAAACTACTTGCAATAATTAACGACTTTAACACAATTGCAGCATATAATGTAAAACCACAGAAATCATCAGTATTTCTCTATATTACCAATAAAACCCAGCAGCAAAAGACAAAAACAAAAATTCTATTTCAGATAACTATAGACAGTATAAAATTATTAGGGAGTACAACTGTCAAGACATGCAGGAACTATGTGAACACAATTACAAAATACTTTTCACATAGATAGTCAGATTTAAACAATGAGAAAAATCTCAATTGCTCATGAGTAGGTTAACACAATAAAAATGACAATTCTACCTAAATTGATTTACATATTCAGTGTCATACCAATCAGTTTACAAAAAAAAAAAAAATTAAATAAACCTAGGAAAAAATAAGAAAATTCATCTGGGAGAACAAAAATCAAGAAACTCAAGATAATTAATGAATAAAAACTGCAGAGGAAAGTTGCATGACCTGATCTAAAGCAGCAATCATCAAAATTATTTGGTACTGACTTAAAAATCAAGTGGTATCATGGATCAGTGAAATATGTTAGACAGCACAAGACACAATAGTAAACAATTGTAGTAATCTACTGTTTGATAAAGGTAATGACTCAAGTTTCTGTGGTAAGGAATCACTATTTGACAAAAACTGTTGGGTACACTGGAAACTATTATGACAGATACTAGGCACAGACCAACATCTCACATCCCATATGTAGATAAGTTTGAAATGTATATATGATTTATATGTAAAGAATGATACCATACTAAGATAAGTTTGAAATGTATATATTATTTATGTGTAAGGAATGATATCACAAGCAAATTAGGGGAGCAAGGCATAGTTTACCTCTCACATGGATGAGAAAGGGAAGAATTTGTGATCAAAAAAGGAATAGAGAACCTTATGAATTCGAAAATGGATAATGATGATTATGTTAAATTAAAAAAAAAGATTTTGCACCTATAAAACCAAGACAACCAAGATTAGAATGAAAGCAGAACGCTGAGAAGCAATTTTCATAGACTCCATGTCTGATAATGGTTTCTTTTCTTAAATACATAGAAAATGGATTCAAATTTGTAAGAATACAAGTCAATCCCCACTGGATAAATGGTAAAAGGATATGAATAGGAAGTTTTCAGAGGGAAAAATTAAAACTGCATTTATTCATATTAAAAGATGATATAAATCACTATTGATTACAGAAATGCAAATCAAAACCACTCTGAGGCACCACATCACACCTATCAGATTGGCTAACATGACAAAACAGAAAAGTGATGTAGATGTTAGATCACCAAAACTGGAACACTAATACATTGTTAGGGGAGTTGTGAACTGATCCAACCATTCTGGAGAGCAATTTGGAACTATGCCCAAAGACTATAAAACTGTGCATATCCTTTCATTCACAAATCCCACTACTCAGTCTGTGTCACAAAGAGATCATAAAAAAGGGAAGGGGAAAAACATGTAAAAAATTATTTATACCAGTTCTTTTTGTTTTGGCAAAGAATTGAAAATGTAGGGTGTGCTCATTAAATCAGGAATGACTGAACAAATATTGGGATATGAATTTAATGGTATAGTACTGAGCTATGAGAAATTATGAACTGGAAGAATTCAAAAAAAGCCTGGAAAGACTAGCATAAACTGATACTGAGTGAAGTGAACAGAAACACGACAGCATAGTACACAGTAATAGCAACTTTGTATGATAATCATTTATGGTAGACTTATCTCTTCGTAGCAATACAACTATTCAAGACAGTTCCCAAAGACTCCTGATGGAAAATTTTTATCCACACCCAGAGAATGATCTATAGGGTTTGAATGCAGATCAAAGCATACTATACTGATTTTTTCTTTATTTTTCATGTTTTTCCCTTGGTTCTGTTTCTTCTTTTATAACATGAGTAATATAAGAATATGTTTAACATAATTGTACATTTAAGAAAAGATTAAAAAAATTAGTACACTTATTAAAGAATGACTGTTTTATAGTCAGATTTATTGATTGGTACATTTGAGATGCCAGGAGAAACTGAGAAAGGTCTTAGGCATGTTGTGTGGACAACCCATAGTGAACTATCAGAAAGATACCTAAAGGAGGCTCTTAGAATGATCAAGCATTAATGGACTCTAATCTTAGTCACTTTTAAGAACACTAATTGATAAAATTACAGATTTACTTGAATACTTGAATGTTGACAAGCACCTACTATGTTCAGGGTGTTAAAATAGTTGTTATTTATACAGAGAAAGGAAAACTAATCCGCATCATCAAGAAGCTTTCACTGTATCTCTTTCACTCAAACTCTCATGTGTAGAATGGCACAGTATGTAGAGAATTGGCCATGAAATCAGGAAGACCTAAGTTCAAATCTAGCCTGAAATACTTATTTACTGTGTGATGGTAGGAAAGTCACTTATTTCCATTTGACTCACTTTTCTCAACTATAAATATAATAACAGAACCAACCTCTGAGGATTGTTGTGAGTGTTAAATGAGTTTTTTGTTTTTCGTTTTTGGTTTTTTTTAGGTACTTAAAACTGTACTGGCAAATACTAGGAAGTTTTGTAAATGCTTGTTCCTTTCCATTCCATTCTGTGATAGCCAGTATCAAATTTCAGATTTTCATTATCATATTTCTGGGCTTATTGTAATAGCCTCCTTTCTTTTCCCTGCAATTTATTCTTTGCTTGGCTGCCATATCCCCAAAATGACAGAACCAGAGAATCACAGAAAGATCTTTGGAAATCTTATAGTGAAATCCAAAGAACTGACATTTTCCAAGACTATCAAGTTTCCTCCCATGATATCCTATGCAAATGGGTTCTGTTGCCTAGAATTCCTAATCTGATTCACTAGTGTTTCTTCACCATAGCTGACAGCATGATGGGTGCTGTTTGGGAACTTGCAGTGAGATTTATATTAACACAAGAAGCAAGAACAAGCATTATGCCAATGTCTCCATGTATCAGTGCACTTCTAGCAAACTGTGGCCAATAGCTAGACTTTGAGGATCCACTTCTATGAAAGTTCCATGTAATCTGAGGAAGTAATCATCCACCAAAATGATACTGGGGCCATTGATGGCAAAGTTATTTTTCCCCTTTAGGAAGTTGAGTCATACAAGCATGAAGCCTGTATTGGAATACCAAGAGTAGTAGCTTAGCATGTTGCTCATGGTATAATTACATGTGAACTAAATAGAAGGTTATGAGCTAGCTCAGGAGAGAAAAAAAAGGCCTGAATCTTCTCCATGAATGGCAACACTTGTCTGTTCTTCTCTTTTGAAGTATCCTAGACAAGCTCTTCTTCCATATTCCTTTTCCTTTCCCCTTCCTACACTGTCCTTTATACTTATCTATAGTTTGCTTTTGCAAACAGCTTAAGTTTAAAAGTATTTGTTATTTTTCAAGAAAAGCAAAAAGAAATTTCTAAGAATTAGGACAAGAGCATAGTTAAAAAACTATCCAAGTTAACTCTGTGTTTTCCAACAATCTGAGTCACTTTGCATACTTTACACTCAAGAGAAAGTAACGAATTACAGACAGACAGAGACAGAGACAGAGAGGTAGAGAGACAGAGAAACTCACGGTCAAAACCTATGTCATAATCCCTTCTATCAGAAAGCCAATACATGTTCAAGCTTGGAAAGACTGTCTTCTTTAAGGTAGAGATTATTATATCCCAAGGGAGTGTCTTTGAGTTTTTGATAGCTGCAATTTTTAGAAAGTTATTCTTTGCCTCAAACCTGAAATTTGACTCTCAGTAACTCTTCCCGTTTCATTTTTGTTCTGTCCTTTAAGATCAGTCATATTAAATCTAATACTTCTTCCACATATCAAAATTTGGAAGCAGCAGATTTTCATATGGCATTAATTTGAGATCCATAACCATCTTGAATTCTTGTTCAATTTATTCTCCAGTTTTATTAGTCCATCCTACAGTGTGACTCTCAGAACTGAATACCATCATTCAGTTGTTATCTGGAAATGGTGATGAAAAGCAAATCTCCCCAATCCAGAATGTTACGACTCTTTTCATAGAGACTAAGATTGCATTAATTCTTTGGCTTTTCATATCAAAATATTTACTCCCATTAAGCATTACTTCTTCTAAAATGTCCACATCATATCCAAATAAACTGCCATCCACTAATGTGTCTTCTATCTTATACTTGTGAATTTAATAGTTTTTTCAACATAAGTATATTTAGCACAACTCCAGGCACATATTAAGTACTTAATCAATATTTCCTAATTGACTAACTTTTGACGATTATTCAATTTAACCTGACATACAAACTTTTTGATATAATTTCCAAATCCAGGTATCCCTATCAACCTCTATGTTAGCTTCATGTCATCTTCAAATTAATTAGCGTATCATCTCTGTCCTTATCCAAATAAGTTTTTTTTTAAAAAAAGTTAAATAGTATAGATCCAAATATAGAATTTTAGAGAAACCCTGTCATAATTTCCTACAAGAAAGTAATGATAAATAATATTCATTTATTGATAAATCTCTGTGTCCAACTCTTTTTAAACCTACTTGTTATTTTTTAAGTAGATATGTTGTATTTGTTTGCCTTTTTCTTTTCTTGATCATTTTATAGATGAAGAAACTAAAGCAAGCAAGGTTAAGTTACTTGTTCATGGTCACATAGCTTAGGTCTCAGACTGGATTTGAACTCTTTAAGATAAATCTTTATGACTCAAGGTCTGCACTTTATCTACTACACCTTCTCTGTACCACTTGACTATTTTGGGTTCTATTACATATCCCATAGAAAAGCCTGTCTACAAAAACAGAAGATAGAGTGTAATATGTTAGGAACAGCAAAAAGATCAGTATGGCTGTATTGCAGATGGTGCAAGGAAAATAAAGACTTTGGAGTTAAATTTTAAAAGACTTTGAATGCTAAACAGAGAGGTTTTATTATATTATTCATGTAATAAGGGGCTACTAGAGTTTATTAAAAAGAAGAATGACAGAATCTGACCTGCCCTTTAGCAGTTATGGTGGATTGCAAAGGAAAGAGACTTGATGAAGGGACATCAATTAGGCTACTATTAAAATTATTCAAGAGAAATTTAATAAGGAACTCTAGGTGATGGCCTTATGAATGGAGAAAATGAGTTAAGGAGTTGGATGAGAGAGATGTTTTAAGCCATGACTTGGCAAGATTTGAAAATGTATTGGATATGTGGGGAGATAGGCATTAAAAATGACTCCTTGGCTATTTTCTACTGAAATAGGTAAGTATGCACTTTAAAGTCTAACTCAAGTGACACGTGCTCCATGAAATCTACTCTCTTGTCCTGAAAAATTTTCTTTCTTTTGCCTACTCTCAGATACTACATTTCTACACATGTGTTGTTTACTGCAATTTGTAACATACTATAGTTGTTGTACATAACTACATTTTTGTGAACCATATCACCTTGTTCTTTTTAAAGACTGAGACCATTTTCACTGTCTCTCTCATCTTCTGTGCATATCACAGGGATTTTTTTGGTAGTAAATATCTCATAATTTATGATTTGAATAAATGAATGGGTGGATTTAAAAAAGGCAACTTACTTGTAAAGCTTTTGTTCAGAGATCATTTTCTGCTGATTGGAGTATGGGTACATTTTGGAAATACAGGAAAAGGATCTTTGGGAGACTCTACCTAAAAGTTTGTGTTCTAATTACTGTTTTGTTTTGGAGGGAATTATCAAGTGTTAGAGAATGTCCAGTGAATACACTAGAAAAACTTTTAAATGAACTTTGTTTCATTGTTTTGCAATTACTATTCGTTATGTACATGTAGAGTATTTTGATATATTTTGATACAGGCTGGAATCTTTTGAAAGATACTTTCCTTTTTTTAAATTGTTTTTTAGTTTTTTAGTTTTTTTAGTTTTCTACAAGCACTTCCATATATCTTAGATTTTTCCACTCCCTCTCCCTCCTTCCTCACTCCCTCCCACCTCCTCCTTAAAAGAGTATGCAATCTTATGCAGGTTCTACACATACATACATTCTTATTTAATACATTTTCACCTTAGTCATGTTGCATATAAATTAAAATGAGTGGGAAGAAACATGAAAATAAAACAAACCATAACACAAGAGAAAAAGGTCTGCTTCATTCTGCAATTCAATTCCATAGTTCTTTCTCTGAATATGGAAGGCATTTTGCCTTGAGTCCATTAGGAATTTCTTAGGTCCCTGCATTACTGGGAATGGCTAAGTCTACCAGAAAAATTCTTCACACACTGTAGTTATTGCTATCTACAAATTTCTCCTGGTTCTGCTCCTTTCACTCAGCGTCAGTTCATATAAGTACTTCCTGGTCTCTGTGAAGTTTTCCTGTTCATCAATTTTTATACCACAATAGGATTCCATTACATTCATATACCACAACTTGTTCAGCCATTTTCCAATTGATGGACATCCCCTTGATTTCCAGTTCTTGTCCACTACAAAGAGAGCTGCTATAAATATTTTTGTACAGGTGGGACTCTTTCCCATATTTATTAACTCTTTGGGATACAGTCCTAGGAGTAGTATTTCTGGGTCAAAGGGTGTACACATTTTTGTAGCCCTTTGAGCATAGTTCCAAATTGCTCTCCAGAAAGGTCGTATCAGTTCACAGCTCCATCAAAATGAATTAATGTTTCAATTCTCCCACATCTTCTCCAACATTTATCATCTCCCTGTTGTGTCATGACAGCCAATCTAAACAGTGTGATATGTTACCTCAGTGTTGATTTCATTTGTATCTGGCTAATCAATAGTGATTTAGAGTATTTTTTCATATTTCTTTCTCTGAAAACTTCCTGTTTGTATCTTTGGACCATTTATCAATGGGGGAATGACTTGTATTCTTGTACATTTGACTCAGTTATCTACATATTTTAGAAATGAGGCTTTTACCACAAATCCTAGATACAAAAATTCTTTTGCAGTTTTCTGCTTCCCTCCTAATCTTGATTGCATTAGGTTTGTGCAAAAACTTTTCAGTTTAATGTAATCAAAATTATCAGTTTTCTACTTTATTATGTTCTCTATTTCTTGTTTGGTCAAAAAATTCTCCATAAATGTGACAGACAGACTCTTCCTTGCTCCCCTAATTTCTTTGTAGTATTAATCTGCATCTCTAGACCATATGTCCATTTGGACTTCATTCTTGTGTACAGTACCAGGCATTTGTCTATGTCCAGTTTCTGCCACACTGTTATTCAATGTTACCAGCAGTTTTTGTCAAACTTATCCCAGAACCTGGGGTCCTTGGGTTTATCAAACAGTAGATTTCTATATTCACTGACTACTGTGTCTTGAGTGCCTAACATATTCCACTGATCTACTCCTCTATTTCTTCCCAGCACCAAATGGTTTTGATGATTGTTGCTTTACAAGACAATTTGAGATCTAGTAGGACTAGGCCACCTTCCATAACATTTTTTTTTTCCATTAGTTTCCTTGATATTCAGGATCTTTTGCTCTTCCAGATGAATTTTAATATTTTTTTCTAGCTCTAGAAAATAATTATCTGGTAATGTGATTAGTATGCTACTGAATAAGTCAATTAATTTAGGTAGAATTTTCATTTGTCACTTGTCATTGGCATTTGCCTGAATGGGGACCCAGCTAGCTAAGTAACTCAGCTCTTCCTCTCCTGTCTGTCTTCCCCTCCCCTTCCTTCTCCTCTCCAAGGGATGGTAAGTTTGAATGGCTAAAGGATGCCCCTTGGGGTTTACTTGTTAGATTTCTCCCCTCCTCTTCCCTCCCCTCCTCTCCCCTCCTTCCCTCTTCTTAATGAATTTTTAAACATACCTATTCACTGAATGGGCGTTACCTCACATTTAGTGAGTACCTAAATAGGCCTTGACCTAAAAGGGCCAAGGTCTTCCACTGCATCCTGGGACATCTCTAGTCATCCCAATGAATATCTGGTCGCTGGATCTAGATGGCTCAGGAGGAAAAAATGAGGCTGGTGACCTTGCATAGCCCTCTCTCACTCAAAATAAAGTCAGGTACAAGTCATATCATCATTTCTCTGATGGCATGGTCTTCTTTAGCAATGAAGGACAGACATAACCACTTTTACCCAGAAATACTACTTCTAGGGCTGTATTCCAAAAAAGATCATAAAAATGGGAAAAGGACCCATATGTACAAAAGTATTTATAATAGCTCTTTTTCTGGTGGCCAGGAATTGGAAATCTGGGGAATTCCATCAGGTGGGGAATGGCTGAATGAGTTGTTTTATATGGATATAATAATATACTATTGGACGATAAGAAATGATGAAGAGTGGACATCAGAAATACCTGGAAAGACTTATATAAACTGATGATGAATGAAATGTGCAGAACCAGGAGAACATTATACACAGTAACAGCCACAGTGTGCAAGGACTCTTTATAATAGATTTAGTCCTTCACAGCAATGCAAGAATCTAAAACATTTCCAAAAAATTCATGATGCAAAATGCCATCCACATCCAGAGAAAGAACTATAGAATCATAACTCAGAATGAAGGAGACTATTTTCTACTTTTTATGTTTTGTTTTTTTTTTCTTTCATGGTTTCTCCCATTTGTTTCAGTTCTTCTATGGAACATCACTAAGGTGAAAATGTTTAATAAGAATGTATTTGTAGAATACACATAAGATTACATGCACTTCTAGTAAGGGAGGGGGTATGGAGAGAGAGAGAAAATTAAAACTTAAGGAAGTGATTGTTGAAAATTAAAAATTAATTAGTAATGAAAATGAAATAGTATCATCTATAATTATTCCAGGCATATGTTGATTTTGTAGATCCTTTTTCCATTGCTCTTAACTTTTCACAGATACTCTTTCTACTTCCAATAAGCATAAGAGGGAAACACCAAAGCAAAACAGGGAAGAAGCTATGGAAATTATCCTTTTTTTCACTTTTCACATTAAAATAAGCCAGTTCAACTACTAGAGTCCCACAGATTTGGCCTCCATGGAAAATGGTATTTTATTAGAGTTCTCTGAAAGCAATGTCATGGCAGACCTCCACTCTAAGGAAGAAGCCTTTTGTAATTCAGAATAGCCTCAGTTTAAATGAATGAATGAATTAATTAGTTAATGTGTGTGAGTGTTACTGAAATTCTAGCAAACTGGCAATTGATACCCTGGTTGTTCAATCTCTTGTCTTTTAGAAACATACATTAAAGACCTAGAATCCAATATTCATATCTAA
Organism: Bettongia penicillata ogilbyi; assembly: GCA_023548195.1. NCBI lineage: Eukaryota > Metazoa > Chordata > Mammalia > Diprotodontia > Potoroidae > Bettongia > Bettongia penicillata. The sequence goes on from JAJHZJ010000875.1 coordinate 291,045, forward strand.
AATGCAATTTGTAGATCATTGAGTCCAACCACCTTATTTTAGAGGTGTATAAACTGAGGACGAGATATTAAGTGAGTTATATAATGTAGCTAGCAAGCAGAAGAGTCAAAATGTGAATCTACAGCATCTTTTGGAGCAGAATTTATTTTTCAATGCATGTCCCTAAGAACTTAGTAAGATGCTTTGCCAATATTAAGGTTCTAATCAATGTTTGATAAATGTTGAATGAATTATTCATCAATAAAAGAATTGAAAAGAAAAGAAAAGAAAAAAGTACTCCTGTGGTTTGAATCAAGAATAGCACACTGATTCCAGGAATCGTGATCAAGAAATGAAGATCAAATGAAATCAAACATTTTTTAACTTATAAAAAACAAGTTAGAATTTCAAGTTTGGCACACACCAAAATCAAAATAGGAGAAACCCAAGTTTCTCAAAAAAGGTAAATGTCTGCTTATTTAAGTAATGAAGACTGCAAGTGCAGTACTTCTCCTGCAGAGCTGAAGAATTAATGTGCTGAACTTTTCATTGAGTTTGGGCAACCCTAAAGAATATATAATGTATCAGTATCCTAGTTTAGGAGTTCCATTAAGAGAAGCAGATCCTAAGTGTTGGATCACTATAGGCATCAGGACATGTTGACAATCCAATACAGTTTAATTTTTACTTTCTCCAAATGTCAGTATTGCTGTATGTGTGTACGTGTGTGTGTATGTGCATGCATGCGTGTGTGCGTGTGTGTGTGTGTGTGAGAGAGAGAGAGAGAGAGAGAGAGAGAGAGAGAGAGAGAGAGAGAGAGAGAGAGAGAGAGAGAGAGTCTTTATTTCAATGTTTTTGTGTTGATTTTAGGACTTATTTCCTACCTTTTTGAAGTTATTTTTATTATATCTTGTCCAAAATTGTGTTTTAGATCTAAATAATGAAGGATTATAATAGCAATGGTTAATATATTGTGCATATGGATTTTTTCTAAAATCTCAAATAATTTTATAAATAGGTTTAATACTATCTATAATTTTATATTACCTACATTTCCCTTGAGGCCTTTCCTCTTCACTCACAGAAAATCATCCCTTGTCACGTAAAATATCAGCTAAAACAATCAATATATTGAAAATACCTGATGTCACATTCAGTGTCCCACACTACTGAGTACCTGATGTGTAAAAGAGAGGGAAATCAATTTTCATATTTATTCTTTGAAGCTAAACTTCATTATTACAGTTTTGCAAATTCAGGGTTAACTGTTTTGTGGGATTTTACCCTTTACATGTTTTCACTTATAATTATGAACATTCACATTTCCTGGTTCAGTTTAATTAATTTTGCTTTGGATCATATCAGTCTTCTCATGCTTCCATGTTCATTACATCTTAAAACACTGAAATAATTCATTATGATTGTTTACCACAATTTGTTTATACACCACAGAATGGATGTACATGTACTTTATTTCCATGTATCCATGTTTCTGCTATCATAAAAAAAAGTGTTGTTTTAACTATTTTGGTAAAAATGAAGTCTTGCTTTTATAAATGACTTTTTGGGGATATATGACTAGCAGTAGAGACTGGGCTGAAGGGTATAGACATTTTTAGTCATTTTATTTGCATAATTCCAAATTGCTTTCAGGAAGGGTTGTGACAGTTTACAGCTCCATTAACAGTGAATTAGTTACCCTGTCTTTCTTTCCATCCCCAACGCTGAGAATCGCTGCATTTTATCGTCTTAACCAATTTTCTGGTTGCGAGGTAAAACCTCATGCAAAAATAATTGACATTTCTCTTATTACTTGTGATTTGCAGAATAATTTGATTGGTAACAATTTCCACTTGTTTTGAGAACTTTTTTTTTGTATCATTTAACCAATTATCTATTGGGGAATGACTGCTAGTATATATTTGTTGGCTGTCTACAAGTATTTGATATCAAATACTTTTCAAAGATATTCAATGCAATTATTTTACCAGTTGACTTTTTAGTCTCTTGCTTATGAAAAAGCTTTAGAATGTCATATAAATTGTCATTTTTCCCCATTATTATTCCTTCTGTCACTTGTTTGGTGAAAAATTTGCTTCCTACCCATAGTTGTGAAAGGTTTGTGGTCTTTTCTTATCAGACTTCTGGACAGTTATTTGATTCTTTTTTATCTTGGAATAAAAATACCTCCATTTTCTACCTCATAAGTTATGACATGAGTGGTTGGAGATAAGAGTATTTTGTTAAAATATGTTGTGCCAAAAATAGGCTTTATTTTTATTTTCATTTATTGTCCTACAAGCCGTTGCCTCTTGGTTTCTTTGTTTTTGTCTCTGCCTCTGTGAATTTATCATCTATGTATTCGTGTGTGGCTGTATGTGTGTGTGTGTGTGCCTGTTCTCTCTCTCTCTCTCTCTCACACACACACACACGTACATATCTATATACATATCTACTCCCAGAAATCAAAATAAATTACATATAAGAAAACAGGAAAGAATAATGGAAATCTATTTAGTTCAGTTGAAAAATGTGAAAATAACTTAGAAAAATTTTAGACTTTAAGCCCGGGATTTTATAAAAGTTATGTTCCTGAAGTTGATTCTTTAAAAGATGAAAAGAAAGGACAACTAATGGAAAAGTTACTTTGAGCTCATAGAAATAGTTAAATGTTCACAATACTATCAACAATGACAATAATAAAAAATCATAATTAAATTTTTATTCTTTTCTGAAGTTCATATTTTCTTTGAGCACTAAGTAACTCAAGGTAGAAAAAGTAACTTGACACATCATTATTTCGAAAAGATCCTCTTCCCAGGGACCGATTTGTGCAAGCTGCCTAATCTCTCTCTCTCCCTCTCTCTCTCTTTCACACACACACACACACACACACACACACACACACACACACACACACACACATTTTAAAAGTCGCTAAAAAGAAAAAAAAATCGATTGAGTACCAGACCCAACCTGGAATAATGTATGAGGATTTATTTGAGAATATTCTCAGAGCAGCTTTAGGTTTTCATCTGTCTTGAAATGAATTTTCCTTATAATTCTAAGACTAGATACCATCAGTAGCAAAAAGTAGACAATGGAACATGAATGGTCTGGGTTCTCCTCCCAACTAGAAATCTGGGAACAAAAAATCCTTATAGACAACAGTTGAGAAGCATTGAGATGTAATTTTTTCTCCATTAGGAGAATTTTTGTAAGTGAAAAATATTTTTTCTTAAATAATTAAATGAACCTAGAATAAGGAAAACTTGAATTCAGATATGAGTTCATGCACAGGTTGTATGACCCTGGACAAATCATTTGATCTTTATGTATTCTAGTTTCCTCCACTGAAAAACTGATGTAGTCATAAAAAGTCGTAAGTTTTACTTTAAAAGGCTGTTGGAATGATCAAGTGAGATAATAGTTCATTACCTGGAATGTAGTAGGCAATTAAATGATTTTATCTTTCCTTCTTGTTGAATTGATGCAGTTTTGTCCCCAGTTGCAGGACTCCCGCTCTCATAAGCATCATGAACTTCTTCTGAGGAAATTCTAAATGAACTCTCAGTTTACTCAATTTTAGTTTTGTACTTGGGAAAGTTAGAAGTCATTTAATTTTCTATATCTGAACTATAGAATTCTAGCAAAGGTATTCTTTGAAATGCAAAATCCCTTAGTTTCATCCTCCCTACACTCAATTTTCAGAAATCACATACCGACAAACCTAATTTGTAACTGAAACCAATCTGATCTATCATCCATGATAGACAGAGCAATATGGAGCATTTCAATTCAGTCTAAATGGATGGAGGGAGGAAAGATGAAGAGGAAAAAGAAGATGCCTCTCAACCACTTTACTATGCTGTTTTAGTGAGAGGAAGTAGAAATTTGAAAATCCTACCAGGTTATAGCAGTGCTAAAAGCTAGGTACATTCAGGAAAACCCTAAGTTCTCTCTAGAAAGATGTCTCATAAAAGCGTGGCACATAACAGCTATGAATGCACCTTCTCATAATTATGGTCAATCAATGTGTTCATCCAGGGCAGTAATACCTTTCACTTTCTGTTACCTTATACCTTTATTACATCCTCACCTGCTTTCTCCTTCTGAAGTTATCGCCAAAATTTATGACTCTCAAGAGACTTCATTACTTTCTCTCATCTAGGGAAATTATACTTCCTGTAAGTCCTTCCTGCCCAAATTAAGCTCGACAGTATATTGAAAAAGAATTGGTTAGGAATAATGTTGATCACAGATGATTTTGTGGTGTGTGGTTATAGTATTAAAAAGTTTTACCTTTGTATAGTTTCTGGGGAAGTTTACTTTTACTTATTAATTTTTGAAGTTCAATGCACACAGATATTCACTGGAGAAAGAAAACAATCTTAAATAGCATAATCCATTACACTTACAAAGAAATAAATAATAAAAATCAGAGTTTTTCTGGGCTTTCTTATGTCTGCTATGGACAAGATTATAAAAGGTTTTCACTGTGAGGCATTACTTGAACTTCAAGTAGATCTTCCACAGGAATCTTTTTTCAATGGCATTTGTTTAGTAGCATTATGAGACAAGTGTGTGTTATCCAGCTTATAAAAGGAAGATGAAGATATCAACTGCAGGAAAAGAAAAGAGTCTGACTTTTATTGCAGATGATTATAGGTAATCATTTCCACTGCCTTGGAACATTAAGTACAGATCCAAGACTATCAAATCCATTTCTGAAATAGAATGACATTTGGGATGCAAGGCCATGAAAAGAGTGAGAGAGAGCAATCTACCCTAAGTTTTGCAGGTAAGATTTTGTTTTTTTATCCTGGCAGCTAAAAGTTGATTTAGCAGAAAAGGCAATCAATCCATTTCCATAGTTCTTGAAGAGAGAATAACTTGCGGATGAAAAGAAATAAGTGACATCACACGTTTAAGAACGACTGTGAATTTCTTAATTTTTCTTTTCCTTAAAATGAAGCTGAAATTTTAAAGGCAGTTCAGGTATTTGAAGTTTTAAGTCACTTATCAGAAAAAGGAAAACAAATAAAAGCACCCAATAGTAAATTTGTTAGGGATTGTTCCCCTGGAGAATGTTGCCATAGCAATACTTTTTATATGCATTTGCAAAATAAATCAAAGTGGAAGCAGAGAAAAGAATTACATTTAAAGAAAGAAAAAATATATACTTACAGGAAAATATTTAAATATTTCTTGTGATGAATTTGGTCAGAATAATCTGACCTAGACCATTTGACTTAACAATATGGTAGGTAGCAATGTTTTAATTGATACATTTCATTATTTAATAAGAAACATATCAGTAGTTATTAATATTTCCTGATATCCATGAATTATGTGATGAAAAAATATTGATTTTTTTATGTGTCTTCTCTGCAACTATTGAAAGGGGAAGTGTGCTTCTCACTGTTGGAGTGAGAAAAGATTGTAGTGAAACATAATCTCAATATGAGTCCGTAGAGTTAATGTGAAAACCTCTAAGAAAAGGGTACTAAAATTTCAGGACAAATTTTAAAAGGCTTACTATGCAGAATGGAAATAGGATTCTAACCTTGACCAGAATATTGTGTTCAATTGGGAGTCCTACATTTTAGGGGAAAAAATATCATTTTGAAGCTTGTATAGGGAAGGGCATCTAGAGTATTGTAAATAATAGAATACCAGGAATGACCAAAGGAACATTCATGTTTTGCATGAAGAATAGAAGATTTAGGCTCTTAAGGTAATCATATTTAAATATTTGTAGAGTTTTCATGTAGAAGACAGAAAGGACTTTCTAATAATTGTCCCAGAAAGCAAATCTTTGGACAGTAGGTAAAGGTGGATAGGTATATTTAGCTTTGATACCATATAAAATTAACTAGTCATGAGTAATGTCTAAAGTTTAGTGGACTTTCTGTAGCAGTTCTGGAGTGAAGACTGGATGTGCAATTATTAGGATCTTTTATAAGAAATCTGTGGTCAGATATGGATTAGACTTCGTAAGTTTTAGGTTTCTTCATAAAATCTTATGGCTATTATTTGTTTTGGCTTTAGAACATTCATAACTCATGAAATGTTTTGCATAATTTATAAATCTTAATCAGCACAAATGTGCTGCATTGATGCTAATATAGTTAGCAAAACGATTATTTTTTGGTTTTTATTTGCTTTAACACCACAGCTTGTGAAATCATCACAGTCATTTTTCAGTCATATCTAACTCTTTATGACCCCATTTTTTAAATTATGTTTTATTTGCAAAGACAGTGGAGTGTTTTTCCATTTTCTTCTCCAGCTCATTTTACCAATAAGGAAACTAAGGGGAATAAGGTTAATTAAGCCCAGAGTCACACAGGTAGTTAAGTATGTGAGACCAAATTTGAACTCGTGAAGATGAGTCTTCCTGAGTCCAGACCTGGAACTACATTCATTGTGCCAGATAGCTTTCTCACAATAGAATAAAAAATGATCTTTTGATTTGTTGGCATCTGGTGAGTGAATGATGTGCTAGAATACTTGGTGGCATTTTTTAACAAGGACCTTTCTATTCCACACAAATTCTACTTTCTGCCTTATAGTGAATTGAAGTCATTTTTAATGATGTCTTTAATATTCATGATTCTTTTTATTCACCTAGTTACTATATGTTGTCCTGTCTGTCCCTTTTTCTATCTGTCTAATTGTTGCTAGATAGAATTGTATTACTTCTTCGCAAAGAAGCAGAACAAAATGACTCCCTCTCAGAAATTTATAGACAGAAGACATTTTTGTCACTTCTTCATTTTAGAGATGACAAAAATCGGTTCAGAATAATTATGTCAGAAAAATCACAGTGTTACAATTTCCATACTAGAAGTGACCTAGATTTTGTTCCTTTTTTTATTACTTAGCAAATATCCCTACAACATTACCAGTGTGTTTATACAACATTCTCTTGAAGATCTGAAGTCTTAGGAAACACAATATAAACTGTCAGTCCACTTTCAGGTACTCCTAACTGTTGCCAAGTTTCAATTTTACCCTTTTTCCTTTCATTAAGCTTAACTGAAGCAACTATTGCTCCTTGCAAACTCCACACAGCCAAGAAGAACAATTCTTTTTCGTAAAACTGAAGATACCTCTCATATCAGTATCACTAAGGCAATATTCACAGCACTGGTGGTGACTATGAATATGCCAGTGGAATTCTCAGTCACAAAATATAAAAGACATTCCATATAGAAGGCAGAAGAAAAGCGTTTAAACACCAGAGCCACATCGCAAAACCAGAAAGCAAAATCCATCATGGTGACCAAGAAGCAGAGGGCAAAGCCATTCTCAAACCTCCCCTCCCTCAGTCAAGGCCTTCCCACCATCAACTATCACAATGTGTCAGTCTCAAACCTCACCTCCCTCAGTAAAGGCCTTCTCACCATCAACTATCACCATGTGTCAGTCTCAAACCTCACTGCTCTCACCCAAGGCCTTCTCACTATCCAACTGTCACAAAGCATCACTTGGCCTGTGTCAATTGACCTGTGTCAGTTGGCTTGTGTCCTTTCCCTTCTGGCCTGACCCCACTCACTTCCTCCTGGTTTCACTCCACCCTTCCTGTTCCACCTCTTCAGCAAGCTCCTCCCCCCACATGTGAGCCAGGCTTCCAGATCATACGGGTCTACTAATTAATGAGAAAGATCTTTCCATTTAAAATTACTACTACAATATCCCACAGTGATCTTTTCTTTTTCAGACTATTATCCCCAGATGACTAGATCTCAGACATATGATATCCCCAGATGACTAGATCTCAGACTTATTGATAAAGTCAGAAATAGGATAAAGGTCTCTTCTAGGTATTTCTAGCACAATACTGTTCTCACATTCTTTCATATTCATGTGTCCTAATCCTAATAAATTAGATTTATATAGTACCTTTGTGCCAAGCACTGTGCTGAGCAATTTTTTTTTACAGTTATATCATTTTAGTCTCACAACAATACTGAGATGTAGGTACAATTTATTAGACTTATTTTACAGTTGAGGAAACTGAGGCAAACAGTTCAGTGATTTTTCCAGAGTCATACATGTAGTAAGTGGCTGAGGTTGAATTTGAATTCAGATCTTCCTGGATTCAGGCCCAGTACTCTATCCAATGAGCCATCAAGTGCCTCCTAATCATTAACAGTTCCTGGCACATAGAAAATAATAAATACTTACTGATTCACTGAACACAAAAATTCCTGACTTTTTACAATGTTTAATAAAATCATAGGGGGAATATGAATTAAACCTGTGATTTCAGTGATACAGGGAGCTCCCAGATGAGGAAACTTCTGCTATAGTAGATGCGCAAGCACCTTTTCTTATCTCTTGTCTTCTTGTCTCAGAGAGCTGCCTAGAACAATGAAAACCTTAGGCAACTTCCCTAGGACAACATAGCTAGCATGTGTTGAAGATAGAACTTGAATAGGGGTAGTCCAGGATCCAAGGTCAGTTCTCTATTCACTTATGCCATGTTTGCTCTTTTATGTTAACAAGACAAAAAAGATACTTCGCTAATTTTTTCCATAATATTAATAATAATGATAAACCACAATGATAGTTATCAATTTATAGTACTTTAAGTACAAAGTGCTTTATAAGCATTATTTCATTTATTCTTGATTTTCTAGTTGAGGAAATTGTGGCAAACCAAACAGAAGTTAAGTGACTTGCCAAGGGTTGTTAAAAAGTTGCCAGATGTCTGAGTTAGGATTTGAATTCAAGTCTTATTGACTGTAGGTCCAATGTCCACTGTGCCAGGGAGCTACCTCATAAATTTGCATCTTCACAACAATCAATTGGCCTTTCCACTGAAAAACCCTATTATTTCCTAGTATAGATAAGTTTACCTGGAATCAAAAAAATTCTAAGATACAGCAAATACATTTTGACAGCACAGATTGCACATAAGGGCAAATTTAATGAACTGTAGAACACTTCTCATAATTTAAATAATTTCTCAGCAAATGTTCACTTTTGCTTTACCAAAGGGGTTGAGGAGGGGGAAGAAAGTTTCATGTGGGATCATATTTTACAGACACAAGAACATTGATATTTTGGTTTCAGATAAAAATATGGGAATCCACAAGCATTTGAAATTTGTTCCCATTCCTGCTCCTAATTTTCTCAGTGACCTTTTGCAAACCATTTGCAAAGAATTTAAAATGAATGGATGTTTGACATAGGGTGTGAGTGATAACTCTCAGTTGCTCTGGAGCATAAACACTCTAAACGTGTAGCTCTTAGTCTCTTACTGATTTTTCATATGCCTATTATCAGTGAAAGATCTCATTCAAATTCGTTGTGGATCATTCACTCAGTTTTCTGCCTCTTCATGAGCCATGAGGCGTACCATGGGGTTTTCTTGACAAAGATACTAGAATTGGTTTCCATGATCTTCTCCAGTGGATTAATAAAAATAAAAGTTATTTAATTTACCCAGGATCATACAACTAGTAAGTGTTTGAGGACGGATTTGAACTCAAGTCTTCCTGACTCTAGGCCAGCACTCTATTTAGTCAGCCAACTTGCTGCGCCCTAGGCAAAGAAAGATTACATTACTTACTCAAGGTCACAAAGCTAGTAAATTACTGAAACTAAATTTGAATTCAGATCTTGCTAACTCCGGGTCCAGCACTATTTCAACTGAGTCATATGGTTATCTCATCCAAATTAAGATCAGTTATTAATAAGTACCTAGTTACATTGAACAATGAAAGGAACCAAACTTTTCAAAATGAAGATTGTAAAATATTTCTCTAGTAGGTTCTCATAGGGAGAGATGAAAGAACAGTTCCTATACTAGACCATAAGCAGAAACATTCTAAGTAGCAAACATCTAGTAAGTAGAAAGCATTGTATTAGGAACTATAGGAATAATGATGATCGTTATATACTACTTTAAGATTTGCAAACTCCTCTATAAATATTATCTCATTTTAATTGAATAACAATAATAATACATATATTTAAAATGGATATAATTCCCTCAAGATTTCTTTATCTGGGGTGGGGACTAGGGGGTTGTTAATAGAGTATGTGGGTAGAGTAGATGATAATGAGGAATGTGCTGGGGGCCAGAATCACTATGGTTACATCTTCAGGACTTAATTAAATTGAGTCAAGAAAGCAATTAGCAAAAAAAAAAAGTTGTCGTATAGTACAACAGACATTCAAACTTTTAATGAAGGTATGTACTGACAAGCACACCTAGGTCTCCATGGAACATGTCAAAGTCATTAGCAACAGCATTTGATTCCTCAGGTTTAAAGTACTACATACCTTCTTCTTACTGCTGGCTCACATGATATTCCTCACTATCACTAAAAGTTCTACTTAATTCTTTTAGCCAATCACCTAACATGGAGTTCTCTATTAATATGCTATCTACAGTCTTACTCAGGGTTCCCATGCCTTTTTTTTGTACTAGTGTCATGCAACATAATTAACACCTTAATGTCCAAAACTTGGGCTAAACATGTGGACCTCATATGAGGAAGCCCAGAAAGGAAACAGTATTCAAAGAAATTGAAGGTGTTGGGTGGGATCTATGAAGGCTGGATGAAGAAGGTGTCACCTGAAGTCAATCTTGAAGGAAGAGAAAGGCTCTGAAAGGTGGAAATAGGTAGAATCTCAGGCATGAGGAATGTTATAACAGTACAGTACATGTACATAACAGTAGAGAATGACTTGCTGATAGGGAACAGTAAATAGACCAGTTTAACTGGAACATAGACTATATATGGATGAGAAATTATATGGATGAGAAATTACAAGGCAAAAAGATAGGACTTGACAACTGATTTGAATATGTAAGTTGAAGAATGGGAAAATTCAAAGGCGAATGCAAAGTATTGAATCTAGGTGAGTAGAAGGAATATGGTGCATTGGTCAACATCTTCATTTGGTTGCTATCTTCATAGTCTATTTGCAGAACTCCCATGAATGATGAACCAGAGAATTTACAGAAAATAATTAGAAGAATGCAGAGGGAATTGTTGAAGTAAGGGTTACTATGAGGCTGTACTTCTCTCTAGCAATCTGTTTCTATTTAACCTTTGATTAAAAAGATGGAACTGTAGTTTATGAAAGGGAGCACAAGATGAATACAGAGTCAGGAGGCCATAATATTCCCTGTTTATTAAAATTCCAGTGAAGGTGGGTCTCTGGTTTGGAAACCACATCTCCAACTCTTGCACAACATTTCTATGAGCTGCCTTTATAAATTTCCTACACTATTATTCTAACTATTCACAAAACTTCCTTCTAAGAACTTCTCTTCAGGTGCAGCCTGGATGATATACACAGAGCAATACAGAAATTTAAAGAAAAAGAATGAGGTATAAAGGGGAAAATCACAAATTTAGTATTGGCCATGTTGAATTGAGTTTGAATCTTGCCTCTAATATTTACTTTCTGTGTGTTCCTGAGACACTCATTTAACCCCTCTGCTCATTTTCTTCATCTGTGAAATGAAGATAATAATGGCACATAACTCATATAGTTTTCTTGAGGATCAAATTAACCAAAATTTATGAAGCACTTTGCAAAACATTAAGCACTGTACAAATATGTTCTTCCTTCTTCTTTCTCCTTCCTCTTCTTTCTTTCTTCTACCTCTTCCTTCTACTAGTCTTCCTTTTCCTCCTCCTCCTGCTCTTCCTCTTCCTTCTCTTATCATTATATCTAATATTATTTATGTGTTTTATGAGTCATAGACGTCTTTGAAATTGTCTATGTGAAAGAAATATATAAATTATCTTGAACAGTATTTGACATTCCCCCTCCTCACTTAAAAACACCTCAGTCTAAAATTCTTTGTCATTTTACATTTTAAATGTGTATGAATACATATGTATATACATATACATATATGTGCATGTGTATACACACACATGCATGTCTTTGTATATATGTATGTATTTGTACATATGTGTGTATATACATGCACACATATGCACATACATATATAGATATATATGCACACATACCCACATATATTTGATCTATATTTAGCATAGCATCAATTAACCCCAATCTTTTGGAATAATAAGGAAAGATATACAAAATGTTTTCTCTTCATCAGCATCACGATTTTATCCTTAGAAAATTAATTTTTTTTTAAAGTAAGGTCTTTTATTCTTCTTGCTGGCTCCTCTTTCTCTTCCTGAAGAGTATTATTTTCCAATATTATATCCTCTATCCTCAGATATTTTTTATACACATGTTCATTTCCTGCTACTCTCCTAACCCTCACCCCACACACCCACTATAGTATGTAAGTGCTAGAGATTTAAGGCAAAAAGAAAACAGTCCCTATCCTCAGAACACTAACAGAAGACATGTACTTTAAGGCATAGGTAGAAATTGAAGAAAAAAATGTGAGGAAGGGTCGTCATTTAATACAGAGTAAATAGTGTGAGCAAGTACCTCCAAAAGGCAGGAAAAAACCAGATATGTAAAGGGAATAATAAGCAGTTCAATTTACTTTATGTACACAGTATATGGATAGGAGTTGAAAAAATTTGGAAAGGTAATGAACTTCCGAATTTCGATATTGTGAGATTGAAATCCAACCAAGTTAATTATGGAATCAAATATTCTTAGCAATGGATGTGATCTAACAGGCTACTTGGTTCATACACTTAAAAAATGATTCCTTCAATAATATCTCAATCAAATGGTCATTTATTTTCTGTTTGAAGGCCTCTAATTAAATGGGAATCCACTAACTAAGAAGCCCAATATACATTTAGATGGCTCTAAGGATTCCATTTAGGAAACATCAGATTTCTCACTAGAAGCAAGTACGTAAGTAGTATTCTTTTTTTATTCCTTATAACTTTCCTAAAGCAATCTCTCTACAGCCTTCTAGCATGAAGATATCATAAAATTTCATAAGAATGAAATTTTGTCTTCATGATAATAGTTAGAATTTCATAGTGTTTTAAGGTTTGAAAAATGCTTGAAAAATATTACTTAATAAGATATTCACAAAGATCCTGTGATGGAAGTCATATTAATATCCCCATTTTATTGATCAGATTGAGAAAAATTAATTAATTTGCCCAGGGTTACATAGCTAGTATATGTCTGACACAGGATTTGAACTCAGATCATTCTGACTCCAAGTCTATCACCATATCTCCTAATAATTAAACTACTTGGTCATCTAGACCATTGACAAAGATACTGATTAGCCAATGACAGGTCCCTATGACTGAAGATGTTCTTCTAAGCTGACATAACTGTCTTAGTATCTACTATTTGGCTACTGTTGGGTCACCTTATCGTTATTATAATTTAGCACTTTAATTGAAATCCATACACACAAGGTACCATTTTTTTCTTCATTATAATGTGAAAGAGAAAAATAAAATAAACATAGACACACACAAACACAGAAATTTCTCTATAGTTTAGACAAATTACTATATCTTATGAAATGAAAGGATTCAGCTATGGCTGACAAATTGGATATGCTAATATAAATTTTATCATGGCTTAACCTTTCAGTGTCCTAAGCAAATCTCTGAAATTATAATTTATGCATTTTTATTGGTTCAAGGCATTTCTACATCAGCATTTCACTACAATGATTTAATTGTTAGTCTAAACAACAAAAAATTCAACATAAAAAATGGCAATAAATAACAATATCTTCACAATATAATTGAGAGATAGGAGGATCATGTACATAAACCATCTTCACAACCACCTCCCCTTCAATTCTGGTGTACACAGTTTAGTATACACAGTTTAGTATAGTACAGTGTAGTATACAGTTTAGATCAGAAGTCATATTTCCATCTTGTCTTCTGCATCTGTTGATAAGAGCACCCTTGTGAAAAAGATGATCTTTATGGCTGTCATCATCAGGATCAAACACTGACCATGTAACCACAAGAAGCAGGTGCTACAGTTCCTATTCATATAGTTCAACCTCAGAAAATAGTTCAATATTTTTATTGAGGAAGTTACATTATAGAACATATATGCAGTATACCTATAAGATCATATAGCCTTTCTTTTTGACTTGCAGATAAATCTATCTATTATGTATTGCCTCTGCCCTGTAGAAATATGGGGTTGGTGGGAAGGGAAGAAAAATAGAAAATAAAATTTTCATGATAATTTTGTTGTATATTTGAATAGAATGGCATGTTGTGCATAGTAGATTGGTAGTTGATGTACAACATGTTTTATTATACTGTATTATGAAAATGCTTGTTTTATTCCATAAATAAAAATTAAAAAAATAAAATAGGTTGGGGCTACTAGGTGGTACAGTGGATAGAGTGCTGAACCTAAAGTCAGGAACTCTTATCTTCCTGAGTTCTAATCTGATCTGAAACACTTACTGACTGTGTGACCCTTGGCAAATCATACAACCCTGTTTAATTGTTGTAGCACCAATGTGATATTCTCAGCACCTATGGTAGCCATGAATATGCTGGCACAATTCTAAATCATAAAATACAACAGACTCCCCACATGGAAGACAGAACCATAATATTTATTCAGACACCAGAAAGCTAAATCCCTATACCAGAAAACCAAATCCATAAGAGAAATAAAGAAATCTATACACAATAACAATGCAGTGGGCAATACTAGCTCTAAGCCTTCCCTCTGTTAGGCTTCCTTAAGCAAAATTACAAAAAAAGCCCTCCCAGTTATGCTAGTTGCTGCCTTTCCCAGATTTGACTACTCTATCTGACTAATTTCCTCTCAGATCTGCTTTAGCTCTACCTCTTCCTATTCTGCCCTTCCTGCTCCACTCCTTCCTGTTCCATGTAATTTGACTCATGTGACTTAAGCCGGTCACATGGGTCTATTATTGAATGGTAAAGATCTTCCCATTAAGAAGCAAAATTATATTAACAACAAACAAAAATATATTATCAATACACTCAGCTCATCTCTAAAATTTGTTGGAGAAGAAAGTGGCAGACCACTCCAGTATCTTTACAAGAAAACCCCAAGTTGGGACATGACTGAAAAAACAATAGAACAGCAACAAAATTAGAATAGTATAGAAACTCATCAGATGTGAAACATATGGAAAACCTATGGGCTGTAATCAGGACTAGATTTGAAAAAAAATTCTTATTCATCAAGTATACATTTATATTAAATATCATGTAGTTTCATGATGATAGAAAACAGTCTCATACACACATACACAAATGTAACATGTATGTGTCTATACATGTGTGTACATGTGAGCATAGTATGAAACTACTGTGGACTCAGTGCCAGATCATGTCAAATAAGGTATCACATGAAAGGATAGACATTATATATTGAGATGTTTCTTTCTTAATATGTAAAAATTTAGAAAGTGTATTGTGTTCCTCATTAAATTTAATTTCTTTTTACTTTCTCTCCAGCAATTCATATATAACTATAACTGTTTCTAAGATTTACAGTCTCCATTAGCAGAATGTTAAGCCCTAATACTTACTTATGAAAACCAAATACTAAAAGGCATCTATACCAATTGTTAATAAAAAAGTCAAAGCTGCTCGCATTCATATCACTGTTGTATTTTCACTTTGAAGTATCCAGAATAAACGCATCCAGAGCATTTTGACTCAAAATCTTTTTAACAAAGGTAGAATTCGAAAGACAAACTACAACTAGAACCAGAAGAACAGCAACAAGTTTGAGTTAGTTAACAAATGTGCTTTATGAGATCGGGTTCTCCATGGAGTGGCTATAGGTCTACTTATATATTTTGATTTCCACTCTTTTATATTTATTCATTTCTTATAGAGTATTCAATTAAATGCGTGTATCATTGTCTTTTGATTTGGAGACCTACTAGAGCTATAATCTTATTGGTTGAGGAAAGTCGTGTTGTGGAAATTGTTAAATGATGCAGATCAATGTATGTGTCAAGCTAAAAATAAAAATAAATAAATAAATAAATAAACTGCCGAACACTCAGACTTTACGGCAGAGAGTGGAACTCCAGTTGGTTGGCCACGTTGTCAGAATGACAAGTAATTACTTGCTAACAAGACTGTGATATGGAGAATTTACACTGGGCAAATGCCCACATGGTGGTCAGAAGAAATGATACAGGGACACTTCAAGGTCTCTCTTAATGACTTTGGAATTGATCATGTGACTGAGAGACACTGGTACAGGACCCATCAGCGAGATGTACCCTCATCAGATGCTGAGTGAAGGGAGAAGAATCAGGAGAACATTATATGCAGTAACAACCACAGAGTGCAAGGAATTTTTCTGGTAGACATAGTCATAGCAATGCTATGACATAAACTTTCCCAGTGGACTCTTGAAGCAAAATTCCTTCCACATCCTGAGAAAGAACTATGGAATTGGCTTGCAGAATGAAGCAGAGTATTTTCTCATGTGAAAATAAATGATGCAGATCAACAACACATTTTGAGCTTATACATAGTATTAGAAAACTGATTGGCATTCTAATGAGTTAAATGACGGGCACATTCATGTAAGAATAATTTATTCAATTCGGGTTTTGTTCATATGAAGAATAAATAGTTCTTCATACACTAGTAGAAAGTAATGTTCTTATACTATAAAAAATAAAATCCATTACCACTTTCCCCCTTCAAAAGTCCCAGCGTCTATAGATTTTTTTGATGATACACAACTAAGAGCTCCTCTAAGTTTTTTTCTTTACTTATTTTTCAACATGGGGATGGGGTAATACTGGCTTTGTACCAAGATCTGTAACTTACCCTGTAAAATGACCTGCCTTTTAGAAATGACAGCGTGTTGATCACAGCATTGCAATCCAGTGATTCAATAGGTGATTCTGGAGTTAATCACAGCTGCTTTAATTTTCGTTTCAGTTCATTAGTTTTACAGTTAGTTTATGCTGAAGAACAGAAATTCATCTTTTTAAAAGAGCTTTCTTGAATTTTTGGAAAACAGCTATATGTTCATTTGAAGACTATTTAGTCTCAATCACAAATAAAATCAAACTTGGCTGAATGTTAGAAACAACTTTTTCAATTATGATTTCCCAAGAGAAAGTCAAACTTTCTGGCACTTTTAAGCAAAAAACAAACTAAAAATGAAGTCAATTAAATAAAATTCAAGGGACTAAGTAAACATTTTTTGAATTGAACTTATTTTACTTCCTACTTGTTGCTTTGTTTAAAAGAATTAGTCAAGTTTTCTTGGGTCATGTATGAGAGGTAGCAACTTTCTCGCTTTCTTCATTCATCTGTTGCCTCTGCATGTCCTTGAGAGACCTCTGCAATTTCCTCAGGTCTTCGGGCTTTCACTTTTAAAACTTTTAATGAGATATGATTGACTGATCCCCCTGGTCTTGTTTCTTGTCTCCTTACTGTTGTCCTTTCCATTTTTTTTAATTTGTAAATTCTATTTTATTTTTAATTAATTAATTAATTTTTAGGTTTTGACATTCATTTCCACAAAATTTTGATTTCCAGTTTTCCTCCCTATCTCTCCCCTTCCCCCACCAGAAAATATTTTGCATTCTGATTACCCCTTACCTCATTGTACCCTTCCTTCTATCACACCCCACCCTTCCCTTACCCCCATCTTCTCTCTATTCTTTTAGGGAAAAATAAATCTCTATACCCCATTATCTGTTTCTTATTTTCCAGCTAAATGCAATAATACTTCTCAACATTCATTTCTAATACTTTGATTTCCAATTTCTCTCCCTTCCTTCCTGGCTCCCTCCCTACCCATCCACACTGAGAAGGCAACTAATTCAATACAGACTATTTATGTGTCATTTTGCAAAGATTTCCATGATAATCATGTTGTGTAATACTAACTATATGGCCCTCTATCCTACAATGTCCCCAATCTTTTTTTTTATTTTCTTATTTGACCTTGTCCCTTCCCAACAGTGTTTACTTCTAGTTACTCCCTTTTCCCATTTGCCCTCTCTTCTATCATCCTCCTCCTCCTACTTGTCCCCATCTCCCCTACTTTTCTGTAGTGTAAGATAGATTTTTCATACCAAATTTAGTGAGCATGTTAGTCCCTCCTTAAGCCATATGTGAAGAGAGTAAGCTTCAATTTTCCCCTCTCACCTCCTCCCTTTTCTCCTCCATTGGACAAGATTTTTCTTATCTGTTTTATGAGTGATAGCCTGCCCCATTCCATTTCTCCCTTTCTTCTCCCAGTATTTTTCTCTCTCACCCCTTAATTTAATATAATTTTTTTGTGGATATCATCTCTTCTGATTAAACTCAAACTGTACTCTCTGTCAATATGTGTATATGTGTGTGTATGCATGTGTGTGTGTGTGTGTGTGTGTATAATCCCTCCACCTACTCAAATACTGGAAAAGTCTGAAGAGTGTAATATTATCTTTCCATATAGGAATGTAAACAGTTCAGCTCTAGAGAGTCTTTTATGATTTTTCTCTCCTGTTTACCTTTTCGTGCTTTTCTTGATTCTTGTCTTGGGAAGTAAAATTTTCTATAAAGATCTGGCCTTTTCCTCAGTATGAATGATTGAAAGTCCTCTATATCATTGAATTACCATTAATTCCCTTTAAGTATTATACTCAGATTTTCTGGGTAGGTGATTCTTGGCTTCAATCCCAGTTCTTTTGACCTCTGGAATATCCTATTCCAAGCCCTTTGATCCCTTAATGTTGAAGCTGCCAGATCCTGTTTTATCCTGATTGTATTTCCACAATACTCAAATTGTTTCTTTCTAGCTGCCTGCAACATTTTCTCTTTGACCTGGGAACTCTGAAATTTGGCCACAGTATTCCTAGAAGTTTCATTTTTTGAGTCTCTTTCAGGAGGTGATCTGTGGATTCTTTCAATATTTATTTTGCCCCCTGGTTCTAGAATATAAGAAAGTTTTCCTTGATAATTTCATGAAAGATAATGTCTAGCCTCTTTTTTTGATCATGACTTTCAGGTCGTCCCATAATGTTTAAATTGTCTCTCCTGGATCTATTTTCCAAGTCAGTTGCTTTTTCAATGAGATGTTTCACTTTATGTTCTATTTCTTCAATCTTTTGATTTTATTTTCTAGCGTTTTGGTTTATCTCATAGTCCTTAGCTTCCCTGAACTCTGCTCTCTCTTTTAAAGAACTATTTTGTTCAGTGAGCTTTTGAATCTCCTTTTCCATTTGGCTAATTCTGTTTTTTAAAGCCTCCTTCTCCTCATTGGCTTTTTGGACCTCTTTTTCCAATTGAGTTAGCCTATTTGTAAAGGTATTATTTTCCTCAGCATTTTTTTTGGTTCTCTTTTAGGAAGTTGCTGACTTGCTTTTCAGGCTCTTATGGCCTAGGTCCATTTCACATTCATTTTGGAGGTACTGGAGGCAGAAGCCTTGACTTCCTCTGACAGTATGCCTTGCTCTTCCAAATCCAAAAAAATGGAAGGAAACAACTCTTCACCAAGAAAGTAACCTTCTACAATCTTATTTTTCCCTTTTTGGGCATTTTCCAAGCCAGTTACTTGACTTCTGAACCCTTTGTCAAGAGGAGGGTCCTAGTGTTCCTCCTCCCCCCCCCCCATACCATGCTCAAGGCTGAGATTTAGGTCAGTTGCTCTATTCCCTCAGGGGCTTTGGGTGGGGGCAGGGCCTCCACTGAGGGCTAAGGTTTAGATCAGCTTCTCAGTTCCCCCAGAGGCTTTTAGCTGAGGTGCCTGGCCAATGGACCCAGGCTGCTTCCAGGGCCTCCAGAACTGCCTGCTACCTGCTGCTGCCACTTTTGCCACCACCTGGGGTCAGTGCTGGAGGGGGGGACCCATTCACCACTTATCCAGCTGGGGAAACACTCCCACACTGACCTTTGAAGCTTTCTTTGTTTCTTGTGGGTTGAGGGGTCTGGGATCCTCTGTGCTGGGAATTCTGCCTTGGAGGTCTGTTCAGTTCCTGTTCCTCCCAGTGCCATGAGGCCAGTACTGGGCTTGGCTCTGCTCAGCTTCCCCTGAGATAAACCTTTCCTGTTGACCTTCCAGGTTACCTTTGGCTGGAAATCTCTTTGTTCTGTCACTTCTGCTGCTCCAGAATTTGTTGAGAGTCATTTTTTATGGATATTTTGTGGGCTGTGGGGGTAGTGAAAGAGTATATGCATCTTTCTACTCTGCCATCTTGACTCTGCCCCCTGTTTTCTTTTTCTTCTTTCTTGCCAAACTTGCTTTCTATTTTCTTACCTTTTTTTCATGATGATGCAGAAGTTAAAGAATCATGGAATTTTGTGATCAGATAGTAATCAGGGAGATGAACATTGAAATTAAAACCCCGAGGACTGATGACTGAGAAAGTTATTTAAAAAGGCACAAAAGTGGCACCTAAAGCACAAAAGACTTTTAAAATTTTCATGATCATGTGTTAGTTGTTAGATAATAGTAATAAGGATGAATAAAGAGGTGTATATAGAGGCTATTGAGAGCTGTATAATTCTAAATGAAATACTTTAAGAAGCATTCTGTTCCCATTTATGACAGGATTTTAAGGTAGGAAGTCTGTATATTTTGCCCTCAGATGTGACAACCTAGATGATTTACCTGAGAGGCAGTCAATATCTATATAGTTTCAGAATCTGGGACTACAAACTAAATTTCCAACCTAGAAGATAATTTTTAGGAATGATAAAAGCATAGGAACACAATGACAATATTTTGATATGATTAGAACAGATATAAAGCTAAAATTTAGTCTTATATGCAACAGGGAAAAAATTAAAATCTTCCCCAATAACTGCTGGAGTGAACCAAAAATATTATCTTCCCTCACTTTTTACTTAGTTCTAGAAATACTAATAATGGCAATAAAGCAAGAAAAAGAAATTAAAGTCAACATCGAAGTAAAATATTTTTCTATTCACCACTCATATGATAATTGACATAGAAAATTCCAGAGAATCATGAAATAAAGCAACAAAGTAAAACTACAGAAATCAAGAACATTTTAGTATAATGAAAATAAAAATTCAGAAGGAAAGAAATTAGAAAATCATAACTCATTGAAAATATTTCCAAAATGCTTGGTTACTTTATTAGGGCACTTTCAAGATCCCTATAGATGCAATTACCTAACCTGATTTTTTAAAAAACTGAAAATTGACATTTATAAAAATGATAATACTACCTAAACATATTTAGAATTAGTACTCTGGTAAACTAGGCATTTGGTTATCCAGAGATTACATTATAGAAATGACAAAAGTTATATATGTTTTAGAATCTCAAGGAATAATGTGAAAAAACAGGAATGAGGAGGAAATCATACTTTGAAATCTTAAAATATATCATAAAACAGTAATTATAAAAACTACCCGATGCTGGATTAAAAGAAATTTAGTGCCAAAGAGTAGATAAGGATAGCTCATGAACAACTGAACACAAAAACCAAGTTTTCAAAAGAAAATAGAATGCAATGGAATATAAAGGCATTTAATAAGTAATCATTAGACGCTAAGAACTTTGCTAATTGCTAGAGGGGCTAGTAGAAAATAGAAATAGTGTCTACTTTCAAAGATCTTAAACTATATTGCAGGAGGCAGTAAAAAAGGGAGGATCATTGTTCATCTTCAGTGCATGGCAGATAGAAAGGTGAGGTAATATTTATACAGGTAGAGAGCAGAAAGATGGCAAGTCACTAAGGACTTCAGGGTGTAATGGCAGGGATGATGGTATACTGTCTAAAAGATATTGTATCCAAGGTTTAGAATAAAGTAGGGCTTTGAAATGACTCTAGCTAAGGTATAGATGTGAGATATGTTATGTGTGTGGGGGGTGGGGAGTGTCAGAGGAAAGCTAAGTGAGCATTCAGTTCTTTGTAGGAAGTGAACAGTGGAACAGTTAGGGTTGGTTGAGGAGGGGAAAAGTCCATTGTTCCCCTCAGGAGTAGCGGGTTGTGTGAGTCTAAATGCCAACTGTTTATTGCCATTCTGGGCAGAAGAAGGAAATATGCAGTTCCTAACTTTGGGCCTCATGGAAATAAGTGGTACATTTCAATGAACCCTGGACTATAGGGGTGGGGCAAAGGGAGGGTAAGAACATGAGAAAGAATTACTCATCTGATAATTCCTCATTTGATAAGATCTTCTGAATTTCTCTCCCTGTCTTTGTGTCCCTCTCTCTCCTCAACACATTTCAGTATATTTCAATTGTTCAGTTGAGAGGTAGCATGAAGTGATGCAAAGAGAAAGCTGGTATTGGATTCAGGGTTCAAATTGTGTCTTAAAGCCTTAGGTCATGTGATCTAAAAAACTTTATTTAAATTCTCAGTGTACTTTTAAAATTTTTCATTCACTAAAGAACAGAAGAATTGCTAATTTGCTTTTTAAAATTTAAATACTATTTTATTTTTTCCCTAATTACATTTTAACAATTTTTTTACTTTCATTTTTAAAAGATTTTGAATTCTAAATTTTTTTCCCTCCCTTGCCTCCCCTCTTCTGAAATTGGTAAGCAGTTTAATATAGTTTATACATGTGCTAACATGTATCATGTATCACGGTTGTGGAGAAAGAAACAGATCAAAAGGAAAGAAAACCATTTGAAAGAATAAAATCAGTGAAAACAATTTGCTTCAATCTGCATTCTGAATCCTTCAGTTCTTTATTTAGATGTGGATAGCATTTTCCTTAGTGAGTCTTGTTCTTGTCTTCGATCATTGTGCTGATGAAACAAACTTAATCATTCATAATTGATTACCACAGATGTTGCTGATACTATGTACAATGTTTTTTTTTTCCTTTTCTTGCTTATTTAACTTTGCATCAGTTCCAAGAAGTTGTTCTAAGTTTTTCTGAAATCTGTCTGTTCATAATTTCTTATTACACAAAAGTATTGCATTACATTCATATACTATAGCTTGTTCAGACATTACCAAATTGATTGAAACCCTCTCAATTTCCAATATTTTGCCAAATAATAGGGCTACTATAAACATTTTTGCACATCTATGTTATTTTTCCTTTTCAAATATCTCTTTGTGATATGGACCTAGTAGTGGCATTGATAGATCAAAGAGTTTGGACAGTTTGGTTGAACTTTAGGCACAGTTTCAAATTGCTCTCCAGAATAGTTAG
This sequence comes from Bettongia penicillata ogilbyi, assembly GCA_023548195.1. Taxonomy (NCBI): domain Eukaryota; kingdom Metazoa; phylum Chordata; class Mammalia; order Diprotodontia; family Potoroidae; genus Bettongia; species Bettongia penicillata. The sequence continues at coordinate 314,087 of JAJHZJ010000875.1, forward strand.
ATCTGTTCACAACTCCACAACAGTGCATTGGTGTCATAGTTTTTCTATATCTTCTCCAATATTTAACATCTTCATTTTTTGTCATATTAGTGAATCTGATTTGTGTATGACTGTATTTCAAAGCTGTTTAATTTACATCTCTCTAATCAGAAACAATTTAGAGCACTTCTTCATATGCCTATAGATATCTTTGACTTTTTCATGTGAAAGCTTCATGTTCATATTATTTGGCCATTTATCAATTTGAGAATGGCTTATATTCCCTTAAATTTGACTCAGTTCCCTATATTTGAGAAATAAAGTGTTTATTTGAGACACATTCTGTAAAGATTGTCAGCTTTATGTTTTCCTTCTAAACTTGGTTCTATTTATTTTGTCTGAACAAAAGCGTTTTCTATTTAATATGATCAACATTATTTATCTTATATTTTGTAATACTCTGCATCTATTGTTTGGGCATGGATTCACTCCCTCCCTATAGATTTGATAGGTTTTCCTTGCTCTTCTAATTTGATTGCTTCATTGTCTATGGTACTTTTAGAAAGATTTAATTTCCCTCCTTAACATTTTTAATTAGTTTTTTTTTTTGTTTTTACTTTATCTAAAATGAGGATTGCTACTGCATTTTTACATGTCAGTAGCAGCATAACATATTCTGCTCCAGCCTTCACCTTTACTCTGTTTGTGTCTCTCTGCTTCCAAAATGTATCTTGTAGGATTTGAATTTTTGACCTACTCTGCTATCCACTTCTTTTTCATGGGGGGACACATTTAGAGTTATGATTACTACCTGTGCATTTCTCTCCATTTTATTTTTCCTCATGTTTGTCTTCTCTCTCCTTTCACGTTTTCCCACATCATCAGTGTTTTGCTTCTGTGTACCACTTCCTCTAATCTCCCCTCTGTTGGATTAATCACACCACATTGCCCTCCCCTTTACATAATATTATGCCCTCCTATTTCCATTTTGGGTAAGATAGATTTCTATATTCCCTTGATGATTCAATATTGATGAAAATAAGGTTCAGGCAAAGCCCATCACATCCACTCCCCTATCTTTCCCCTCCCACCCTTTTTACTCCTCTTTCTCATCCTTTATTTTTTGTCAGTCCATCAAATTCACCTTAAACCCATATCCCACGTTTATGTATATGCTTTCCATATGGACTGTTTGTGGTCCAATTTTTAACAAGTTTATCTTGTTACAAGGATCATCTTCTCATGTAGGGATAGAAACAGTTCATCTCCATTGAATACCTTCTTTTCTTTTCCCTTTATACCTGTTTATTCTTCCCTTGGGTCTTGAGATTGAAGATAATTTTTTTTGTCTTATTTCTAGTCTTCTTATGAAGGCTTGAAATCATTCTATTCCACTGAATGACCATTTTCCTGTTGATGTATTATGCTTACTTTTACTAAGTAAGTGATTCTTGGTTGTGGCCCTAGCTCCTTTGCCTTTCAGAATATCACGTTCCATGACCATTCATCTTCTAACATCACAGCTGGCAGGTTTTGTGTGATCCTGATTGTGACTCCTCAGGATTTGCATTGTTACTTCTGGTCACTTGCAGTACTTTTTCGTTAATCTCATAGTAATGAAATTTGGCTATAATATTCCTTGGAGGTTTTATTTTGGGACATTTTTCCTGCAGTGACAGGTGGCCTGTTTGACCCTCTGGTTCTAGGATATAAGGACAGTTTTCTTTCATAATTTCTTTTCTTTTTAATTTTTAAATATAAATTTATTTATTTAACTTTTTACATTCATTTTCACAAAATTTTGGGTTCCAAATTTTCTCCCCATTTATCCCCTCCCCCCACATCAATACACTGAGCATTCTAATTTTCCCTATCACCAATCTGCCCTCTCCTCTATCATCCCTCCCTTCTCTTGTCCTCATCTTCTCTTTTGTCCTGTAGGGCCAGATGACTTTCTATTAACCATTAACTGTATTTCTTATTTCCTAATAGCAAGAACAATACTCAACACTTGTTCCTAAAACTTTGAGTTACAAATTCTCCCCATCCCTCCTTCCCCACCTGTTCCCTTTGGGAAGGCAGGCAATTCAATATAGGCCATATCTGTGTAGTTTTGCACATGAGTTCAATAACAGTCGTGTTGTGTAAGACTAACTGTATTTCCCTATATCCTATCCTGCCCCCCATTGTTTCTATTCTGTCTTTTGATCCTGTCCCTCCCCTAGTGTTGACTTCAAATTGCTCGCTCCTCCCATTGCCCTCCCTTCCATCATCCCTCCCTCCCTGCTTATCTCCTTCTCCCCCACTTTCCTGTACTGTAAGATAGGTTTCCATACCAAAATGAGTGTGCATTTTGCTCCTTCTTTTAGTCGAATGTGATGAGGGTAAATTTCATATTTTTTCTCAGCTCTCCTCTTTTTCCCTCCACTAAAAAGTGCCCTGCTTGCCTCTTTTTTTTTTCTAATTTATTTATTTATTTAACGTTTTACATTCATTTTTACCAAGTTTTGGGTACCAAATTTTCTCCCCTTTTGTCCCCTCCCCCCACCCCAATACCCCAAGCAATCTAATTTTCCCTATCTCCAATCTGCCCTCTCTTCTGTCATCCCTCCCTTCTCTTTTCTCCATCTTCTCTTTTCTCCTGTAGGGCCAGATGACTTTCTATTCCTCATTAACTGTATGTCTTCTTTCCTAGTAGCAATAGCAATACTAAACAGTTGTTCCTAAAACTATGAGTTCCAAATTCTCCCCATCCCTCCCTTCCCACCCATTCCCTTTGGGAAGGCAGGCAACTCAATATAGGCCATATCTGTGTAATTTTGCAAATGTCTTCCCTGATAGTCATGTTGTGTAAGACTAACTGAATTGCCCTCCATCCTACCCTGCCCCTCATTGTTTCTCTTCTGTCTTTTGATCCTGTCCCTCCCCAAGTGTTCACTTCAAATTGCTCCCTCCTCCCTTTGCCCTCTCTTCCATCGTCCCCCCCCCCTTGCTTATCTCCTTCTCCCCCACTTTCCTATACTGTGAGATAGGTTTTCATACCAAAATGAGTGTGCATTTTATTACTTTCTTTAGTCAAATGTGATGAGGGTAAACTAATTTTTTTTTTCTCAGCTCTCTTCTTTTTCCCTCCACTAAGAAGTCTCCTGCTTGCCTCTTAAATGACATATAATTACCCCATTCCATTTCACCCTCTTTCCTCCCCCTACCTTTCTCTCTCACCATTTACCTTAATTTCTTTTAAGATATGGTCCCATCCTATTCAATTCACTCTGTGCTCTCTGTCTCTGTATGTGTGTGCATGTATGTATGTGTGTGTGTGGTCCCACCAACTACCCAGATACTGAAAAGTTTTAAGAGTTACAAATATTGTCTTTCCATGTAGGAATGTAAACAGTTCACTTCTGGTAAGTCCCTTAAGACTTCTCTTTGCTGTTTCCTTTTTCATGCTTCTTCTCATTCTTGTGTTTGAAAGTCAAATTTTCTTTTCAGCTCTGGTCTTTTCATCAAGAATGATTGAAAGTCCTCTGTTTCATCGAAAGACCATATTTTTCCTTGAAGTATTATACTCAGTTTAGCTGGGTAGGTGATTCTTGGTTTGAGTCCTAGTTCCTTTGCCTTCTGGAATATCCTATTCCATGCCCTTCGATCCCTTAATGTAGAAGCTGCTAGATCTTGAGTTATCCTGATTGTATTTCCACAGTACTGGAATTGTTTCTTTCTAGCTGCTTGCAAGATTTTCTCCTTGACCTGGGAATTCTGGAATTTGGCCACAATGTTCCTAGGAGTTTCTCTTTTTGGATCTCTTTCAGGCGGTGATCGATGGATTCCTTCAATACTTATTTTGCCCTCTGGTTGTAGAATCTCAGGGCAGTTTTCCTTGATAATTTCAGGAAAGATGATGTCTAGGTTCTTTTTTTGATTATGTGTTTCAGGTAGTCCCATAATTTTTAAATTGTTTCTCCTGGATCTATTTTCCAGGTCAGTTGTTTTTTCCATGAGATATTTCACATTCTCTTCTATTTTTTTATTCTTTTGGTTTTGTTTGTTGATTTCTTGGTTTCTTAGAAAGTCATTAGACTCCATCTGTTCTATTCTAATCTTGAGAGAACTATTCTCTTCAGTGAGCTTTTGAACCTCTTTTTCCACTTGGCTAATTTTGCTTTTGAAAGTATTCTTCTCCTCATTGGCTTTTTGAACTTCTTTTGCCAATTCAGTGAGCCTATTTTTCAAGGTGTTATTTTCTTCAGCATTTTTTTGGATCTCCTTTAGCAGGGTATTGACCTGTTTTTCATGCTTTTCTTGCATCTCTCTCATTTCTCTTCCCAGTTTTTCCTCCACCTGTCTAACTTGATTTTCAAAATCCTTTTTGAGCTCTTCCATGGCCTGAACCCATTGGACATCCACCTCGTATGTCTGGGATACGGAGGCCCCGACCTCCATGTCTCCCTGATCACAAACATTGTACTTCTTCATCAGAAATGAAGGGAGGAAGGAACATCTCTTCCCCAAGAGAGTAGCTCTCTATGGTCTTACTTTGCTTCATTTTTCTTGGCATTTTTCCAGCCAGTTCTTTGACTTCTGAGATTCCTCTCCACCGCCACCTAGACCTGCCCAGCTAGTGCTTGGGGTCTGAGATTCAAATGCTGCTTCCCAGCCTCAGGGCTTTCTGCGGTAGAGAGGCTGCTATTCAATGTGAGCTTGAGTTCTGGTGCTTGGGTGGGGGCAGGGCCGCCTCCCAGGCTCAGTTCCCTCAGGGGTTTTATGCAGAGACCTTCAGTAATGGAGCTCCTGCCTGCTTGAGGAGTCAGGGGCCGCCACTGCCTCTGCTGCTGCCTCTACTGCTGCCTCCTGAGGGGACCTAAGTCATGGAGACACCCCGTTCCCCTCTTGGCCAGCCGAGACGTCTCTCTCACTGACCTGTAGTGTCTGTGGGTGGAGGGACCTTCCAGGCCACCAGAGATTCCATCCCTGAAGCTTGTTCAGATCTGCTCCTCTGAGGCCACATTGCCAGGGTAGCTCAGGGGTGGGCTCTGCTGTCCGGAGCACGATGGACCCCTGGGGATGGCCTTCCATGGCTCTCTGTAATGGAAATCTCCTCCACTGCGTTCATGTGTGGCCTGCAGTATTCCAGAATTTGTGGGGAGCTCCTTCCACAGGAGATTCATGGGCTGTGGATTTGGAGCCAGCATATGTGAGTCTTTCTACTCCACCATCTTGGCTTCTCCCCTCTTTCATAATTTCTTAAAATATGCTGTCCAGGTACATATATGTATATGTATATATACACATACACATACAAATGCATGCACATGTATATATATACATAAACATATATATGTACACATATGATTGTGTGTATACCAAGAAAAAGAAGAGATTAAGATTAGAGAGAGGAAATTAATTTAAATTGGAATTCATTTTTCTTCTTAATATGCTATATGTTAAAAGGTTAAAAGATAAAGAAACTAAGATCATAAAAATAGTTTGACAGACATTTATTGCATCATTTTATTTTAAATATTATTTATATTAGTAGAATTGTAAAGTTCATTTTGACTTGGAAGATGTAAAATAGTCTCCCTGGGGAAAAAGTATAACTAATTGTTTCTCATTTGAAAGGGACAAGTTGTCTGAGGAACTGACAAATCAGAAAGTTTAGATGAGGTGTAAGATAATCAAAAACCAAAATTATTTGGAAATGAATTCACTAGAAAGAATTGAGCAATGGAAAGTTGTTTGTTTTTTTTTGTGACACTTTTTTGGCCTATTGTTTTAGATAATCGTCTTGGAAATTAAAACATGTTTTAGATGTACAACCACAAACTTAATATTTGATGGAAAATAGTTACTCTTTTTAATGGCTTTTTCTTCATAGTGTTCATGTTCTCCAGGATGGACTGGAGATTTCTGCCAGCTTATGGAAAATGCCTGTGCCATTCATCTGGAAAACGGCCACAATGGAACAAATTGCATTGATGTTTGCCAGTCTGACCAGAACCCTAAGTTTCAATGTGTATGCCAAGTGGGATTTATAGGTAATCACTGGTTTTAATTGCATTTACATTTCAGCTTTTCCTTTCATGTGAGAAAGCCAGGTGAGAAAAATTCTGGTCATTGATTTTTTTTTCTTCAGTCAATTCTATGCACATTACTCATCTGTGAGGCAGAATGGAGCAGTGTATAGGGAGAACTGGCATTGGAGGCAAGGTTCAAGTTCTGCCTAAAATGATTAAAACATGTGACCTTGAAAATATCACATAAGTTATCAGTGTACAATTGCGAAAGAGATACTAATTTGCATTTGTAGAAGGAGGTTTCTTATCAGGAATGTTCAATACTTATCTTATTAGACAAAATATGTTAAAAATCACGTTTCCCCAAAACTTCTTAATAACTCATTTTAGTGAGTAATCAAAAATTGTGTTTAATAATACAAAAGATATTAAATCATGAAAACCCAGTTTACTGAAAATAAAATAATTTCTTGCACAATATTAATCTCTAAATTGAAACAAAATCATTGTATTCCTTTGAGAAATCAAGAATTTCTGACTTTGTGTTAACTATTTTGATGAGCATGAGTTGGCTGCTCTTGAGTCACACACACACATATGTGTAAACTGTGCAACACAATCCATGCACATTAGTGTTGATTCTTTAAAAGACTGATCTAAGTATTTGCAACATTTACTTTTGATTTTAAATACATTTATTATGGCAGCAAGACATGTCACCACTAAAGTTTATCAATCATTAGGAAATAAACAAATCTGATACTTTTATTCTCAATTAATGGTTTATTTTACTGAATTGACACCTGCTAGAAAAGCTTTTAAATATATAAAATGGCTCTTACAAGAAACCAGCTGTTAGCCTTGGAAAAATAAGTAACTGCAATTTATTTTGTGCAGTTCAGAAAAGGCCATTTGAAGTAATAAGAATAGTTTCACTTTTGTTCTTATGCCAACAAGGAAAAAATCATTCATTAAATAAGCAAATCATAAACTTAGATACACAGTAAGCAAAATATTGTTAACCAAGGAACAAACTTTTCACTGGAAATGAGAGGAAAAGAATAGCTGAGTTAAAGAGCTGTCATCATCCTTAATAGATTTCAGTCACCTGATCCATTTGAACTATATCTTGGATCCCAAAGACCTGGCAGATGTGATTGTTTGGCCACTGTCATGATATTTGGAAGAAGAAAATGTGAGTGATGGCAGAAGACTGGAAGAGAAATCTGTTCATGGCGCTACATTTCTTACTTTTTTTTAAATCATTGACTTAGATAAAGCATAGATATTATGCTTATCAAATTTTGCTGATCGCATAAAAGGTAGAAGCATAGCTAAGACACAAGATGACAGAGTCTAAAAGTATCCTGATTATTTATGTCATTGTACCGAATATAAGAAGAAAGCCAATATAGATAAGTATAAAGTCTTGCTAAAAGATATTTTAAAAAAATCAGTTTTACAAGTGCAAGATGGAAGAAACATGGTTATATGTCAGTTTCTCTGGAAAGTAACAGAGGGTTTTAGGGCTTACCAAGCTCAATTTGAGTAAGCATTGTGATATGATAATGAGTTAAGGGAATATAAGATCTTTCCTGTCCCTTTATAGGATTATGTGACCACATGTGTTCCCCTTTTTTCCTTGAAAGAGGGGTTTTGCTCCCATGTCTAAAGATATGCAGTTATTTCAGTCATGGATGTCTTTCTGCCTACTTCACAACTGTGCTACATTCCATGCTGTCATATACGCTTTCCCCCTTTGGGCTCTAAGTCAATTAGGCACTGAGTCATGTGGTTTGTAATACCTTCTGCCTCTGATCTTGTTAGTTAAAAATTATATATACATATTGAGATTTGTATTTTACTTTGGGCCTCCTTCATGGGAAGAATGTGTCTTTGTGATTTGTTCAGATGAGACTCTGGGGAGATGTTGTTAAGGGGCCCTCCTACTTTATGAACCCAGATCTTGATGCTCCCTGGTCTGGTGATTATTACTGATACATATGGAAGACCAAAAAAATAACAAAAAAAAATTATAAAACAAAGCTCTAATAGGCATCAAAATTTTAGGATAATAATAGGAATGAAGTGTGTCCTGATCAGGATAAAAAATAATATTGAAGGGCCTTAAGTTTATGTCATTTGAGCTTTGACTGAAAGAAATGTGTCTGTTTTGCCTGGAGAAGGGAAGAATCAGGACAGTTTTTGAGTATTTGTAGGGCTGTTCTGTAGAAGAAAAAAATAGATTTGCTTATTTGGACCCCAAACTCAGAAGCAAAACAATATAAGAAACTCCAAAGAAGTAAATTTACGTTTGATGACAGAAAGAAAAAGAAAAGAAAACCCCCAAATAATTAAAACAGTTTAAAAGTGGAATGAGTATATTCTCCTTACTTAGAGATCATCAAGGATTTGTGTATTGGTAAGGTAAGTTATAGTAATAATTCGTTTTTATTTTTCTTAAAGCTGAGCTCCAAATATATCACTAATCTACTAAATAAATACTGACAGCTCCTGACCATCCCTACAATCTAATATAAAATGCTCTGGCATCTAAAATCCTTCATAATCTATCCCTCCAACCTTTTGAGATTGTTCTCCCTCCTCATCTCAATCTCCTGGCTTCCTTCAAATCCTACCTAATAAAAAGTCTTTCCTAATCTGCCTTAATTATGTTGCCCTTTTTTGATTATTTTCAATTTATATTGCAGTAAGATAATTTACAGAGTTGTTTACATATTTCTTGAATTAGACTGTGAAATCCTTGAGATCAGAGGCTATTTTTTTATCCTCAATGTTTACCATAGTGTTTGATATATAGTATGAGTTTAATTCATCTTTATTTAATTCTTTGTTTTTTTATCATGACTTTCAGGTAGTGCAAAAATTCTTAGATTACCTCTCCATTATCTCTTTTTCAGGTCAGTTGTTTTATCCCAGTGAAATAGTCTCCATTTCCTTCTACTTTTTCATTCTTTTGATTTGATTTCATTGTTTCTTGATATATCATGGAGTCATTAGATTTCACTTGCCAATTTTAATTTTTAAGGAATTTATGTCAATTGTTTTCTTCAGGGGTTCATTTCTTCAGTGAATGTTTTGTATCTGTTTTAATGTTTGGTCATTTTTAAAAAATTTGTTTGCTTGTTTTTAGTTCTTAGGTGTTATTTCCTTCAATATTTTGTGTGTGCCTCCTTTACCAAGTCTTTGGTTCTTTTTTGTGATTTTTTTTCATCAATCTCATTTCTTTTCCAATTTTTTTTCCTCTACCTCTCTTATTTGATACTTAAAAATCTTTGGAGTTCTTCCTAGGCCTGAGATAAATTTACATTTTTCTTTAAGGGTTGAATGTAGTTGCATGTACTTGCTTTGATCTCATTATATTCTGAATTTGTGTCAATCTTTCTAGTAATTTCTAGTAATTTTTTATGGTTAGATCACTTTTTACGTTGTTTGTTCATGTTTTCCAGCCTATTACTTGAATTTTAACTTTATATTAGAGTTGTACTTTACTCCTGGGGGGAGTATTATCCCAAGCTTCAGGTTTTATGTGCTGCTGTTTTCAGAGTCAGGTCTGGGAATGTGTTAGTTTTCAATTCTTTTAAGATGATATGATCTAAGGAGAGGTGTGGTTACTGCTTGCCTAATTAGTATTCTGGTCTGTGAGTGACTATAAGCAGAATTTTCTTCCCTGGAACTATGACCAGGGTCCTCCTTCCTGCTAGCATTCCTTTTTTGCTTTGAGACTAACCCAGTACCACATTTGGGCAATTCAACAGAGTTCTGCAAATGTCAGCAAAAAGTCCTCTTGAATTTCCTTCTGAGCAGTTGTCCAAACCCTTTGCTATTAATTGAGAGCTCCAAAAGCTGCAGGCAATTGAGTCACCTCCAAGGTTTGCTGCTGGCTTGTTTGGCTCCACATGGACTGGAGTGTGTTTCACTCTCCCTTCAGTGACACAAACTTTTCTTTCTTTTTTTTTTTTTTGCCAATCTTCTTAGTTGTCTTGGCCTAGAAAATTGTTTCAGAGCACCCTTTTGTTGATTCTGCTACTGTAGAATTCATTTTGAAACAATACTTTAAAGGCATTTGGAAGGGAATTTGCAAGTGCTGAGGTGAATCTCTGCCTTTACTGTGTCATCTGCATTCTGTCCCTATATCCTTCCCTCACCAGAGTTCCCTTATGAAAAAGAAAATCTTCCCAGCAGTCAGAAATAAACATTTCGATATCATGCGATCATAGTAAGGATAATACAAGATTTAAGAGTGCTCATACTAAAGTACCGGGAATATGGAATATGTTATTCTGAAAGGCAAAGGAATTAGAATATTAATTAGGATATTAACCAAGAATAAACTGCCTAGCAAAAATGAGTATTTTTTCTTCAGGACAAAGGTACCTTTAGTGAAATATTGAACTTTCAAGCAATCTTGATGGAAAGATCAGAGCTGAATAGAAAATTTGACATTAAAGCACAAAATTCATGAAAAAAGAAATCATGAGACTCAATAAAGTTAAACTGTTTACATTTCTACATGGGAAGATGATACATGTAATGTCAAAGGAAAAAATATATACACATATGTGTATTTCTGTGTATATATGTGTGTATATGTATATAGGTATGTATATATACACACACATACTCAGATATAGAAAAAGGAGGGAAAGAGGTTGAGATAAAGGCAGGAGATAATAAAAGAGAAAGAAAATCAAAGTGGGAAGTTACCAGAAACAAACTTTTGAGGAATGACAGAATAAAAAGAGAAAGAGAGAAGAATGAGAGACAGAAGAAAATAGGAAGGAGGGAAACACACAGTAATCACAATTTTAAATGTGAATGGAGTGAGCTCACCCATGATATAGAAACAGGCATCAGAACGAATTTGAAATCAGAATCCAACAACATATTATTTACAAGAGACACACTTGAAACAGAAAATCACAGGAAGAGCTTAAAATAAAGAGATGGAGCAGAATCTATTTTGCTTTAGTTGAAATGAAAAAAAAGACAGGAGTACCAAACATGATGTCAGACAAAGCAAAGGCAAAAATAGATGCAATTAAGGGAGGTCATCAAAGAAACTACATTTTGATTAAAAGTTACAATAGGGAATGTGCAGGTAGGTAGTATAGCAGATAGAACATGAGGGCTCCATATCAGGAAGACTTAATTTATGTATTCAGATCCAGCCTCAGACACTTTCTACCTGTGTGACCCTGAGCATGGCTCTCTACCCTGTTTGCCTTAGTTCTTCATCTGTAAAATGAGCTTCAGAAGGAAATGGAGAACTATTCAGTTATCTTTCAAAAAAAAAAAAAACTAAACCAAAACAAAACAAAAAGCCAAATTGGGTGACAGAGTCAAACATGACAGAAACAAGTGGACAGGAACAACAACCATAAATAATGAAGAAATATTTAAAAAAAAATTGTAGCAATTTTCTATGATGTAAGCCTCATTTTTTCAAATGTATAGGGAACTCAGTCAAATTTATAAAAATAAGAACCATTCTGCATTTGTTAATTTTTTTAATACAAAAGAAATTGGTCTATTTCTGTCTTTGATCCAAAGTCTTTTCCATGGGTATGGAAAGTATTTTACCTCAAGAATGCACTGGAAATTTTTTTAGTCCATGCATTTCAATGAAGTACTAAGTGTACCAGAAAAATTCCTTGCACACTGTGGTTGTTGCTGTGTACAAAGTCCTTCTGGTTCTGCTCCTTTCACTCAGCATCAGTTCATATAAGTCTTTCCAGGCCTCTCTGAAGTCTTCCTGTTGAAGATTTCTTATAGCCCAATAGTATTTCATTACATTCATATAATACAACTTATTCAGATATTCCAACCATTGATGGGCATCCCCTTGAATTCCAATTTTTGGCCACCACAGAGAGAGCTGCTATAAATATTCTTGCACATGTGGAATCCTTTCCCATTTCTATGACTTCTTTGGGATAGAGTTACAGAAGTGATATTGCTGGATTAAAGGGTATGAACATTTTTATAGCCCTTTGGGCATAGTTTTCCAAATTGTTCTCCAGAATGGTTGGATCAGCTCACAGCTCCAGTAACAATGAATTACAGTTTCAACTCTCCCACATGTTCTCCAACATTGATCATCTTTCTGTTTTGTCACATTAGTCAATCTGACAGGTGTGATGTGTTTCCTCAGAGTTGTTTTGATTGGCATCTCTCTAATAAATATTCTTTCCATATGATTATAGATAGCTTTAGCTATTTTTCCTCTGAAAATTCCCTGTTCATATCCTTTGACCATTTATCAATTGGGAAATGACTTGTATTCTTGTACATTTGACTTAGTTCTCTATGTATTTTAGAAATAAGGTCTTTATCACAGACACTAGTTGCAAAAATTTGTTCCCAGTTTTCTACTTCCCTCCTAATCTTGGTTGCATTGGGTTTGTTTGTGCAAAAACTTTTCAATTTAATGTAATCAAAATTATCCATTTTGCACTCCATAATGTTCTCTATTTCTTGTTGAGTCATGAATTTCTCCATTCTCCACATATCTGACAAATATACTATTTCTTGCTCCCCTAATTTTTTTATAGTATCAATTTTTATACAGAGATCATGTATCCATTTGGACTTTGTTCTTGTGTATGGTGTCAGGCTTGATTAATGCACACTTTCCACCACACTGTTATTCAGTTTTTCCAGAAAATTTTGTTCTTATCGCAAAAGCTGGGGTCCTTGGGTTTTCATTAACTATTGTATCTTGAGTGCCCAACATATTTCACTGGTCTACCCCACTATTTCTTTGCTGGTACCAAGTGGTTTACATGATTGCTGCTTTATAATATAATTTGAGACCTGGGAGGGCTAGGCCACCTTCCCTAGTTTTTCTTTTCATTAGTTCCCTTGATATTTTGGACCTTTTGTTCTTCCAGATGAATTTTGGTATTATTTTTTCTAGCTCTAGAAAATAATTATTGGGTAGTTTGATTAGTATGGCACCAAACAAGTAAATTAGTTTATGCGGAATTGTCATTTTTATTATATTACCTTGGCCTACCCACGAACAACTGATGTTTTTCCACTTAGATCTGACTTTATTTGTGTGAATAGTGTTTTGCAATTGTATTCATATAGTCCCTAGATTTGTTTTGACAGGTAGACTCCCAGATATTTTATAGTGTCTGCTATAGCTTTAAATGGGATTTCTCTATCTCTTGCTGTTGGGATTTGTCAGTAATAAATAGAAATGCAGATGATTTATATGAGTTATTTTGTAACCTGCAACTTTGCCAAAGTTGTTTATTATTTCAAATAGTTTTTTAATTGTTTCTCTGGGATTCTCTAAGTATATCATCATATCATCGGCAAAGAATGATAATTTAGTATCTTCTTTGCCTATTCTAATTCCTTCAATTTCTTTTTCTTCTCATTGCTACAGCTAGCATTTCTAATACCATATTGAATAACAGTGGTGATAGTGGACATCCTTTTTCACCCCTGATCCTCCTGGAAATGCATCTTGCTTGTACCCATTGCAAATACAACTTGTTGATTGTTTTAGGTAGGTACTGCTTATTATTTTATGGAAAGTTCCATTTATTCTTATGCTTTCCAGTGTTTTCAATAGGAATGGGTGCTGCATTTTATCAAAAGATTTTTCTGCATCTATTGCGATAATCATGTGTTGTCTGTTAGTTTTGTTGTTGATATGATCAGTAATACTAATAGTTATTTTTAATAATGATTCAGCCTTGCATTCCTGGTATAAATTTTACCTGATCATTATTCTCTTGATAAGTTATTGTATTCTTTTTACTAATATCTCATTTAAAATTTTTGCATCAATATTCATCAGAAAATTGGTCTATAAATTTGTTTCTCTGTTTGGGTCTTCCTGCTTTAGGTACCTGAATCACATTTGCATCATAAAAAGAATTTGGTAGGACTCCTTCATTGGTAATTTTCCCAAATAGTCTATACAGTATTAGAATTAACTGTTCTTTAAATGTTTAAATGAATTCACTTGTAAATTCATCCGCCCCTGGAGATTTTTTCCTAGGGATTTCATTGATGGCTTGTTCAATTTCTTTTTTTGAGTTGGGGTTATTTAAGCACTTAAGTTCCTCTTCTGTTAAGTTGGGCAATTTATATTTTTTTAAAATAATCATCCATCTTATTTAGATTGTCAAATTTATGGACATATAGTTGGGCAAGGTAATTTCTAATTATTCTTTTAATTTCTTCCTCATTGGAGGATAGTTCACCCTTTTCATTTTTATATTGGTATTTTCATTTTATTCTTTCTTTGTTTTAATCAAATTGACCAAAGTTTTATCAATTTTAATGTTTTTCTCATAAAACCAAATCTTAGTTTTATTTATTAATTCAATAGTTTTCTTAATTTCAATTTTTAATCTCTCCTTTGGTTTTCAGATTTCTAATTTGATATTTACTTGGAGATTTTCAATTTGTTCTTTTTTGAGCTTTTTCAGCAGCATACCCAATTCATTGATTCCTCTTTCTCTATTTTATTTATCTAGCCATTGAAAGATATAGAACTTCCCCGAAGAACTGCTTTTGCAGTATCCCATAAGATTTGGTAGATTGTCTCATTATTGTCATTCTCTTGAAGGAAGTTGTTGATGGTTTCTATAATCTATTGTTTAACCAACTCTTTCTTTAGGATTAGATTGTTTAGTTTCCAATTAGTTTCTGTTTTATATTTCCATGGCCTTTCATTACATATATGTTTTATTTTATTATGATTTGAGGAGGATGCATTGACAATCTCTGCCTTTCTTCACTGGATTGTGAGGATTTTATGGCCTAGTACATGGTCAGTTTTTGTATATGTGCCATGTACTGCTCAGAATAAGGTATATTCCTTTCTATTCCCTTTCTATTTTCTCCAGATATCTATCATCTCTGCCTTACCCAGAGTTCTGTTCACCTTAACAACTTCTTTCTATTTAGAGTTTAGATTTATCAAGTTCAGATAGGGAGAGGTTAGGGTTCCCCACAAGTATATTTTTGCTGTCTATTTCTTCCTGTATTTCCCTTAACTTCTCCTCTAAGAATCTGGACAGTATACTATTTGGAGCGTACATGTTTAGTAACCAAATTGCTTTGTTGTCTAAGGTGCCTTATAGCAGGATATATTTCCTTCCTTATCTCTTTTGACAAAATCTATTGTCTGAGATTGGGATTGCTGTTCCTGCTTTTTTTACATCAGCTGAAGCACAACATATTCTTTTACCTTTACTCTGTGTTTATGCCAGTGTTTCTTGTAAACAACATATTGTTGGGCTGTGGTTTTTAATCCTTCCTGCTATCCATCTCTGTTTTATGGGAGAGTTCATCCCATTCACATTCACAGTTATGATTGCTATCTGTATCTTTTTCTCCATTCCCTTTTCCCTTGTTTATACTTTTAGTTTTCCTTTCTCCCTTCCCCTTCACAATAGTTTAATTTTTGAACACAGCCTCCCTCAATCTTCTCTCCCTTCTTTCAGCCTCCTTTCCCTTTAATCCCCTTTACCCTTACTACTGCTTCCCTCCCTTTTAACCTCCCATCCCTTTTCTTTACCCATTCTCCTCCCACTCTCTATAGAGCTAGTTGTATTTCTGTACTTAATTGGGTTTCTTTTATCCTCCTTGAATCCAACCAGATGATAGTACCTCTGAAACAATGCTCATCTCCTTCCTCTTTTTCTCTCTGCTATATTTTTGTGCTTCTTCCTGCGATGGAATTTATTTTTTTTCTGCCTCTTCCTTTTCAAATTTCCCATTACTATCCCTCTGCACCCTTAAATAACATTTGTTACCTTCACATCATTTAAGTTATACCCACTCCCTCTATCTTTGCATATCCCTTTTGTATTTCACAATAAGTATGCAATGTAAGATTAACAAGTATTTTCTACCCTTATAGGAATGTAAACAGTTTGCCCATATTGAGTAGCAAGTTTTTCTTTTCTTCTGTTTACCTTTTACCTCTCTTGACACCTGCATTTGAAGATCAAATTTTCTATTGAGTTCTTGCCTTTTCATAAGGAAGGTCTAGAAATCCCTTATTTCATTGAATATCCTTCTGTTTGCTTAAAGCATTATTTTCAACTTTGCTGCATAACTAATCTTTGGCTGTAGTTCCAGCTCCTTTGCCTTATGGAATATTATATTCCACTTCCTTTGGTATTTTAATGTAGAAGCTGCAAGGTCCTGTGTTATCCTGACTGTAGCTGTTCGATATTTGAATTCTTTCTTTCTGTCTGCTTGTAGTATTTTATCCTTTACTTAATAGTTCTATAATTTGGCAATGATATTCCTTGCTGTTTTTGGTTTGGTTTCCCTTTCAGAAGGTCAGTGGTGGATTCTTTTGATGACTATTTTGCCCTCTGGATCTAGGACTTCTGGGCAATTTTCCTTGATGATTTCTTGGATGATATTGTCCAGGCTCTTTATTCATCATGGTTTTCTGGTAGACCAATAATCTATAGATTTTCTCTCCTGGATCTATTTTCCAGGTCAGTTGTTTTTCCAACTAGATATTTTACATTTTCATCTATTTTTTTCATTCTTTTCATTCTATTTGACTCATTCTTGATGTCTCATTCATTCATGAGCTTCTACTTGCCCAATTCTATTTTTTATCAAATTGTTCTCTTCAGTTAACTTTTGCATCTCCTTTTCCATGTGTCCTATTGTTCCTTTAAAGGAGTTATTTTCTCCATTTACATTTTGTACTTCCTTTTCCATTTGTCCTTTTAAATTCTTCTGTGAGTTATTTTTTCATACTTTTAAAGTCGTTGCAGCTTATCTAGTGCTGAGCTGGCTGGTGTTGGAAAGCAGAGGTCAGGTAAGGTATTTCTCTTTTCCCCCAAAGTTACCCTGCAGCTAGCTCATTCAGTGCGAGGGAGGGAATGATCTGGCCACAGGAAGTCTCCTCTGCTGAGCTGGAACATAGTCAAGCTCAGTGGTTTGTGATCACATCTGTCCTAGCATCCTCCCCATTCCCCTGGGGTGCTGAGGCACATCTGGGGCCCTGGTGTGAATACTTGTTGACTTCCTGCCTCTGGGGCTCAAGATCTTCTCCCAGTTTGTTGAAGTGGGGCTGTCTGGAACTACTCTGATCCCACACTGGTCCCCTTCAGCCACAGAAAGTAGGACCCTACTTAGTGATCTTTCTAGCCTCACATGCAAAGATTCTGTTTACCCCTTCAGGTGCTCCCACTGTTCCAGGATTTTTCCCAGGGAGATATTCTCTGGGCTCATCAAGGTCAACAAGGAGACAGCAATTACCAATCACTCAGCCATCTTGGCTCCCAGGACACCATCTTTGCTCCAGGCCCTAAGTTTTCAGGGGGTATAAACAGACACTTTTCTGAAGAAGAAATCAAAGCTACATATAATCATTTGAAAAAGTGTTTTAAATGTATGGTGGAGCAATGGCAGAAGAGAGTGAATTTGGAAGTCATTTTTTTTAATAAAAAATAATTCATTTTTTTAACATATCATCACAGTCAGGATTTGAATTTGGATTTTTCTTGTGTCTAATCAGAACTGGTTTCCATCCTTTTCAGGTTTGCAGTAAATTCTTAGACATTTATTCTAAAGACATACATCTTTGATCATTAACTAATTATCATGTTATCTTCCAATCACTGATATGCTTGAATAAATGAATGAATGAACCATTCTTTCTTAAGTGATTATTGTTAATCAAGGAGAAGTTAAATCGTGGAATTAAGAAATACAAAAGCAAAGACTAACCTTGATCTCAAGCATCTAATGCCTTAAGGAAGGAGATACACAATGGAGACTGTCACTTTATTTGAGAAATTTCCTAATACGCAGAGTAAGGCTCTTGGCAAGTAAATTCACAATACTCTGTAAAGTGTCATACTTCTGAATGAAAATTATTATTATGTTTGAGGAGAGAGAAGAAAGTTGATGTTCATATCAACCTTTCTCAGAATACTTTAATTACTTGATTTTTATTTTCCATTTCGTCTGTTGGCATCCCGATAAACACATGGGGACCTCTAGCATAGGTTGTTTGATCTGCTTTTCTGAAAGGAAAGGCAATTTGTGAGTAGTTAGCAATCTCCTTTAATCAAGCACATGTATCATTCACTTAGTTCAACAAATCAACAGACAGCACTTCCAAGCTGTCTGACATAAGCAATGCATATTTCACAAATCAAAAGACTGGTCCTACTGTCTGACCATAGTTGCCAGACAGGGAGGCACCAACATCTGGGTTTTCAAAGCCAAGGGCTGCTTAGTGACTTCCCAGAGTCTCATCTGGCATGCAAATCTTCTTCCAGAAACTAAGCCCCAAAATAAAACTTCACCCTTAGAGTATTTATACCTTTTTTTTGAGTCAGAGGGCATCCCAAACTTTGAGAACCAGTGCCTCATTAACAAAAAGTTGTGAACCTTCCTACATATCTTCATTAATCAAACTGCCCTTAATAGACAGGCCCATTAATAGGTGGGGAAGATCTTTAATCACACTAACAATAATTAACAAGCATATACTGTTTCTATATTCTTGTTTCTGTACTTTACTCCTAGAAAAGATTCTTGGTTGTTAAAGGCAATAGTCAATTAGAGGCATTATACTTCTTGATTATACTAAAACAAAAACAGCAGAAGAGCCTACTTTAATTGCACTTACACATGGCCTGGATAAATTTAAAGATAATTGGAAATCTACTTCATTTTAGTTTGGGTGGGGGAAAGGAGAACATGAGACTAAATGATCAATTTCCCATGTATGTACTAAAATTCCCTGGCTTTTTATGTTTTTGTAGCCCCTCTATGTTCTTGCTAACACATTAGATTTTCCCTGAAATCCTTCGAAATGTAGTGTTAAAGCATACTTTTAATTAGATCCAGCAAATGCACGTTTTATGAAGGCTTTCTTTCATTCAAGAATTATATAATTGAAGATTCAAATGTTAGTACCTTAGAAATTACTTAATCCAATTTCATTATGTATATTATAAAAGAAAAAATAGAGACCAGAAGTGTTAAGTAATTTGTTCATGTCTAATGTTTTTGTTTTCATTGGCAGAGGCACAATCAAAGGTGTGGACATCTTTTGATTCCAATTCAATACTCTTTCAATTAGAAACACCATGCTATATTATTGTAGAAATAAACTTATAGGTCCATTCACCTAAATGATACTAAAATCTACTCACCAGCTCAAGGAATTAAAGAAAACTTATGTATTCATGTGTAATGTATACATTCCACCACCAAATTCAATGAAAATAAATTATGAAGTTAATGTATACTATTCGTCTATATCTACTTGCATAGCTGGTTTGTCCATGATAATAGCTAAAATCTTGAACTTTAAAAAAAAATCTATTTTGTTTCCTGAATTTTGATGAGTTTTTCATAGAAGTAGACTACCTTTTGTTAAGATTTATCAACGCTGGATATTTAATGGATCAGAGCAAAAGATTAAAGTATCATGGAAGCAATAAAGCCACCATTCATGTCCTTTAGAGAAAATTCTTATTTTTTTAATTTTGTACAAACTAAAATAAAACTTGCACCCAAAAGTACTGACAGAATTCTATCTCAACAAAATTTCCAAAGAAGTAAATTGAATGAAATCTTAAAAGCTACTTAATAAATTGAAGATTTTTTAAATAAGGAAGTGTTAGAGAAATGATTAAAAGTTAATTTAAATGTGACTAGAAAGAAGTAAAAGAAATTATTTTCTTTTGGCATGCTATGATGGATTCTGAGAAAGAGCTCTTAATTTTGTTTCATGGACTTTAAAAAGAAAGATTAAAAGATAAATGCATAGATTATCATATCTCAGTGTAGTTGGTTTCTTTTGTAACTCTATGTATTTTATTTTATACGTTTAAAACATTCTGAAAAGTTTCATTCAAAAAAAGTCCATAATTATCAGTAATTGCCAAAAGCATGTACAGAATACTTTTAGCTTCATAAAATGTTTTGTATATGTTAACTCATTTCATATAATGACCCTATGAAGTTTTGTAATTTTTTTTCATTTTACAAATGACAAAACTTTGACATGGTCAAAGAGTTATTGAATGTCTGGGGTAGCTTTTGAACTCCATTCTTCTTGATTTGAAGTCCAATACATACACACACACACACACACACACACACACACACACACACACCCTTTAGTACAGAGTTCTGAGAAAGATTCATTTAATAGTAATAATAAGAATTCCTTATCAAATTAGAAATTCTTTTCATATAATGAAAAAGCATAGATTTATCAAACGTAGCACATTTTAAGGAAATCATCAAGTATCATTGTGCATATTGTTTTATCGTATTTTTATAGTATCAAAGTACTGATGCTCTGTTATGTGACAAACTGTCTTCTTATGTCTCTTATGGTCTTCATTTTTATCTCCTCAGTTTCCTAATAGAATCTATTGTGTTAACAATTCTCAGCGTCTGAAAATATAGATAATTAGGCAGAAAATTTTTCCTCAGACATGAACATGAGGAGAAAGGTAGACATCTATCTGAAATTTCAGTAGAAGCCATGGCTTATCTATCATTTGTTTGCTTAGGGTAGAATTCTAGAAGAGCTTTTCCCAGTTACACTAAGCTCAACTAAAAACCCAAAGTCATGTAGCCAGTGCTTAAGAGACTGATTTCCCCTTCTACTTTATATTTATTTTTTTTCTTATTTAAAAAAAATGCATTCATTATCTCAGCATTGGGGAATTCTCTACTTCTTCCCCTGTGTTTCACTTGATCTGGTTACTTGACTCCTTTCTAAGTCAAATATAGCCCCCTAAATCTCTTCTTCCAATTCTTCTCTCTTTTTGCTTCAAGTAACAAGGAGTATACAGAAATCCCTGGACCCCTAACCTTTGTGTGTCTTTTTCTACCTTTATAGACTTAGACACAGCTCCCTTTTTTTGTATTCCTTAAACTTTTAAAAATCTAGTTATAAACTTTCTTCAAGTCAGATCACTATCACTAAAGCTCTCATCATTATAGCCTATTTAGCCTAATTGACCTCCACTATATCTGACATATATTTTCTTTTTTTTCTTTTCTTTTTTTTAATTTATTTAACTTTTTACATTCATTTTCACAAAATTTTGGGTTCCAAATTTTCTCCCCATTTATCTGCTCCCCCGACCCCAATACACCAAGCATTCTAATTTCCCCTATCACCAATCTTCCCTCTCTTCTCCTCCCTCCCTTCTCTTGTCCCCATCTTCTCTTTTGTTCTGTAGGGCCAGAAGACTTTCTATTCCCCATTAACTGTATTTTTTATTTCCTAGTAGCAAGAACAATACTAAACAGTTGTTCCTAAAACCTTAAGTTCCAAATTCTCCCCATCTCTCCCTCCTCACTCATTCCCTTTGGGACGGCAGGCAATTCAATATAGATCATATCTGTGTAGTTTTGCAAATGACTCCCATAACAGTCGTGTTGTGTAAGACTGACTGTGTTTTCTCCATCCTATATTGCCCCCCATTGTTTCTATTCTCTCTTTTGATCCTGTCCCTCCCAAAGTATTGATTTCAAATTGCTCCCTCCTCCCATTGCCCTCCCTTCCATCATCTCCCCCACCCTGCTTATCTCCTCCCCCACTTTCCTGTATTGTAAGATAGGTTTTCATACCAAAATGAGTGTGCATTTTACTCCTTCCTTTAGTCGAATGTGATGAGAGTAAACTTCATGTTTTTTTCTCAGCTCTCCTCTTTTTCCCTCCACTAAAAAGTCTCCTGCTTGTCTCTTGAATGCAGATAATTTGCCACATTCCATTTCTCCCTCATTCCTCCCAGTATATTTCTCTCTCACCGTTTTCCTTCATTCCTTTTAAGATATGATCCCATCCTATTCAATTCACTATGTGCTCTCTGTCTCTGATGGGTGTGCATGCACACGTGTACGTGTGTGTGTGTGTGTGTGTGTGTGTGTGTATGTGTGTGTGTGGTCCCACCAACTACCCAGAGACTGAAAAATTTTAAGAGTTACAAATATTGTCTTTCCATGTAGGAATGTAAATAGTTCACCTTTGGTAAGTCCCTTATGACTTCTCTTTGCTGTTTACTTTTTCATGCTTCTTCTCATTCTTGTGTTTGAAAATCACATTTTCTTTACAGCTCTGGTCTTTTCATCAAGAATGCTTGAAAGTTCTCAATTTCATTGAAAGACCATATTTTCCCCTGAAGTATCATACTTGGTTTTGCTGGATAGGTGATTCTTGGTTTGATTCCTAGTTCCTTTGACTTCTGGAATATTCTATTCCATTCCCTTCAATCCCTTAATGTAGAAGCTGCTAGATCTTGAGTTATCCTGATTGTATTTCCACAATACTGGAATTGTTTCTTTCTAGCTGCTTGCAATATTTTCTGCTTGACCTGGGAATTCTGGAATTTGGCCACAGTGTTCCTAGGACTTTTTCTTTTTGGATCTCTTTCAGGTGATGTTTGATGGATTCCTTCAATACCTATTTGGCCCTCTGGTTCTAGAATCTCAGGGCAGTTTTCCTTGACAATTTCATGAAAGATGATGTCTAGGCTCTTTTTTTGATCATGGCTTTCAGGTAGCCCTATAATTTTTAAATTGTCTCTCCTGGATCTATTTTCCAGGTAAGTTGTTTTTCCAATGAGTTATTTGACATTATCCTCCATTTTTTCATTCTTTTAGTTTTGTTTTGTAATTTATTGGTTTCTCATAAAGTCATTAGCCTCCATCTGTTTCATTGTAATCTTGAGAGAACTATTTTCTCCAGTGAGCTTTTGAACCTCTTTTTCCATTTGGCCAATTCTTCTTTTGAAAGCATTCTTCTCCTCATTGGGTTTTTGAACCTCTTTTGCCAATTGAGTGAGCCTATTTTTCAAGGTGTTCTTTTCTTCAGTATTTTTTTGGGTCTCCTTTAGCAAGGTATTGACCCGTTTTTCATGCTTTTCTTGCATCTCTCTCATTTCTCTTCCCAGTTTTTCCTCCACCTGTCTATCTTGATTTTCAAAATCCTTTCTGAGCTCTTCCATGGCCTGAGCCCATTGGATATCTATTTCGGGTGTTTGGGATACAGAGGTCTTGACTTGTCTTTCCCTGATGGTAAGCATTGTTCCTCCTCATCTGAAATGAAAAGTGGAAACATCATCTGTTTCCCAAGAAAGTAGTCTTCTATGGTCTTATTTTTCTTCCCTTTTCTTGGCATTTTCCCAGCCTGTTACTTGACTTCTGAGATTCCTCTCCACCCCCACCTAGATCTGCCCAGCTAGTGCTTGGCTTCTGAGATTCAAATGCTGCTTCCCAGCCTCAGGGCTTCCAGAGGCAGGCAGGGCTGCCCTTCAATGTGACCTTAAGTTCTGGTGCTTGGGTGGGGGCAGGGCCACCTCCAGGCTCAGTTCCCTCAAGGGCTTTATGCAGAGACCTTCAGTAATGGGCCCACACTCCTTTCTGCTTGGGGACCCCTGGTCTGCTGCTGTCCCTGTCTCTGACACTGCCTCTTGAGGGGGCCTGAGTGACGGAGAAACCCCGCACCCCTCTCGGCCAGCCCAGAAGTCTCTCTCACTGGCATGGAGGGACCTTCACAGCCACTGGAGGTTCCGTCCCTGAAGCCTGCTCGTATCTGCTCCTCTGGGGCCACGTGGCCAGGGCAGGGCAGGGGTGGACTCCGCTGTCTGGTGTGTGATGGACCTTTGGGGTCGGTTTTTCAGGGCTCTCTGGAACAGAAATCTCCTCCACTGTGTTGCTGCTTGGCTTGCAGTGCTCCAGAATTTGTGGGGAGTTCTTTTTACAGGAAATTTATGGGCTGTAGGTTTGTAGCTAGCATACATGAGTCTTTCTCCTCTGCCATCTTGCCTCCTCCCCGACATTCATTTTCTTTATGCACACGTTTGTTTAGGATACCAACGCAACCTCTTTTCCTAGAATAACTCTTCACTTCTGATGCCATTTTCTAGAGAAACTATTCCATGATTGTACAGGCAAGTAATCCTTATATTCCCCTCCCAATATTACTTTCTGCCAAGTCAAATCAATTCAACAAAGATTGATTAAGTCCTTCTGACTTCCATTGTATTTGATTTCCTGTTGTCTATTCCTTTGCAATGTAAGTTACTTGAGAGCAGAGGCTTTCTTTTGTATCTTTTTGTATTTCTGGAATTCAGGACAACACCTGGAAAAAGGTTAAGAAATGTTTATTGATTGATTATTGACAATATATAGACATGTATGCATATATATACATATGTGTGTGTATGAACACTTACCCATATTGCTTATTAGCATACAAAGTGATTTCCCCTGGTAAAATGCAAGCTTCTTTTACTCAAAAATTATTTTTATTCTTTCTGAATAAAAATACCTGTGGAAATGCTAAAAGAGAAAAATGGGAACTTAGAGTTAACCAGAGTCTGACCACAGTTTACAAAGATTATAACTGCATTTATTGCCTGAGAAGAAGCAGCTTACAGGATGGAGCAAGGAGAAGATATTCTCATCTGCTCAAAGGGGAACATGAAAGGTTGAGGTATTTATACATATTTGAGTTATTTAGAACTTTTTGAATTATTTATGGCTAAGTAAGGGTTAAGGCAGAAGCCAAATAAGTTTGGAAGTTGGGGTAGTTGGATTTAGGGAGAAGATATCTGTAAATACAATAAATCAGAAAGCAGGATGTTTGCTGGTCTTTAGATAAGTCTAAAACCAAAATGTCTGCTTCTCTTTAGATAAGTCAGAAACCATGACACTTGCTTTTCTCTTATAACTGATCAAGACTGGTTTCAGCACTGGCAATCTTTTCTGAGGTCAGCTAAAATTTACTTTAAAAATTAACCCTGGTATGTCAGGAAACCCTTGGCGTCAGCAGTCCTCCTTTCTGGCTAGTTTTTGTGCTACTCCATTGTCTAGCTCCCCTGTGAAATAGGCAAGCTTTTTTGGTTAGTAAAAGCATTACAGAGCTCATGTTCACATTACTAACCATTGTATCTTCAATGACTGGCGTGTGTTAGTAATAAATAAGTTTACAATAGTAACAAAATTGTGTCTTTCCTATAAATGT
The DNA here is from genome assembly GCA_023548195.1 of Bettongia penicillata ogilbyi. NCBI lineage: Eukaryota > Metazoa > Chordata > Mammalia > Diprotodontia > Potoroidae > Bettongia > Bettongia penicillata. Next base: position 339,113 of record JAJHZJ010000875.1, read on the forward strand.
ATGCTTAGTACTTTGAATTATCATCTATAAATTGGTAACATGTGACGTAGATTCACTTAAGACTTGTGCTGGCAAACTAGAAAAAGCCTCTTTAATTGCCAAGTGGAAGGGGATACATGCAGACACTCTGGTTCATATGTCATGCCCAGGCAGGAATGAAACAAAATGGCAAAGACTTTATTTAAGCCAATTGAATATGACCATGTGAATGAACAGATTGTAATATTAGGCACCTTCATTATCACATGTGATTTTGCAATGTGATGTTGGATAAAATGAAAAAATTAATATAATTTGATTTTTAACAAGTACTAGAAATAACATTTTAAATGATTTTTTGAATTGAAAATGGTATAAAGTAAATTTGTGTGTTTGTGTTGTCTGTTTAGTTTTTGATTTTGGAGTTCTGGTATGCATTTTTAATATAAATAATCCTCTGAGAATTTACACATAAGATGAAGTCATTTTATCCCAATATGTCACAAGTTTTTATATGATATCAGAGCCTTTAGGAGAGTTCATACTTTATTAATTCCCTAACTGAAGTATTTTCCAAAATATAACTTTATCAAGAGTAAGTTTCTGTTTCACTGAACATATATAAATATATATATTCTTCTGTGAAATAAATAGAAAGATACTTGTACAAAAACGGTAAAGAACACATATCATTTACATTTTGTCCTCAAAATATCCATTTAATCAGGCAACAGGAATGTTATGATTTCCTCCCTCCACCAGACTACTCTGAGAATATAAATTTCAGAACAGTAACTAATCTATATTATTGAATTGGATTTTCACAATGGGTATTTAATTTGCTGAAAAAATCACTAGACCAAAACAAAATCTTGTGGGGAGGAGCAAAGAAAAAAATCCATGTTTGTGAACTTGGCAGTGAAGAGTAATAGTTATCTTCTTTTATGATCTTCATTTTATGGGTAAAGAGATTGAGGCTCATAACCTTGAAAGTTGCACAGATAATAAGTGGCCAAATTAGGATTTTAACAAAGACATTTTGATTTACATACAGATCAGTCTATCAACAAAAATATTTTTATGCGCCAGGTATTATGCCATGGGGAGCATGGGGAGCACCGATACAAGCAAAAATAAAGGCAGTCCCTATTCTTCAGGAACATACTTTCTAATGTGTGAAGAAAGCACTTAAAAATTTGGAGAGTGGGGAAAGGTATCAAGCCAAGTTGAATCAAGAATGACTGGTTTGGATCTTTTCCCTAAAATCAAGGTTATAAGAAGAATTTAAGGATCCCAAGAGGATTTTTGACCTGGGGTTGGGGTGGGGAAACAGAAGGCTTGAGAAATTATAGCAAATTTCTTACTTTTAGAAAAGGAAAGAATTCCATAGATCACAGTGGAAGGGATAGGTAATTTTGGAATAGAACATTGGTGGGATCAGGTTATGTTATAGGAATAAGGGAGGAGGCAGAATGGGGGGAGAGAACAGTGAGGAAGTGCTTCAGAATCAATGATAAGGAAAGAATGAAGGAATTGGAGTATGCTAATCACTGATGAATGAGTTCAGACATTATTTATTAATAACTGAAGACATCTCCATTAAGGGACAGAGGTGACTAGACTCTTCAAGGTTATTGTCCAATTTGAACCTTGTGACAAGTGATATTGAGTTCCAGGAAACCCACCACACAATGTGCAGGAGAGGGTTGAGGGGGGAAGAACGTGAATGCAAACAAAAGGAAGAAGCTGGTAATTAGAGTTTGCTTGTGCCCAATAATGACTTTCAAAGCACTGGAGAGGTACCTGATGTGAAGTCATCAGTCATAGGCTTAGAGCCCAGCCTGAAGTTGGGATACCTTGGAAGGTTAAGGAACAAAAGGGTAACAGGCAGACTAGTTGTTCTGAGAATTAATGCAGAGTCCAGATTCAAAGCAAATGTTACTATTACCTAATAAGCTTTGTGTTTTTGCTATTTCCAAGAATAAGACCCCTTAACTATTTTTTTTTAATTTTTTACATATGTCACCAAATCATTTCTAATTCTTTTTTTAATAGAGAAAGTTACTAAATGTCAGTTATTTGTTAGTAAAAAGAAGTTTAATTTGTTAGTCTTTTATGTGCTTTCTAAACCCTCTATTCAGAGTCACAGCCATCTCCAGCATTTGAAGTTTACAGGTAGTTGAAAAGCTCAATCTCTTTGCCTTAAATTTCCAGCCAAAATTCGTGGAAGAATTATTGGCACAAGTTGTTCTCACCATATCCTTCCCCTATTCCCTGCCATATATGTACATGCACCATGTACACACACAACATTATTCAACATTATATAATCTTTACTCTCCTCCTCTCAGGTGTTAAAATAGGCAATCATACTCTTAAATCTTTTGGAAGACATTAAAACAATTGACAGAGAGGAAGGATGATCAGTCTACCATATAATTTAAAAGCTCCCAAGGCTGCACACAAATCTGCCCTTAAACTATTTTTCACTGGGGGAAGTTGGTTGGGAAGCTGTAGGTTCAAAACAAGGATGACCTTGCATCAAAATGGGAAGGAGATGAGAAACATATCAAGAAACTGGAATGATTTCCAAATAGTAATTCTCATTGTATCCTATTTGCTGCATCAAGAGATATGTTAATATGACAGAATGCAGTAGGAAATGATAAATGAAAGAGATTCAGATAAATGTGGGATTTATATATGTATATATATGTATATATGTATATATATATATGAAATGTATACTATGTATACTATGACTACAATGTCAATGAAATGAACACTAAAGGGAAACCAAATGCTGAGTAACTGAACAAAGCAAAACAAAAACAGACATGTTACCAGAGAACAGTAATTCAAACATGTCTCCATCCTTTTACTACTCTTTGAGATGAAGGGGTGTTCAGTCAGAAGACCGGAGCTTTGTTCCCCAAGAATGATGGTGATGCCATAATAAAAGACAAGAATAAAACTTTGAAAGAGAGTAAAAGAAATTGGAGACTTGAGAAGATATAACATTTAATTATATTTATAATTTAAATATTTTATTAATATTTTAACTTAATATCCAATGAAGATCTAGTTTAGGAATAATAAAAAGGTTCAGATAATTAGATGAAAAGTTGTAAGTATCATGAGAATAAAATTTTCTTTTTTGACATAGTTTTGCCAGTCTTTGAGAATGTATAACTTTTTTTCCGTAATTTAAAAAAAAATCACAGTATGCGAATTTTAAAACCAAGGCAATGAGTTTGCTGGGTGCCATTAATTTTACCAGCGGTAAAATTATTTTAATTAAGGGATTTTTCTACCAACTAAATGAAGTGTCTTACACGCCCAATCAATTCCTGCCAATGTGATTGCTCCACACAAAAGGCATGGTAGTAATTAATTAGAGGAAACTCATTCAAGGACAATTGGTGTACTGTGCACAACTTGAGAAACAGCTGACAGGCCCTGTTTCTTCTCAATGTTATCATTTATGTTCATCATATGTATCATTATCTTTGGAAAAAGGAACCAATGTCAGAATAGATCATGAGTTGTAAAGTGAAATAAGACAATAAAAATCACTACTTAAAAAAAGATTGATAAAAGATGTTAACAAAAATGTATCTATCCTCTTTATTCCTTTGAAAAAATGATTAGAAGTATGTGAAGTTATCACAAACAGAAACTTATTATTTTATAAATTTTAGGTTTAAAATTATATGCCACTATTTTTTTGACTTGTGTAACACTACTCTAATATGGCTATCTGATGAGATTTTACCAATAGCTGAAGTGTAAGTAAAGGGAAAGAAAAAAGGAAAAGAAATACCCAACTGAAATCAGAATTCCAGAAAACAGCAAGGAGAGATAAGATTTTTTAAAGCAACAATGCAAAGAAATAGAAAAGGAAGGAAGGGAGGGAGGGAGAGAATGAGGAAGGGACAGAGAGAGCAGAGAGAAAGAAAGAGAAAGAGAGAAAGAGAGAGAGAGAGAAAGAGAGAGAGACAGAAAGAAACAGAGAGAGAGAGAGAGAAGCAGACAGAGAGACAGAGAATGGTAAAAACAAGAAATTTCTTCAGGGAAATTATAGATATTAAGCAAATATTTTATATAAAAATTGGCATCACAAAATACAAAAATGGTAGGAATTAATGAAGTAGAATTAATTAAGAAGCGGTAGAGAGAATATAAAGAAAAGCTATATGAGAAGGACCTCAGTATCACTTGATGACCATGATGGTGTGCTTACTAATCTGGAACCGCATATCCTGGAGAGTGAGGTCCACTGGGTCTTAGGAAACATAGGTAAAAATAAGGCTAGTGGAGGCCATAGGTTTCCAGTTAAACTATTTAAAATCCTAAAAGATGATGCTGTTAAAGTGTTGTGCTCAATATGCCAGCAAATTTGGAAAACTCAACAGCAGCTACTGAATTGGAAAAGTTCAACTTATGTCCCAATTCTAAAGAATGACAATGACAAAGAATGTTCAAGCTATCAAATTGCTGTTCTCATTTCACATGCCAGCAAGGTTATGCTTAAGATTTTGTAAATCCAACTTACAAAGTCTAGCTTGTGAAGCCTAGCTTCAATAATATGTGAATGGAGAATTATCAGAAGAGCAGGTAGGACAAATCAAAAACAAGGATTAAGATTGCCAGGAGAAATATCAACAATTTCAGATTTACAGAGAATATAATTCTAAAGGCAGAATTTGAAGAAGGATTAAGAATCCCCTTGATGAAAGTGAAAGAGGAAAATGTAAAAGCTGACTTGAAGCTGTTCACCAAAAAAAAAATCTATGGTCATGGCAAATAGTGACCTCACTTCTGGCAAGTAAAAGAAGAAGAAAGAAAAGCAATTTCAGATGTTATATTCTTTGGCTCAAAGATCACCTCAGATAGAAACTGTAGTCATGAAATTAAGAGATGCTTGTTCCTTAGAAGGAAAGCTATGGCAAATCTGTTCAGCATAATAAAAAGCAGAGACATCTCCTTGACAACAAAGATCCTTATAGTCAAAGCTATGGCTTTTCTAATGCCACTATATGGCCATGAGAACTGGAGTATAAGAAAGGCTGAGCATGACAGAATTGTTGCTTTCAAATTATTGTACTAGAGAAAAATTTTGAGAGTCCTTTGGATGGCAAGGAGATAAAAATCAGTCAGTACTTAAAGAAAGTAATTCAGACTATTCATTGGAAAGTCAAATACTAAAGCTGAAGCATGAATACTTTGGCCTCAAAATGAAAAGATAGGACTTATTGGAAAAGATCCTGATTTGGGGAAAGATTGAAGGCAAAGGGAAGGAGGAATTACAGAGGGTGAGATGAATAGATAGTGTCATTGAGACAATGAATATGAGCTTAAAGAGACTTTGAGAGATAATGGAGGACAGAATGGCCTCTTGAACCATAGTCCATGGGATCACAGAGTCAGACATAGCTGAACAATATAAGAATAATATCAATGATAATGACAACACTGGCACTAAAAAAGAAATGCTTTTTAAACTGTTTTTCCTCCATAAACTCTTAAGCTGATGAAATGTTTGCAGTAAATTAATCAAAAGCTGGTTTTTTGCCATGCTTAAATTATATATTCTTTCATCTCTCAGTGTATTTTGCTCCAAACCCGTTCAGTTTTACATTTTAAATTTTATTTACAAGCCTTCATGTATATCTGACTGAAATTATAGATTGGAATTCATTCACATTTAAAAAAAAAAACAAAAGCAAGTAGAAATATTATTTCCAACTGTAGTGTAAAACTAGCTTGTATACTACCTTTAATAACTACTATGAAAAACTTCGGATGGAGATGATTTGGTTTTTAGATGTGTTGCTTTCCATTATATAGGGTTTATTAGTTTAAATAATTATTTACTAATAAAAATAAATCCTTGACCATTTATTTCGAGTCTAATAGTTACATCAGACATAAGTTGAGTATTTTATCCATGCAAAGCGGTATCTTTTATAAATTCAATAATTATTCCAGAGCAAAATTGCCCCTCATTTGAAATGTGTTATTTTCTTCTGTGATCTTTATATTCTTACTTTTTTCACTTGATGGTTCTGCTTCCATGTGGCTTTTTTTTTTACCTTCTGACCACTTAAATGTCCAAAGAAGTGGATATAGAATGAGATCAGATAAATAATGTTTTTTCACCTTTATAATGCTTTCCATTCTCCTCAGTACTTCTGTTAATCCTTTTCATAATTCAAGATTTAAGTACCTCTTTCTGTTTCTATCTCTGACTATTCCAGGCTGTACTGACCTTTTCCTTCTTTCATAATTCAAGATTTAAGTACCTCTTTCTGTTTCTATCTCTGACTACTCCAGGCTGTACTGACCTTTTCCTTCTTTGAATACTTCTTGAATTTAACACGAGTTCTGTAGGTTAAAGTGCTGAATTGTTTTCTTGTTATGCCATTGCTTTTTTTCTTTTCTCTGAACCAAGATTTTCCATGTTTCAGGCCATGAGCAATATACATATTATGTTTGATTAATACCGGGAGGTATTATAGTCAGATAATAGTTGCTCAGTTAATAAGGAACTAAATAACTGTTGTTTGCTAGACAATGGAATAAAATGCATTAAACAGCTATATGTAGGTCTTTGTATAATGTGATCTGATATCATTTTATGTTAACACTAATAATCCAAAT